>CM033622.1:4734284-4786784 GCA_019453435.1 Rhinogobius similis | reverse complement strand
TATCATGAGTGTATCATGTGTGTATCATGTGTGTATCATGAGTGTATCATGAGTGTATCATGTGTGTATCATGTGTGTATCATGTGTATGTGAATCATGTGTGTATAATGAGTGTATCATGTGTATCATGTGTATCATGTGTGTATCATGAGTGTATCATGTGTGTATCATGTGTGTATCGTGTGTGTATCATGTGTATCATGTGTGTATCATGTGTGTATCATGTGTATCATGTGTGTATCATGTATCATGAGTGTATCATGTGTGTATCATGAGTGTATCATGTGTGTATCATGTGTGTATCATGTGTGTATCATGAGTGTATCATGTGTGTATCATGTGTGTATCATGTGTGTATCATGTGTGTATCATGTGTGTATCATGTGTGTATCATGAGTGTATCATGTGTGTATCATGTGTGTATCATGTGTGTATCATGTGTGTATCATGTGTGTATCATGAGTGTATCATGTGTGTATCATGTGTGTATCATGTGTGTATCATGTGTGTATCATGTGTGTATCATGAGTGTATCATGTGTGTATCATGAGTGTATCATGTGTGTATCATGTGTGTATCATGAGTGTATCATGAGTGTATCATGAGTGTATCATGTGTGTATCATGTGTGTATCATGAGTGTATCATGTGTGTATCATGTGTGTATCATGTGTGTATCATGTGTGTATCATGTGTGTATCATGTGTGTATCATGTGTGTATCATGAGTGTATCATGTGTGTATCATGTGTGTATCATGAGTGTATCATGTGTGTATCATGTGTGTATCATGTGTGTATCATGTGTGTATCATGTGTGTATCATGTGTGTATCATGAGTGTATCATGAGTGTATCATGTGTGTATCATGTGTATCAGTTGTGTATCATGTGTGTATCATGTGTGTATCATGATCATGTGTGTATCATGAGTGTATCATGTGTGTATCATGTGTGTATCATGTGTGTATCATGTGTGTATCATGAGTGTATCATGAGTGTATCATGTGTGTATCATGAGTGTATCATGTGTGTATCATGTGTGTATCATGTGTGTATCATGTGTGTATCATGAGTGTATCATGTGTGTATCATGAGTGTATCATGTGTGTATCATGTGTGTATCATGTGTGTATCATGTGTGTATCATGTGTGTATATCATGTGTATCATGAGTGTATCATGTGTGTATCATGAGTGTATCATGAGTGTATCATGAGTGTATCATGAGTGTATCATGTGTGTATCATGAGTGTATCATGTGTGTATCATGTGTGTATCATGTGTGTATCATGTGTGTATCATGTGTGTATCATGTGTGTATCATGTGTGTATCATGAGTGTATCATGTGTGTATCATGAGTGTATCATGAGTGTATCATGTGTGTATCATGAGTGTATCATGAGTGTATCATGTGTGTATCATGTGTGTATCATGTGTGTATCATGAGTGTATCATGTGTGTATCATGAGTGTATCATGTGTGTATCATGAGTGTATCATGAGTGTATCATGAGTGTATCATGAGTGTATCATGTGTGTATCATGAGTGTATCATGTGTGTATCATGAGTGTATCATGAGTGTATCATGTGTGTATCATGTGTGTATCATGAGTGTATCATGTGTGTATCATGAGTGTATCATGTGTGTATCATGTGTGTATCATGTGTGTATCATGAGTGTATCATGAGTGTATCATGAGTGTATCATGTGTGTATCATGAGTGTATCATGTGTGTATCATGAGTGTATCATGAGTGTATCATGTGTGTATCATGAGTGTATCATGAGTGTATCATGAGTGTATCATGTGTGTATCATGAGTGTATCATGAGTGTATCATGTGTGTATCATGAGTGTATCATGAGTGTATCATGAGTGTATCATGTGTGTATCATGAGTGTATCATGTGTGTATCATGAGTGTATCATGAGTGTATCATGTGTGTATCATGAGTGTATCATGAGTGTATCATGAGTGTATCATGAGTGTATCATGAGTGTATCATGAGTGTATCATGTGTGTATCATGAGTGTATCATGAGTGTATCATGAGTTGTTATCGCAATCTTTGATATTGCTGACACATTATAAGCTGATAAAAGTTAACTTAAAACTGTCCCATGTGGTGTATATGAGCAGACATCCAGGAGCCCTTTTGGCCCAAGCCAAGAGATAACCAAGGATGTGAGAATGTCTTTTGATGTATTGTACTCCTGGTCTTCGGTGCCCTGCATAAACATTTGACCATTTGTTTCAGAGTCTTGAGACTCTGAAATATCCTGTTTTGCAGCCCAAGGTGATAATATTCATGCATATCCATTGTGTCTCCACTCCCTTCCAGACTAGTCAACAAAAGGTCCTCTTACTCAGAATACACAACTGCTATTGTGATCACACCATGCAGGGCCCTCCTGTGGTGGCCATTCTCTTAGGACTCCTGACCTCCTGTGAATCATCTGATTTGATTGGCTATCGGACCTTTGTGAGCCTGCCCACACCTGAATCTATATAATGTTCTACTGTTGGACTGTGAGGTACGTCGTCTAGGGAGAGAAGCTCTGTGAGGGACAGGCGTCATTTATTCACCATGGTACCAGTGAATAAAGAAAACTTATGGATCCAGACTCACTCTCTTTGCATTTTTATGGACAACCATTTTTAGAAATCCACAACAGAATTTTTCCATGACAATTTGGCGTTGTTGGCAGCGGCCTTCGTCCGGGACAGCTTTCTTCCCAGCGTGACCTCAGCGTTTGGCCACCTGGAGTTGCTCCAGCCTCAATCCTCATCTGGAGATGGAGGGCTGACTCGCGTTTGGGGAGAAACGCCGGTGCAAGGATTCCGAACCTATTTTCTTCTCATAAGTTGTGGTGGGTGAGTCTGATCTTTAAGTTTTTATTAGTTGTATAGGTCGTTTAATTTCTTAAAAACCTGTTACAATCTAATAAAAAGGGGGGGATAAGATCCTAGAGCCTTCCTTTGTGTTTGATTGCCAGTGACCTGTGGTGACCCTGTGTTGAGCGTGTGGGAGATAACGTGTGAAGAGGCCAGTTGTGAGCCAGACCAGCTGAGTTCTGGTACTGGTGTACCCCTAATCTATAGCAAGATTATTAATTACATCTACATTGAGCATAGATTGCTGCCCTAATCTATAGCAAGATTATTAATTAAATCTACATTGAGCATAGATTGTTGTTTACCCCCCTTATCTATTGCAAGACTATTAATTAAATCTACATTGAGCATAGATTGAGGAAATAGTTTAGTACAAAACGTACTGAAACTCAGGGATGTGTAAGGATGTGTAAGGCGCTAATCGCCTTCCCCAAAAAAAAAAACCACCTCTCTCCTCCACAGACGGCGAGCAGCTGTGAGCTGCTGTATTGAGTCCGGGCTGTGAAAACCAGACTGGCGCACCCTTCCGCTAAACTGAGCTCAAAGTTCAGTTGGATGGATCCAAAAAGAGTGGATCTGTGTGAACAGTGGAACAAAGAATTCTGAGCTGCATCTGACACTTTAAATGCTAATAATGATACATCTTTTGGCAGAGACTGGCGCTGTACTGGTGATATTCTGATGCATTGAAGGCCTGAACCTAATACTGTTCAGACAGTCTGTGTGTTATGTGTGACGTTCTTCTAAGGACCTAGAAGATAATACCAGTCCAAACTGGTTGATTGCAATAATGCATGACAATATTACTTCCACAGGTGGCCTGACAAAAGATGAAATTACGCGCTTTTAATATCAAATGATCTTCTAAAAAGCTATAATGTAACTGAACAAACATTTACATTATTTGATTTGAATTGAATTCAGAAAACGTCTCATTGCTTAATATATATATGTATTTTATATATCTATATATTCAACGATAATGAGAAGGTTCATCACGGAAATTGTCCACATTTGGTCTACTAATAATATTGAAGTTATGTGTTCAGTTTGTCTGCTCAGAAATCTCAATTAGGTCGTCTGTAGCTGGGGCAAGAATGGCTCTGCCCAGCCACACTCATGCAAATTTAGCTTTTGTTTGACCTGGTGGGACCGGTAGTCACGTTTTCGATTTTCTTTCACTCAGGTTAGCTGGGGATGGGTTTGTCTTAGGATTGGTAGTGATGTTGGCACTGGCTTCTACGGCCCTGTACAGGGTTGGCCCGGTGACACATCATCTGTTTGTTCTTTTTGGCCGGCCCACCAGGTCCACCTTTCTGTTCATTATTTTCTTTTATATATTTTTTTTTCTTTTTTGGGGCAACGGGAAGGTGTGCATGTCTTATTTCTGTGCAGGATAAAAACACTGCTGAAGCTGCAGAGCCGGAGCTAGACATGGAGATCCAAACACTGGCTGTGTCGTGCTGGTCCCTGACATCGCTGTGGGACAGCTGAGCGGGACACCTGGATTCACGCTTCACTCTGTCAGTGGCTCCTCCAAAAGGCCAGAAACGGACAGGGCCCACGGGTCCACTTGAGACTGTGGTGACAATAACAACGTTCCCGAACCGAGTCAGTCCCCGATACATCTCTTCCTGAAAGATATTTCAACGATCTCAAGGTCCACAAAGAATCGGCACATGCTCACACCGGGCGAACATGACTTGGACCTGCTCCTTCTGACCGTGTGCTGAGACCACGAGTCACCTCACCTGAGGTCAACACAGATCTCAGTTTGAGTCTTGCGCTGCTGAATCTGCACCAAAAACAGTAGCAAATGCATACAAGTGTTGTGCTCATGACAACACATTCTGTTCTCCCCTTGGAGGGGGAAGAAGACAAGCTTCAAAGCTTAAGCAACCTGATGCCGAAGGACAATATCAAGCCTACGGTGAAGAAGATGAATCTCAAGACACTATTGAACATTCTCATGTGTACCTTGTCGCTGACAATTTTGATAATGTGGTTGACTTTAATGCCTGGCTCTGTCTACTCCAATAGACACGACCTAACACAAAACACCCATTGCCTGCCTTTTGATGAGACTGCTTGGTTAGAGACATTAGATTTAATGTAGTGGTCATAACTTTAGTTATACGGGTCCTAGTCTCTTGCATCATTTCCTGCATCCTAAAAACGACTAATAACTTAGTGACGACTCAATTCCTGTCTTTCTGAGGTCATACGGAAACTGTTGGTCCTAACATTGGATGGGACTCGTCTTGCGAATTTGACTTTGACCTACATGAATCTGGACTATAGGATTACGATAATTTCCTGTTTCCCTGCCCCATGGTATCATCAATATTTGAACGCAAGTTAATGGTTAACGGATGCATTTGATGATTCGAGATACAATAAAGAAAATATGCTAAGATAATGAAAATTGCTCAATATTTTATGTTTAATTGTAAACCTGAATGTTTACAATTACATAAGAGGATGGACTGTTATCGCAATCTTTGATATTGCTGACACATTATAAGCTGATAAAAGTTAACTTAAAACTGTCCCATGTGGTGTATATGAGCAGACATCCAGGAGCCCTTTTGGCCCAAGCCAAGAGATAACCAAGGATGTGAGAATGTCTTTTGATGTATTGTACTCCTGGTCTTCGGTGCCCTGCATAAACATTTGACCATTTGTTTCAGAGTCTTGAGACTCTGAAATATCCTGTTTTGCAGCCCAAGGTGATAATATTCATGCATATCCATTGTGTCTCCACTCCCTTCCAGACTAGTCAACAAAAGGTCCTCTTACTCAGAATACACAACTGCTATTGTGATCACACCATGCAGGGCCCTCCTGTGGTGGCCATTCTCTTAGGACTCCTGACCTCCTGTGAATCATCTGATTTGATTGGCTATCGGACCTTTGTGAGCCGCCCACACCTGAATCTATATAATGTTCTACTGTTGGACTGTGAGGTACGTCGTCTAGGGAGAGAAGCTCTGTGAGGGACAGGCGTCATTTATTCACCATGGTACCAGTGAATAAAGAAAACTTATGGATCCAGACTCACTCTCTTTGCATTTTTATGGACAACCATTTTTAGAAATCCACAACAGAATTTTTTCCATGACAGAGTGTATCATGTGTGTATCATGAGTGTATCATGTGTGTATCATGTGTGTATCATGTGTGTATCATGAGTGTATCATGTGTGTATCATGTGTGTATCATGAGTGTATCATGAGTGTATCATGTGTGTATCATGAGTGTATCATGAGTGTATCATGTGTGTATCATGAGTGTATCATGAGTGTATCATGAGTGTATCATGAGTGTATCATGTGTGTATCATGTGTGTATCATGTGTGTATCATGAGTGTATCATGAGTGTATCATGTGTGTATCATGTGTGTATCATGAGTGTGCACTTGTACCGGCAGAGTGGCTGCTGAGCCGGGTGGTGCGTGCACAGGCCGTGGTGCAGGCAGTAGTCCGAGCGGCACACAGACGTACAGCTGAAGTTGGAGGTGTGAGAGTCAAAAGTACAGGTGAATCCTGAGGGGCACTGCAGCAGCCAGCCACACACCTCCTGGACACCTGCGGACCAGACAAAAGGCTACACTAAACAAGGGGAGCAAAAACAAAGATGTTGCCTTTCATGTGTATTGAACCTGCATGATACTTAACAAAAATACAGATGCAACACTTCCCATTTTTCATGAGATATAAATCATTTACTATACACAGACAACACAGATTTCTCTCAAATATTGTTCACAAATCTGTCAGAATCTTTGTTAGTGAGAATCCATGACCCTTTAGCGGTGAGGCATATCAACACGCTGATTAAACAGCATGAATACTGCACAGATTTGCCTTAGACTGGCAATAACTAAAGGACACTTTTCAGTTTTGCTCTATTGGGTGGGTGTGGAGGGATCAGAAAACCAGTCAGTATCTGGTGTGGCCATTAGATTTAGCAGTTAAGTTTTGAAATAGTCAGAAAATCAAAACATTTGGATCAAATACAGGATTGGATTTGCAAATCTGGATTTATTTCTTGTGGATCAAATCCTAGACTCCTCAATTTTGAATCAGATTTGGAAAAAATCCAATCCAGTCCTGGTGAATTATATTTGAAATACTGGCCCATGGTTTGTTGATGGTGGTGGAGTGTAAGGGCTACGGTGAACATCTATTGGATTATTATTATAATGTTTTTAAAATCTATTTATTTGACAGGGGCAATGCAGTCTGACATAGTTACAAGCAAAACAAGCATCTGATGTAACGCATACAGAATGTATAGCAGGTGCGAATTCTTAACTCTGTCCCTGGTTGTATTTTTCCCTTGTCTCTGTTTAAAACGTATAAAAGTACACTTTAAACTCACAACAGTGGAGTTTAACTTGTCAAACATTCCCCCTTCAACAGGTACACATGTTACAATATTTACTAGCGTTGCACCGATAACAGTATCGGGTATCGGCTGGATAGCAGGTGCTAGGACTCGTACTCACTGAAGAGGACCCGATACCGGCGCTCGATACCTCTTATGGTAATTGTACGGCAGCTCAGGTCAGTAGACGCTCACTCACGGTGCGTCTCATGCTGTCGTGACGTCGTTGCAGCTGCAGTCGGAGGGCGGCCGTGAGCTGAGATGTTTGTCAAAGTGAACCAGACGGACTAAAGTCATGTTTCCATTAGCGCGGTACAGCGCAGAGCAGGACTGAACAAAAGTGAACCGTACCGCCCCGTTTGAGGGTCCAAAGGGGCCAGGCTCCCAGAGGATGCAGCTCGCTTTAGCGTGGACCGATTTATGATTGAACGAGAGAAAAGAAAAGAGAACGCAGACGCAGGTGAGAACAAAACTGCAGAAAGAAAATATAAAGACAAAATAATCATTCCTCACCAAACGCTGACTTGGTGAGGAAGTCAGCGTTTCCTAACCAAGTCAGCATTGGTGCATAAGCAAAGGACCATAAACTGCCAAAATCCAGTCAAAAACATAATGAACCATCGAAACCCACTCCACTAAAGCAGGAAATTAGTTTGAAGGGAAGCGTTGAGAGCGCAGGAGTACTCTCAGAAGTCCTGAAAGAACTCAGACAATTTCAAACTGAAACAGCACAAAATTTTCCTGAGCTTAAGAAGGAGGTTGCTGACCTGAAGCAGGACTTTCACAAATTAGAACCAAGAACTGACAACTCTGAACAGAGAATTGCACATAATGAGGACCTGGTCATAAAGTTAACCAAAGTGCTTTTTCATATAATGCGTAAACAGAAGTAACTTGAGAACAAATGTGAGGATCTGAAAAGCCGTGCGAGTAGAAAGAACTTCAGAATCGACTTTATTGAAAAATGTCTCCATGAGAAACTGAGTATTCGGGAAGAGATTCACATTGAATGGGTGCACCGCGCCGCTGTGGGTGTCCATTTAGGAAAGACTATGCCAGATCCATTATTGTTTGGTTCCAAAGCTACAGGGAGAAGCAAAGAGTGCTACACGCTGTGTGGGCTCAAAAGGACATTTGGGTTAACGACCACGGCCTACACGGCCATCATCGAGTCCATCCTCACCTCCTCCATCACTGTTTGTACGGTGGAGCTACAGCCGCACTGTGCTCTGCTGAGAAGGTGATCGGCTGCAACCCTGCAGCCTTGTACATCTCCAGGAGCGGTGCATCTCCAGGACCTGTGCATCTCCAGGAGCAGTGCATCTCCAGGACCTGTGCATCTCCAGGACCTGAGCGTCTCCAGGACCTGTGCATCTCCAGGACCTGAGCGTCTCCAGGACCTGTGCATCTCCAGGAGCAGTGCATCTCCAGGACCTGTGCATCTCCAGGACCTGAGCGTCTCCAGGACCTGAGCGTCTCCAGGACCCGAGCGTCTCCAGGACCCGAGCGTCTCCAGGACCTGAGCGTCTCCAGGACCTGTGCATCTCCAGGACCTGAGCGTCTCCAGGACCTGTGCATCTCCAGGACCTGAGCGTCTCCAGGACCTGTGCATCTCCAGGACCTGAGCGTCTCCAGGACCTGAGCGTCTCCAGGACCTGTGCATCTCCAGGACCTGAGCGTCTCCAGGACCTGTGCATCTCCAGGACATGAGCGTCTCCAGGACCTGTGGATCTCCAGGACCTGAGCGTCTCCAGGACCTGAGCGTCTCCAGGACCTGTGCATCTCCAGGACCTGAGCGTCTCCAGGAGCGGTGCATCTCCAGGACCTGTGCATCTCCAGGACCTGTGCATCTCCAGGACCTGTGCATCTCCAGGACCTGAGCGTCTCCAGGACCTGAGCGTCTCCAGGACCTGAGCGTCTCCAGGACCTGTGCATCTCCAGGACCTGAGCGTCTCCAGGACCTGAGCGTCTCCAGGACCTGTCGAAATGAGTTGAACATTGTGACCAATCGTGAGGTTGGGGATTGGGGATTTAAACTAAAGTAACGGATACAAAGTAAACAGATTTTCTACTTAAGTCAATGAAACCAGGTATTGTGAAATTATTGTGAAATTAGATCAATTAACAGACAAGTAAAGTAAGACTTTTTCTAAATGAAAGTAAATAAAATGTAATGGAGCATGCCTTATCAACAAACCTGTGTGCCCTTTTTATCTTATTTTCCAGGTTAAAATCGGTGGCATTGTTGCATTTTGTTTATTTAATATCATCTAATGGTATTTTTAATTTTATTTTACAATAATAAAAAGCAGTGGTTAATGTTCTATAGGTCATTTGATTTGGAATTTGATATTTTTGTAATTATTTTTGCAACTATCAGCTAGTGTTTAGATTATACTGAAATTTTAGCAATGAGGGCATTGTTATTACTATTTGGGGGCATTGTTCTCTGTGGAAAATGATCTAATCCCTTTCTGTTTTGACGTTTTAACTTTTGTCTGTAAAATGGTCAGCATTAAGGTTTGTGTGATTTCGTCAGAACCAGATCTTGCGTCTTCATCTTTTAAAAAAATTATTATTATTATTCATTTAACGATGGTATGGTCTTCTTTTTGTTTGTACACGTATATATCTGCTTATTTAAACCTGTGATACACTTAGTCCTCTACATCGTGGCCATTGTCTGCACCCAACTCAAATTATTTCATTCTCTGACAATTTTCCACAGCATTAGATTCCATGTCATTATTATTATTATTATTATTATTATTATTATTATTATTATTATTATTATTATTATTATTATTATTATTATTATTATTATTATATTATTTTCCATGTCAGTTTTCTAACAATCAGGGTCAAGTTATGGCCAGAAAGTCTGGCTATTAAAATGCAGGTCCTTGTGATGCTTTCAGGTTTATTAGTAAATGCCATGTCAGGGCTCTGGTCTGTTTTTTATTGCCTCTGTGCAATACTCTGCACCGTTTGGCTGTTGAAAAGTGCTATATAAATCAATTATGATTGATTGATGACTGAATCCTCAGTCATTTAATCATTTAATGATGTTTTCAAATTGTGTTTTGTGCTTTTGTCTTACCAATTAATGCTGAAGTCACCAATCCATAATGTTTCTCTATATGTCTCAAGCTTTTTAACTACTGAGGTGGAAAATTACTGAATGAGGCTTTGTTCTTTGTGCTTTGTGAGAAACTGCTAAAAAGACCCTGAGATATTGTTATCATAACTAAGTTTCATTTTCTGACCGGTTCAAACTGGCTCGGTGTTTCTCCTCCTTGTGAAAACTTGGCCATGTGATATGAAGACTCATGTATAAATACTGTAACCAGGACGTCTCCTTTTGGGGAAGATTGTAACTCAGCATAGACATGATAGACTTATGTCTTCTCCCTCTTTGCTGTAAAGATTCTAATAATATTATTATTACTAATAAGATTATAATAAAACACACAAAAGACATTCTGTTCTCCTCAGATTTCATCATTCATTCATAATTAATTTCCACAACACTACCAGGCCCAGTTCATTAAAAGCGGTAGTACATGACGGTGAATTATAAAGGACCACTACAACGTCATTACAGCAAGATACATTGTGGGAGGAATCATATTCTAACTTTTTTTTGTTCAGTCAAGATCTCACCTTCTTATTCATATTTAAAATAAAATAGCCAGTGGTTTGTTATAAAGTCACTGCATTTCTTAGTCCAAAAATAACAAAATATGCATTATTTTCCATATGCTTGATGCAAACTAAGCCATTTTTGGTTTTATTCCAAGAACCTGATGTATGTAAAGGATTGGCAGAAATATTTTTTTGGACAGTGATCAATTTCATTGATTTTGCAGGTTTTTGTACACCTGATATATTTGGCTATACTATTTTTTTTCAAACTTCTTTATTCAATCAATATCTCACCTTATGATTCATATCTAAAATGTATAATTGTTTATTATTTTGAACCCAAAAATAGCCAAAGGTTTGTCATAAAGTCACTGCATTTCATTCCTAAAATTCCTAAAATGTGCCTTATTTTCCATATGCTTGATGCAAACTGGAAGATTGGTCATTTCATTCTAAGTGAAATGTTAGTAAAATTGTTTATGTTTATTATTTTTTGGACAGTGGCCACTTTGTGGGAGTTTTGGCACATTTTTGTACACCTGAACACACGTTTTGTTTTTTATTTGTTCAATGTAGAGCTCTCTTCATGATTTATATTAAAATGTATATACATTTACTTTCCCTTATATATATTATATATATATTATCCTTAAATTGCCAACATTTGGTCACAAAGTCACCGTATTTCATGGTCCAAATATCACAAAAAGTGGATTATTTTCAATTCACTTGATGCAAACTGCAACATTTTTGTTCTGGTTCTTGGTGTTCCTGGTGTGTGTGAAAGATTGCCTCATCAAAGTGGTCAACAGCGTATCACCCTCACACTCCACAGTTACAGACAAACTGGTGGACACTCACCCAGAGCTTTTCCAGGGCATAGGCAAGCTGAAAGATTTTCAAGTGAAACTCCACATTGACACCACCGTCCAGCCCACCTGTCAGCCACATAGGCGTGTGCCGTTTCATATCAGAAACAAAGTCGAGCAAGAACTACAAAAGCTACAAGACAGTGACATCATAGAGACTACAACAGGTCCAACACCGTGAGTCTCACCAATCGTGACCCTGCCCAAACAAAGTCAGAATCTGTGTTGACATGAGACTAGTGAACACCGCTATACACCACGAGCGTCATATCACTCCTACCATGGACGATGTTTTTCAAAATGCAATCAGCCAGGCACTGCAAGGCATCGATGGTGTAAAAAACCTCAGCGATAACATAATGTACATGGGAAAACACAAGCCAATCACGACAAAAGCCTTGCTGCAGTGTTTCATAGACTGAAAGACAGGGGTCTCACCCTGAAGAGAGACTAATGTGAATTCAACAAATCCAGGTTGGAGTTCTTTGGGTTAATTTTTCAGGCTGGTGGGATCTCAGCCGACCCCAAGAAAGTCGCTGCCCTCAAAGAGGCCGGCGCACCAGACAGTCCCACAGAAGTGAGAAGCCTACTTGGCATGGCCACTCACTGCTCTCGTTTTATCAAAGACTTTGCCTCCATTTCAGCCCCACTTCGCGATCTAACAAAGAAGGGCACAACATGGCACTGGGGCCTGTAGCAGGCCAAAGCTCTACAGACACTGAAAGACAGTTGAACTGGGGACACTGTCATGACATATTTTGATCCAGACAAGCAGACAGAACTTGTCGTTGATGCTAGTCCTGTTGGTCTGGGGGCTATTCTTTGTCAACTCAGAAAAGACAGGGAAACACACACTATAGCATATGCCAGTCATGCTCTCAGTGACGTAGAAAGGCATTATTCACAGACTGAGAGAGAAGCACTTGCAGTAGTGTGGAGTTGTGAACGTTTTCATTTTTATTTGTTTGGGCATTCGTTTACTCTCATTACAGACCACAAGGCGTTAGAGGTGATCTGGAACAACCCCCGCTCCAAGCCGCCTGCCCAGATCCAACGATGGGGTTTGGGACTACAGCCCTATGATCTCAGAGTAGTCTACACGAAAGAAGCTGAGAACCCAGCTGACTACATGTCAAGGCACCCTATCTCTATACAAACCAGGGAACACACACGAGTGGCCGAGGAGTATGTAAACTTCATAGTACAGCATGCCACACCAAAAGCAATGACTCTGCCTGAAATCAGAGATGTGACTCTCCTAGACCCAATCCTGCAAAAGGTTAGTGCCTAAGAAATAATGCATGGCACACAATCACCAAAGACTCTGAGCATGCTACTGCCTTGCAAAAGTACAAACAAATCAGAAATGAACTGACGATATCACACAGTAATGACATACTGTTAAGAGGAACTCGGATCATCATCCTTTCTGCCTCAGAGGACAGAGTGTTAAAACTAGCTCATGAAGGACATCAAGGGATTGTCAAAACAAAGACACTACTCAGATCAAAAGTGTGGTTCACAAACATCGAGCAAAAGGCTGAATCTGTTGTTAAGAACTGTTTAGCATGTCAGGCCAACACTTCCATGACAAAGCAAGAGCCTTTAAAAATGTTTGACCTACCAGAGTCTCCATGGCACACAGTCAGCACAGATTTTTACAGCCCACTCCCAGCTGGAGAGCACCTTCTAATTATCATGGACGAGTACACCCGTTTTCCAGTTGTTGAGGCAGTTAGATCAAGTTCAGCCAATACAGTTATCCCTGTCATGGATAAGACCTTCTCAATGTTTGGTGTACCGAGAGTACTTAAAACAGACAATGGACCTTCTTGTTCACCTTAACGGTGAACAATTCTCCAAGTTTTTGACAAATATGGGCTTTGACCACAGGAAGATAACGCCTCTACGGCCACAAGCAAACGCAAAAGCAGAGCGCTTCATGCACACTCTCAGAAAAGCTATACGTTTCAGAGAGTCAGAGCATCCCATGGAAACAAACACTGAACACGTTTCTCCGTGAGTATCGGTCTACCCCACACAACATAACTGAAGCATCTCCATCAGAACTGATGTTTCAGCAGAAAAGCTACACCAAGATTCCAGCATTCTCAAATGTTGCACACAACATTGCTGACCATGTTGTTAGAGATCGTGATCTGCAAGCAAAAGCTAAGATGAAACGAAATTCAGATACATGGCATCACGCCAAACAAGCTTGCTCTCTGTTGGTGACACAGTGCTGTATCGACAGCCAAGACACAACAAGCTGATCCTACAACTGTGATTCCCACACCATTACCTACATCAATGGCTCCATGGTCACTGCCTGCAATGGAAGACATTCAATCACAAGGAACTCCTCCTTCTTCAAAAAAGTAAACTTCAATGCTCAACATACCATTCAAAGTTGCGATAGCGAAGATGAGGACACAACTGTTCCAGTACAAAGGCACCCCCATAGGCGAGACAGAAGACGCACGGCATACCTGAGTGACTACGATGAGTCCATGTAAGAGGGACATTAAAACAAAACAAACTATTCTAAGGTTGTGTTTACATTTACATTGTCTAGACGTGCCTTATCCTTATGCATTGTTTGTTAAGTGAAGCCCTAACCCACAGCATTTATTTTTCAAGCATGACAGGCCTAGTGAAAGCATTTGTCTTTATACATGTTATACATGGTCTAGTCTGGTCTACTTATAATTGTGTTGATGGTGTTATCGCAATCTTTGATATTGCAGACACATTATAAGCTGATAAAAGTTAACTTAAAACTGTCCCAGGTGGTCTGTATGAGCAGACATCCAGGAGCCCTTTTGGCCCAAGCCAAGAGATAACCAAGGATGTGAGAATGTCTTTTGATGTATTGTACTCCTGGTCTTCGGTGCCCTGCATAAACATTTGACCATTTGTTTCAGAGTCTTGAGACTCTGAAATATCCTGTTTTGCAGCCCAAGGTGATAATATTCATGCATATCCATTGTGTCTCCACTCCCTTCCAGACTAGTCAACAAAAGGTCCTCTTACTCAGAATACACAACAGCTATTGTGATCACATCATGCAGGGCCCCTCTGTGGCGACCATTCTCTTAGGACTCCTGATCTCCTGTGAATCATCTGATTTGATTGGCTATCGGACCTTTGTGAGCCTGCCCACACCTGAATCTATATAATGTTCTACTGTTGGACTGTGAGGTACGTCGTCTAGGGAGAGAAGCTCTGTGAGGGACAGCGGCGTCCTTTGTTCACCTTGGTACCAGTGAATAAAGCAAACTTATCAAATCAAATCAAATCAATTTATTTTTATAATGCCCAAAATCACAACAACAGTTGCCTCGATGGGCCACTTATGGATCCAGACTCACTCTCTTTGCATTTTTATGGACAACCGTTTTTAGAAATCCACAACATAATTTTTCCATGACAATGGTTTGTTCAAAAAAAAAAAAAAAAAAAAGGAGAGAAGTGATATAATGTTAATAGTAACATTGAGCACTTATACAGACTCCATGAATGCATCATACGAGAAGATGTTGTGCGCACATGCGTAGGTATGCGGGTATTAAGCTTGTAACAGCCGCAGCACTTTGTCTGTATAATGTGTATATTGAATGGACTAAGTAAACTGGCAAACTTCATTCAGCTGCCTCATCATTTTGTGTCAGTGCAGACACCACACTAATGTGGAGATAAGGGCTCTACAAGCAGAAGTCAGGGAACTTAAAGGCATGATCTTCAGCTTGGGACAAACCGTGCAGACCACAGTGGACAGGACCGAGAAAATTGATCTACCCCCTGCCAGTCACCCTAGCTCCCTACTATCTCCTCCTTGTTTAAGGCAGCCTGCCTCTAACCTTAAGACCCAGGGCACTCAGACTAGTGAGCTTTCCTATATATAATGAAAATTAACGTTTTTGTTATTCAAGTTAGCAGTCAGATAGGAACACAGTAGTAGAGCATCCTTGTCCTAAACGTCACCTGCAGATGCCTTATGTTGTTCCTATGTGCTCTAAGGTCACACCTCCAGTTTTGTGCTCAGCTTCTAATGTAACTTCCCCATTTAGCACAGTGCAATCGAGTCAGAGCACCTTTTAGTCCTCATCAGCCTGTGGAGACAAGTTTGCAGCCACCGTTCCTGAGACCACAGATTCCTCTGAATCCATATGCCTTACCTGTGCATCCATTACTACAGCCTAGTGCCTTTTCAGCAGATCCTTTTGCACAGTCCCGTACAGTGTCCACCAATGTCCAGAGTAGAATTCCTAGTCACCAGCACTTACCCAGTCCACTGCCTTCACATCCATTGCAACATCCTCTGGAACCATCCGTATGGCCTTCCAGACCTTACCATATCTCGCCTCCGTTCTTTCCTTCCCTCATTCAAGATGATCCCAAACTGTTTGTGATGCTTAAGATGGCGCTGTCCAACCTTGTGCCTCCTGATGAGAGTGAACAGTTTAAGTATCATCTTCTTCTAGATCATCTTAAGGTTGATACTGCTCATCATCTTGCTTTTGGCCTATGCTCATCACCCCCTCCTATACACCCGGGCCTGGTCTTACGTGAGATTTCTGCCATTCTTAATTTCCCCTCTATTCACCCCAGTGATCCTCAGAGCCTCAGTGACTTTGCCATTTGTGTACGTGCTCTGGTGGGTATGCTGCAGTGTCTGGAGGGCAGAGAGGGTAATGCCAGTATGTGTTTCCCACGTACAGCAGCTGCTGGGAAAACAGCCTTCAGAGTATGTAGCCAATTACACCAGGTACAGTCGCACCACCAGGCCTGGAGTTCCCTTATTATCAACCTTATTGATTTTGCTAATTGGCTGGAAGAAGAGGCAGAGTGCCACGCTGTTGCCACACAGAACACACAACACTCAACCTAAACCTCATTACTATAGTGCTCCTTACTCTTCAAAAGCCACCGTTCTGTATGGAACAAGCCGTCCTCCTTGAGCCCTACCAAATACATTTTACATGTCCTAAATGCAAGAGGAAATGCTTGGAGTCCTGCATGATATCAGTCAGCCTTCTCATGAGGCAGCCAAATGCTGAACTTGTGAGGAACATGCATCAAGATCATGCAAGGCCGACTATGGACTCCAAGGATTTTGTGTTCTATCAAAAATGCTGCACATATTTGAGGGGTGGTTGTACTCCTATCCAAGCACAAACCAAGCTCTCACCTGCTTAGCTTCCAAGATCAAACAAGATCAAGCACTGGCAGGATGATCTGGTTGCTTTTACACCCCAAATAGTCAAGATTTTGTGATAATATATTACTTTGACTCTAAACCATAGTTGTGTAAATCTTATCATAAATGTCATTCTTCTGCACCTTGTACCAACACCAATCTTTATACGTCATTCAAAACTCAAATACTCCCTTCCCCTCTATTTAAAAGCATTACTTCATCAAGAGCCTTTAAAAATGTTTGACCTACCAGAGTCCCCATGGCACACAGTCAGCACAGATTTTTACAGCCCACTCCCAGCTGGAGAGCACCTTCTAATTATCATGGACGAGTCCAGTTGTTGAGGCAGTTAGATCAAGTTCAGCCAATACACTTATCCCTGTCATGGATAAGACCTTCTCAATGTTTGGTGTACCGAGAGTACTTAAAACAGACAATGGATCTTCAAGTTTTGAGTGAAACTTTTGTTGAGAGGAAAACTGATACTTTCAAAGTATAAATGACTTTTATTTTTCTTCATGTCATGTTTAAATTCTGTACACAAGAAGAAAATCTTGTGTAAAGATTTCTTCTTGTGTACACAAGAAGAAAATGTATGAAAATGATCCCTGATCAACTGTTTAAAATAAAGAACTCATCATCATCATCAATTCCAATCACACAAACTCCAGAGCAGCCTTGTCTAACTGTTGATTTTAACCAGTTGGAGGCGCCAGAGGGATTAAAAGACCAGAAGACAGAGCAGCAATTATAACTCAGAAGACAATATTTTACTTACATACACATCATTGTAGTAGAAGTGCCACCCTTTAGTCTCTTTATTGATTAGCAGTAGTAACTTTAGCACAGTGCTGGCTTTTTTTTCAGTTAAGATTCTTTTCTCAGAGTAAGTGGGTTAGGATAGTTAGCATGTTAGTACCCTGTACATGAATAAGAGCCGTGCTGTAGGTGATTAAATTGAAGATTAACAGGAATGTGAGAAAGTGTGAACAAAACATGTCTTGCACCACTTAAGTATCTTGGTGTCTCATTTATAATGTGTGCATTCAGAAATTAGACAGAATGAGAGTTGTGCTCAAAGAAACACGAAGTGAGCAGGTTTGAGCAAGTTTGTGTTCCCAAAAGAACTCATAAATTGTTTTGCAAATGATGAAGAATGTTGCATTGCACTTTAGTAGTACTGTCAAACGCCAAAGAAAATAATATGATTAATCACACTTTGAAACTGTGATTAATCTCGAATAATTGCATCACGCACTTTTTCAAGTGTCATAGCTCACAAGTCAAATCAAATCCATTTATTTTTCTAATGCCCAAAATCACAACAACAGTTGCCTCGATGGGCCACAGGTAGAAAGCAGTTCAGATAACTGTCCCAGAATGCCCCTGTCCTTTGACCCTCCTTCGCGGCGAGGAAAAACTACAAAAAACCCCATGGGAAAAAGTAGAAACCTCGGGGAGAACCACAGTGAAGGAGAGATCCTACTCCCACGGACGGACAGTCTGCAGATGAACTAGGACTGACATCCACTTGGACTGTGGAGCCAGAACCACTCAAGATGGAGGTGGCTTTAAAGAGTTCCTCCAGGAGGACGAGGAACGGTTCACCCAGTGTAGAGAAAGCTCCCCCAGCATTGGAATGGTTCATCTAAAGTAGATGGAGTTCGTCCAGGCAGACGAGGTATGGCTAATCCAGCTGTCCAGGCGGGTGGCGCATAGATCGTCCAATGTAGAGATCGATCCTCCAGACAGATGGGGGTGGGGGGGTCGTCACTGAAGCAGCCGCCGCAGTGCCTGAAACAGTCTCCACTCCCCGGGGGAAGTGGAGAGAAAGAGAATGTCTATTTTAAAGTATTTTTGCACGTTTTTTTCTGCTGAAAATTAAATAATTTTCTAATATACATTATTTAGATCTGTCTAGACTTAATTAAAGTCTAGACATTTCATGTTGAATCTGTGGCACATGTTTCAGGTAAATCTAGGCTACATGACCAAACTATAGGTTTAATGGATTAAGGGCCCTTCATACACTCATAGAACTATAGTTACAGAGGTAACATTCATTCATGGAGACAGATGGCGCTGGTGTTAGTCTGGCGTCTGGATATGTTCATTACGTTTGCGATAACTATCAATATCTAACCTCATCCTCAAGTTCTAACGTTTACTTAAAATTTCAGGATTTGTGGCGTTTGTTTAAAAAAAGCGGGATGGTGAGGACTCTGGTGCGTTTTTGCTGCCGCTTCTCAATCCGCAATCTGCAAAAGTTCGTGTAACACCTGCTTACTATATTTAGGCTGGGGTTGTAGTCTAGGTTCTGAAGGAGTAGTATAAATGAGAGATAATTTAAAGTTAACAGCCGGCAGATTTATTACAATTTAACAACAGCACAGTGAACCAGTACAAAAGACAAAGGTTTAGAGCTCTTTTGAAAATAAAATAAACAAAAGTAGGAATGTTTTAGTCTTTCAGTATATCCTGATGTGTAGGATTTGTGAATGTCTTTCCAAGATGTTTCCTTTTTTGAAACACAGTGTATTGGTTGTTTCTTATCTGGATCCAAAGATTTGAAGTGGTCGGGTCTGGGGATCTTTTCCGGAAACCCGAGCAGTTGGCCACACTGCTCCAGGATTCAGCAGAGTTCTTACTGGGTCTGGCTCGCCATCGACGTCAGCATACAGCTCCAAGATCAATCTCAGGACCACAAAAAAACCAGTCGGAGTTTCCAAGAAAACAAACACATTCCGCTCGGTTTGGTTTAGAGTAAAACACTTTAAAGGCTTGTGTATCTTGTTCAATTGCCCTCCGTGTCTCACTGCTGTCTCTAGCTAGGGGAAGGCCGCGTGTGCCCAAGATATGTTCAAGGGAAGTAGGATTAAAGTGGTGCATTCAAATCGCGTTGGAATTATGAGTTTTGGGCGATAAAACATTAGTGACCATGTATTTACATGGGTTACATTCGCTTGAACGGTATTACTTACCGAATTGTTACCGGTGGTATCTGATCCTGCCTCAAGATCTGGACTGTACTTTTGACTGGTCGCCCGCCTGTTGCCTGTCACGGTGTAGATTCTACTGTGACCACCATCGAGCTAGCTCCCGGGGTTGCCTACGGCCCAACCCTCCTGTAATCGGCTCAAGCAGCGGACCACAGCCTGGTTATTGGCCGACCTGCACTCCGGTGAAGTCTGTCAGCGATGCAGCTACTGTTCGTTGCTTTTCAGCTGTTGCCATCTCGGGCTCCAACCATGTCTCTCCGGTACACGTCCTCGCAGCTCCTCAGACTCAACCACCGCGCAACTCCCTCGCAGGACATCACAACAAGCCCCCTCTGTCTGTGGTCCCAGATTGATTAGTGGGCGTGCGAGGTACTGCAGGCTCCTGGAACCAGCCTTTTTCTAAAATGTCACATTATAATCACAGACAGGACTGAATTATTATCGGTATTTAAAGAAAATAGAGGGAAATGTTCTTTTCTACCGTTTCTAAAATCACCGAAATTACCGTTTTTATATGAAGTGGGGATTGTCGTCACGTGGCGCCCTAAAGCAAAGATGGCAGCCTCCGTATCAGGAAGTAAAGCAAAGATGGCAGCCTCCGTATCAGGAAGTAAAACAAAGATGGCAGCCTCCGTATCAGGAAGTAAAACAAAGATGGCAGCCTCCGTATCAGGAAGTAAAACAAAGATGGCCGCCTCCGTATCAGGAAGTAAATGCGGAAGTAAAAAACTTTTTGGGGGTCATGCGCCAATGAGCACACTCCATAGGGATAAACAGGGCGGCCTCCATCTCTCCATCCATACTGTTCCTTGGTGATTTCAACATCCATATCGACTCCCCCTCAGCCAAATTTACTACTGACTTTTTGGACATTTTAAACTGCCTCAACCTCACCCAGCACGTCACTTCACCGACCCACACACATGGACACATCCTGGACCTGGTCTGCTCTACACCCTCTCTCACCATCCATAATTTGTTACTGTCTGACCTCACCATTTCCGATCATCTAGCCATAATCCTGGACATTGTTACTCCCACTCCCACCATCAAGCAAACAAGAACAATAACCTTTCGTAATCTGAAATCACTCTCTACCAACTCTCTTTCCTCATCTCTATCACCAGCTCCTCCCTTCCCACAGATCCAACCGCCTCTGATCTTGTTAATTACTACAACCACACACTCTTCTGCTGCCTCAATAATTTAGCTCCTCTCAAAACAGCCACTGTCTCCTTCTCCACCTCAGCCCCATGGTACACCCCTGAACACCATAATCTCAAGAAGCAACGAAGACAACTTGAACGACTCTATAATAAAACCGGTCTCAATGTCCATGCTCAAGCCGACAAAAACTCAGTCACTACATACATCTCTGCTCTCAAAACTGCCCGCTCCAATTTCTACTCACAACTCATCCACTCCAACTCTTCAAACCCCCTCTTCAAAACCTTGTTCTCCACATTTGCAAAACTGACTAAACCCAAGGACAGTATCACCTCCACATTCACAACAGAAAAATGCAACAATTTCCTGCCATCCTTCCATAAAAAAATCCAATCCATACACTGCTCACTTGCATCCACAACCTCCACTCCACTCCCCTCAGATCCTGAAATCAGTCCAACCACACCTCTTAACTTCATGTCCTTCTCCCCTTTGTCTCCCTCACCTCCAAACTCTTTACAAACATGAGATTCACAAGCTGTCTCCTCGACCCCATTCCATCTCCTCTCCTAAAAACCTGCATTCCCATACTCATCCCTTTCATCACCAACATCATAAACACCTCTCTTTCCACTGGCCAGAGCCAGTCCCATCTCCGCTCAAGCTTGCCACCATCACACCCCTCCTGAAAAAACCTGGCCTCAACCCTGACAACATGGACAACTTCAGACCAATTTCTAATCTCCCATTACTGTCTAAAATTCTGGAACGCGCTGTCATCACCCAACTCCAACAGCACCTCCACTCCTCTCAACTATTCGAAAAATTTCAATCCGGTTTCCGTTCATTTCATAGTACAGAAACTGCCCTCCTCAAAGTATCCAATGATCTCCTCCTCGCCGCTGACTCTGCTTCCATATCCATCTTCCTCCTCCTCGACCTATCTGCTGCTTTTGACACCATTGATCACACCATCCTCCTCCACCGTCTGCAGTCAATAGGCATCTCCAGCACAGCACTCCTCTGGTTTACCTCCTACATCTCCTACCGTCACCACTTCGTCTCCATCAATAACTGTAAATCCCACACTTCCCCTGTCACCCACTGTGTTCCCCAAGGCTCGGTGCTCGGCCCCCTCCTTTTTACAATCTACATGCTCCCCCTTGGTCGAATCAATCGCCATCATGGACTCAATTTCCACTGCTGCCGACGACACTCAACTCTATATCTCCACCAAAACCATCACCCAAGACATTCACTCCACCATCACCACCTGCCTGTCAGACATCAAAACCTGGATGGACAATCATTTTCTCAAACTCAACAGCAATAAAACAGAACTTCTCATCACCGGACCCAAAGCTCTCCTCCCCTCTGTTCAGAATTTTTCCCTCCTCATTGATGGTCACGTCGTCACCCCCTCCCCCTCTGTACGCAACCTTGGCATCATCATGGACCCCACCCTCTCATACCATTCACACCTAAACCATGTCACTAAAACATCCTTCTTTCACCTCCGCAATATCGCCCGCCTCCGACCCTCCCTCTCCCAGTCCACAGCTGAACTCTTCATCCACGCCTTCATCACCTCCAGACTTGACTATTGCAGTAGCTTATTCCATGGACGTCCCACCACTCGCCTTCAAAAACTACAACACATTCAAAACTCTGCCGCCCGCCTTCTCACTCACACTCGGTCCAGAGAACACATCACCCCCGTCCTCCAACAGCTACACTGGCTTCCCGTTCAATATCGTATCCAATACAAGCTCCTCCTCCTCACGTACAAGTCCCTCCATAACCCCGCCCCTTCCTACCTCACCGACCTACTCCAACCGTACTGTCCCACCCACCGCCTCCGCTCTGCTGACACCAACCTCCTCACTCCCATCACCCGCACTAAGCACCGGACCTTGGGGGACCGAGCCTTCGCCGCTGCTGCCCCCACCCTCTGGCCCCGCCCTCTGGCCCCGCCCTCTGTAACTCACTTCCACAACCCATCAGGAACTCGGACTCACTACAGACATTCAAATCACTTGTTCTGACTCTTATTTTATATGTCTAGTTTGCTTAAGTTTAGTTAGTGTGCTGCCCCTTTAAGAGAAATCAGGATGTGGCTCCTGCATGCCATGCGCAGCGCGGCAGAGGAGAAAAGGAGAAAAAGTCTTCACTTCTACTGACTGAGATGTGTCTTACTGTTTATGCTGTTCAAAGTTCTTAAAAAGGGCATTCCCTGTAAGTATGTTGTAAATATGTTAATTTACCAAAGACAATTCATGATCAAAGGATATGTTAAAATCTGTTAAAGTAAATGTAAAAGATTTCATTTGGTTAGCATTAGCATAAAACGTGGATTACTGTACTATTTTGTATACTCACTCATGTATACTGTATTTTGTTGTTACAGTTTCACACCTGCCATATAAAGTACAGTCTAAAACCCACCATGGCGTCAGAGACTTATTGTGTGGAGGTGTTTAACTGCTGGATAGTGGAAAGGGGTTCTGCGACGCCAGTACATCACTCCTTAAGACCTACCTGTTCAAACTGGCTTTTGTGTAAATTTATGTTGTTTTGTCTGTTTTGTCTGTTTATGTAAAGCGTCTTTGATTGTCCAAAAAAGCGCTATACAAGTTTGATGTATTATTATTATTACACGTGCTCTGAAATAGTTTGGTGACATGTTTGGTCCAGCTAACTTGTTTTTTGCGCTCACAGCACAAGTTTAGTTTTCATCACGGAGCACACGCGGCTCGACACATGATCTCCGCCATGTGTGGTTTGTTCTGCGGCGTGGAGCAAAGCCGAACTGCTCTTCGCCGCTCAGCGCTCGTAAACATCAGCCCCTGAGATTTCTGCACTCGTCAATGTGAAGATTTGTGGATTATATGTGTAAAATGAACACGTGACTACAGCGCTTCCTCTGGACCTTCTTCCTTCGCTCAGGTAAAGCCTCCTGCGTGACGTAAAAGACCGTGTTTATTCAAATCAACCCGTGTGATTAATCCGTGTCAATTTGTGATTAATGCGTACATTTTTTATTATTGCATGAGCCAACATGTTATCCAATTGGATAATTCAGTTTGTCAGAAAACCAGAAAGAAATGTTCATATTTAAAACATTTCCGGACACCCCCCCGTCCAAAGCTTGTTTACTGGTCTTCCACCTTACTGTCAATAAATTTGATCTTATTATGCATGTCTCTGAACGTCTCCATTGATCATCTTTTCAAGTTAATCTCGAGCAGACATAGATTCAGCTTATTACAAATAGCTTCCTTTTCACCAAGCTTTCAGTTGCTGGCCCAATGTCTTCTGGTGGCATTTTTTAGGGTAAAAACAAAATCTAATAATGCCAAGAGGTCTACATAGTTATACACCAAATAACAAAACATAAACATATGACTGATGACTAATTTGCCTAAAAGTCCTAAATTCTACACTGACCTTCAAGTGTGATGTTAGTGACTCTTGCAGACCTGAAGCTCCGACCCTCGTACACAGCCTGCTTCAGCCCGGTTTGGTTTAGCAGTGAGGAGGCTCCTGTTTGGGGCAGCCATTGTAGAGCTGCCCTGGTGTCAAACACCACCAGACACTGCACGGCCGGACCACTGGCAAAGGACAAAGTAAAAAAGAAAAGTAAAAAAGAAAATACCGAGCTCTACAAAACGACAGTCAAGTCATTTTATGTTAAAGTTTTGAAGTCATAATTCTACCCATAAGACGCATAAAGAGTTTGAGTGTAAAATAAGTGTACAACATTAACCCTTGTGATCAGTTAGAAAAACCATTACTGTTGGCGCCCTTTTACACCACTTTTTTTGACAACTGCAAAAATATAGTAGATCATTTATTTTTCAAACTTTTTTGCATACATTTGTTAATCCAATTCAGTTTTGTGCAAAAATTCCAAGAATTTGATATTTTAATGGTCATATGAAAACGCTAAATTACAGAGGTGCTAAAAATATCACACAAAATGGTCAATTTTTCATATAAAATGTGAATATATAGGCTGATGTTTTTTTTACTTTTTATTACAGTCTTGGACATGGACAAAATTAGTGACAACATTGGCTTTGATGAGATTTTAGTTTGTATGCAGAAATTGAATGTTTACAGTGTCCATGCTGAGCAATCAAAAAATGTCATTGTAATAAAAGTCAATGGGGGAACATGGCACTAACAGGACAAGTGGGAGAAAAAAAACAAAAAACCTGTTTTGGGGAAAAAACTAAAAATTAATAATCAAAGCCACAGGTGTTACTAATCTTTGACATGTTCAAGACAGAAACAAAAGGTAAAAACACATTCTGCGTATATTAATATTTCATATGAAAAATGGGCCATTTTGTGTCACATTTTCAGCACCCATGTGATTTTGCTTTTTCTATTGATTATTCAAATATTAAAATCACACAAACAATTCAAATTTGGTATTTTTAGTCAGAACAGAAGTGGATTAACATATTTAACCAAAAAAGGTTTGAAAAATAAATGATCAACTATGTTTTTACAGCTGACAAACAAGTGGAGTAAAAGGGTGCTAACAGGACAAATGGGCAGCAAATTGGTAAATCCTGTAACAATGGCCGATCCAAAATATGGATCAAACTAAGATTTGTAACAGCAAATCATCCAAATATCTTGAAAAATGACAAAAAGTGGCCTTTCCCCCCGTAACAGATCATAAGGAATAACTTATTAGTCCTAAAAATGACATTACAGTATGTAAAAATCATATTTGTTTTACTAAACCATGGAGTCTACAAACTTTCCAAGAATTTCCAACATCAGGACAGGACAAGTTAAGTGGATGTGTCAGAAGGATGATTTCATTACAAATCTCCAGAGCTAGAGGGAGGCAGAAATCCACAACAGCAACAGTTACCTACATCAATATAGATTCTACCAGCCAGAAAAACAATATTACTTGATGCCACTTCATTGGAACACTCATCAAGTGGCACTGGGCTCTTCATACTTTTATTCTTTTTTGATTCACTGCTTGCTGGACAAATGGATCTGATTACCTGGTCTCTGAGCGTGTTTGACACTATTTGTTTTCCCATAAGAAGGGTGCACTGGAAGAACCCACTTGCCCTAAAGGAACTTTTGCGGCAGCTACACGGGTGACGCCTGGAACAACTGGCAAGTTCTGTGTCTGGAAGTTCTGTCTGTGGAAGAGGTTGAGGACTTATTTTTGGAATCATGATAGTGGGGTTCCTGCTTATTGGACAAAATCGAAGACCGCTGCCTTTAAAGCAACCCAGCCGCTGTCTGTGAAATTAAACAGCACTTCTGTGACGTGAGCAGCTAAAGGGATTAGAACAGAGAGAGGCAAACACTGGAGAATTGATCCAACATCTCAGCATGGACGGTAGACATGTAAGATAATGTTGACAACATCAAGGTTACTACATGAAATGGAGGCTCGCAAGTGACGCTGAGAACCAGAACTGATTGCCGAAGATCAAAAATGGATTATTATAAATGTTCTCCCCCTCCCGACTAGAAGTCTTGCCAGCAGCTGTGCCCTTATCTTATCCTCACTCCTGCCCCCAAAGACAAGGCCACGGAACTCAAAAACATCAGTAACAGTTTCACCAAAACATCTCAGACGCCCTTCCTATCCCAACCCCCCGTCTGCCATTATAACATCATTAACATCAGTCTGAACTTTTCCACCTTTTCATTTCTAAAACAGTTACTTGCATCTTTTGTATGGATTACTTACAGAATACTATGAAAGTCTATCGTTTATTGTGTGTTTGTTGTGACGCCAACTGTAGTTCCAACTGTATGTTGTGTCTGTTTATTGTCTACAAATGTAATTGTATATGTTATGTTGTAACAGCAACTGTAGTTTCAACGGTTTGTTAAGCGCTTTGAGTGCCTGTTAGGTGGAAATGCACTCAATAAAAATCATCATCTTCATCATGACTAACCTGCTCCACACTCCCAGCAGCTGGCGGAACCCTGGGGCCCTCTGAAGATATGGCTCCAACTATCAGAAAACAACAAAAACAAAACATTTAAGTTGTTTTCCTCCGTATGGTTAACTTTCATCTCAGATTTACCCAGAGAGCTGTGTCCTCCTCAAAACCTTCAGTCAGTGTAGGATGTGAGTCTTCCACTATGATCTGCAGCAATAACTCAATGGACTCCACTGGACAAAAGTTAAAAGTCGTTCATGAGGATGAAAATGTGAAAAGTTATGTACTTCATCCTAGTTTCATAAAATTGGAAATTACTATAACTAAAAAGAAGATAATAACAGTTTTGTTCTGTGTATGTATGTAGGTATATATATATATATATATATATATATATATATATATATATATGTATATCAATTATGACCATATCTATAACAGTTTCATTTTCATTTCGTACTGTACATCTGAGTGAATCTCAGACAGAACTATACTCACATGTGGTCATACTGTGCAACATGGAGGCAATGGAAGTCACAATAATAACAAAAAAATTACACTAAAGACAAAAAAAAAAAAGTTTAAAAACGTATTATGCAGATTTTTCTACAGGGTTTGTTTTAAGAGGCAGCACTATCCACTTAAAATGCATACGTAATCTCAAATACGAAAATAACAGAATAGATTTTATAAAGCAAGATTGTTTCAATATGGCCTGCTTGGCCTGCAGTGTGGTATAAATCAGTGTTTTTCAACTTTTTTGAGTCGCGGCACACGTTTTGGGTTTAAAAGCCACCACAGCACGCCACCTACCACTAAAACATCACCAAATCAGACCATTTAGTTCAAAATATTGTATATAATGAGGCAAATAATGTCTGTGCCACTGTCTACTTCTTTAAATTTGGTAATAGTGATGGTTTTACGTTCTTTTTTTGGTGAAAATGTTGCTCATGACACGCAAAAAAAGGTCTATTAGTTCATTAATCGGCATTTTGTGAATCTGTTAACTCAAATTGGACATTTTCTCAAGGCACACCTGGCAACAAGGCGCACTAATGTTCCCCGGCACACTGGTTGAAAATCAAGAGTATAAATAATGTCTAACAATTGTAATGCGCTTTAGGACAGGACAGGACAAGTTAATTGGATGTGTCACTGCGCTCAGTGCCCAGTTCTGGATCTGGTCTGAGTCTGGACAGACAAGGAAAATGCCCAGAAATTCGCTCCATTCGCCATGGATGAAAGCGTGCTCTCCATGGCCCCGCTCACGTGAACAGGGCACATCGCTGTTACGCTCTGAGCTCTTTGCCGGATGGTCCTGGACCTCTCATGTACGGGTTACTGGGCCAAGGGCTCTGGTACTGCTTAGTCTGGACCAGACCGGGCCATGGTCAGTTTGGAGAAGAACATCCATATAGGACACTGGATAAACCCCCACAGTCTCCATCCACATTCACCGGAAAAAACTGTCCAATAATCTGTGTAAACAGGTTCAGACTGACAGGGTAACAGCCCCTGATCAGACACACGGTCCCGGAGCCACACAGCACGTGGTTCTGTCCTCGCGCCCCATGGAACAGGCAGCATTCCATGGAGCACTCAGGTGTGCAGCTGTGCATAACCGTGCAGTGTTCGGCACGCTGTGAGCTCAGTCTCATGGTCCATGGGGCGTGAGGTCCATGCGCCGTGTGGCTCCGCAGCAGTGTGTCTGATCACGTGCTGTCAGTCTGAACCAGTTTACGCAGCCCCACTTTTGCTTCAGCCCAGAACGAACTCCCACATTGTGTAGAATGAATAAAGCTATATGAATTCATAAATCCGTGCTCCAAACCTACTTTCGAATTGTGTATTTTTATTCCAGTGCACGGTGGCAGAGCGGTTAGAGCTCTTGCCTCTCAATAAGGAGATCGTGGGTTCGAATCCCGCACCACCCCAACATCGTGGTTTCGAATTCTGAACCACCCCAACATCACACGATCTCTCTGAGTGGAGTCTGCATGTCCTCCCCGTGTTACCGTGGGTTCTCTCCGGGTTCTCCGGCTCCTCCCACCGTCCAAAGACATGACTGTGTAGGTTAATTGAGAACTCTAAATTGTCCCTAGTGAATGAATGTGAGAGTGAATGGTTGTCTGTCCTTGTCTGTCTCTCTGTGTCAGCCCTGTGATGAGTTGGCCACTGTCCAGGGTGTACCCCGCCTAAGGCCCAAAGTCACTGGGATAGGCTCCAGTCACCCGCGACCCCTAACGGGAATAAGCGGTAGAAAATGAATGAATGAATGAATGTTCAAATCAAAAAATTAAAAATCAAATAATAATTTCCTTTATTTGTTTTAGATTTTAAATTGGAACTCAAATGAACAAAGGGTACACGGATCCTGCACTCTCAGTCCTTCCAAGGTGGGTGAGATGTCTTGGCTAAGGACATGACGACACAAAGTCAAACCCCTGACCTTCCAGTTGGTGGAAGTGCTCTAACCACTGTGACACTGTGCATGAATGTGTAATGTTTATAGCATTTGTCTCGTGTATTTATCAAATGTGCAGTCCCTAACAAACAAACAAAATCATTTTTCAAAGAACATAAACAATACCTCTTATGATCACTGGCTCATCCGGGACAATGTAGAACTTGGGTTTCTGCTGTATTGTGGAGCTTACAATTGGCTCTGAACTGAAAGTGGTAACACGATGGACGGGTTCAGGAGTCCAGGATATATGCTGTGACCTCGTGGTTGAAGCTCTTTTCTTTTCGTCTTTTTGGGTAGTTAGCGTAGATGAAGGCAGAACTTGATGTGTGCTGGTACTTTCTGATAATTGGTGAAGTCTTTGCGTCACTTGTAACACTGTTGACACTGTATCCCCTCTTGGTGCTGTATATGTAGAAGATTCTGTTTTTGATAATAGTTCATCGTTTCCCACAGTATTTTTGAATAATTGTTGTACAGATATTGTATCGGGAGACAGAGTTGACGAGCCTATAGCTGATCTACCACTGGAATGAACTGTATTGCTTTGTTTATTAACTAAAGTTCCTGGTGACAAAGTTGACATGACCTTAGTAGGAAAACTTTTAAACTCAGTCCTTGTTGTGTGGCCACCAAAATAATAACGTGTCAGCACGTCATTTCCTCCTGTTGTTTTTGAATCCTCTTTGCCTTTTTCTCCAAATGTATAACTTATAGTGGAACTTAAAGCACTAGCCAAAGATGGTTGCACCGTGAGCAAGTCTTTTTCTGTGTCCAAATTTGGCACAAGGCTCATGGACGGCATTCCTAGAGAGGTCGTTTGCATAGTGTGATTGTTTTCAGTGCTTTCCTGTGTAGACTTCAAAAGTTTCAAGTTAATAGTTGTATTCTGACGCAATTCTGGTTGGCTAACATTTTGTTTGCTTAAAGTTACATCTTGAAATTGACTTTTTGTCATAATATGTTTTTCCAAAGGACTGCTGGTGCTATGCAAGTATTCAGAATGAGTGCTGCTACCTTCATCTAGCTCTTCACTTTGTGTCCTTTGACTTTTAGCACCCAATGTACCAATACTTTGCCAGTTTTCTGTTGAATTGTGAGTTTCATTTTTAACTGTTGCATGCGGATTCTGTTGTAACATGGTTGACTCGTCCAACAACTCAGGCATGATACTTGACATAGATGAACTTTTATTTTCTTCATATCCTAAAGTGTGACTAGTTGTGTACAATCCAGATAGTGTTGATGTTTCGCTGTTACTTGCTGCTTCATTTGAAATAGTTTGAAATTCTAAACTTTCAGTCGAATATTGTGTGTTAAAATAGTCTAGCGTCCCAGGACTATCAGTGTGCGGTGTTGCTCCAGATGTATCCGGGCCATTGTTCCACTCTTCCCCAGGAAATAAAGAAGTTTCCCTGTCGGTGCTTCGAGAGGCATAGGGAGAGGCGGTAGTATGTATCAGCCCAGGGTTGCGAGTTGAATTCCCAGAAGGATCCATGCTCTCAGAAAGGGGACCCTGTTCGGTGGTGGTTGCTGGATTTGAGGTGAAGGTGTTTGGGTGTGAACACGAGATGGGGTGGGTCTCTGTAGAGCTCCTCTCTTTCTCCTGAACTGGGAAATACAAAGAGAGAGATAGAGCGATAGCATGACGTAATAAAACCTAACATCACTGCCATGAGATAAAACTTTCCAAAAACTTTAGATTTATGACACTGACAAATCAAAATATTATTCTTCCATTAAGGACAAAGAGTAGCAAATAGTTTCACTATCCAACTGCAACTCACTTTATACAAGGATTTCTCATCGAGAAGAATTACAAGAAATATTTTTATATATATAAAGAAAAAACTGGTCGACTCTTTGTATTGTACATTGAGATTTTTATAATACGCCTTATATAATTAGAAATAAAATGTATTTTTGATGAAAATCAGTAATTGTTTCTTTTTTGACATTAATAATGCTGCTGTCGTTAATATAAAATGTCCTTTATATGTTTTAAAGTCTGTATTGTCCAGATCAGTGGAAAAATCATGTATTTATTTATTCCCCAGTTTGGGAACCACTGGTTCAAATACGATCAGAAAGGACCAAAACAGTACCCAGACTATGACTACAATTTTGATTTGATCTTTTTATTGCCCACTAGTGACAATGAGTCGATTAATCGCTGCAGCATTATTGAGCCTGACAAATCAAATAATGAGGGCCTGTAACGAGTTAGCCAATCAGATTTAGAAATTATTAACTGCGTTATCTCATCTGTTGGAGAGGTTTATCACAGCTCCAATATCAAATCCATCAAATGTAATATTCAAGATATAATATTTTGTTTTGAATTGTTAATTGCTATGGCAACAAGGGCTAGATTTTCATCACTCTAAAATCCATGGATATGTTTTTCAAATATTACCAATAATTGTCCATAAAGAGGGAAAGGACAACCGAAGTTCTGATTTGTTATTTGGCAAATCAGAAAGATAATGGTGGCCTACCACTTGACTATAATAACCTTCTAATTTGACCTAACACCATTAACAGCTCAATCTTGTGACTGTAAACATGTGCAGCTCATAAACCACACGAGGAGAGCAGCACCCTCACCATAATAGAAGAGCTGGAAAGCTTCTGAGGAATGTCCTGCTCCGCTCCAAGTGAGAATGGCTTTGTTTTGGTCGCATCCAGAGAGCAGAGCAGTGTCCCCTACGTTTAGTGTCTCTTCGTGTCCCAAAACGCAGATCAGGGATATTTTTGACCCGCTCTCGAGCCACACTAACTTCAACTGCACCGTATGTTGGGCTGGGATCTCCAAAGTCCTAGTGCAAACCATGAGTGAAGTCCTGCTGGTTTGGCCTGTCCCCTGTCCTGGTTTGAAACTCAAATGTCCCGTGGGCTCCTGGGATAAATCCATGTGTCCATCACATGTGTCAAAAAGCAAGGCCAGTGGTGTATCTGCAAAGGTATTGGAAAAACTATTAAAATGTGTTAATACAACTTGTTTATAATGCAAAAATCAAGTTTAAATCAACAAAAACAATACAAATACAAAGGGATTGAAATGTTTTATTGAACGATTGTATATAAAATGTCAGTAGATATTATATTTTGTTTATTGTAAACCGCAATATTGATCCAAAACGGTTTAAGGAATAGAAAAATGTCCATTGACCTGTTTCTGTTCAAAACTGATTAAGTGCCGACTTTTCATGATGACATTTCACCGTAACACGCAGCAGATTATTGACTGGTCTCATGACGTCACAGTCCAGTGTACGGGGACTCACTGGTGCCATATAAACAGCGCTTTATCTCGTTTGAAGATGAGGACACATTTTTAGCCTCTAATTTTCAGTTGAGTATGGTCACTCTCAGTCATGTGTAGTCGAAGACTGCTTCAGTCTTATAGTGTGGAGCAGTTCAAGTCACAGTTATGTACAGGACATGTATGAATTATGAAGGTGACAGTGGGATGTTTACTGAATTTATGTGACGGAAATGTCGAGGCAAATCGTTTTGTCCTTTGCTCAAAACGAGACAAAATTGCATGCCATTTTATCTCACGAGTGTCAAATGTTATTTTTCAAATAACTGTAACTAAGGGGAGAGGGGATAAGAGGGGATGGTCAAAACACAGTTTCTGAGCACTTCAGCCTAAGTTGCAGGACAATACAACATTACTTAAATGTGCAGGATAATACCACTTTGGATACCAGGGGCGAGTGTGCAGGTGCGCCTCATAAAATTCATCATTTTATTTTTGGCTATATGTTTCACATATTGTGTAAAATTGTGTTTCTCTCTCTGTCTCTCTCACATAATGGCGCACCCCTGAAAAAATATACCACTAGCCACCACTGTTGAATACACAATAATGAGGAAACACTATTTTAACAAGGTGTAAAGCTCATTGTAGTTAATAATGCATAAGATGTCCCTTTATAAAAAAATATTTTTGGTGTACATTCTCATGTCTTTTTCTCTTAGAATGCATTCACAAATCAAATTTAATTTCAGTTTGTGGGTCAATGTTAATTATATGCCCAAAAATGTATATTTAGTTAAATACCTGCTGATAAAGGCTCTCCTAATACTGTCAGGAATTTACTTCAATTTGCAGTGCCAATAGTTTTACAGGCTTCTTAATTGACTTACAATTTTATAGTGTGCAATTAGACATTTATCTAAAATATAGTGAACCTGATCATATTTAAAATTTCACCAATTATTTTGTATATTTGTCCCAGTTTGACAGTTTTGGTGTTTAAGTTATATTCCAGTTGTCCTGAGAGGTCAGAGACGTTTTCTCTGAGTTTGTGCATTCCAGCTGTCAAGGTGGGAAAAACTACCAGCAATACATTACAGTGTATGGATTGTAACTACTCAAATTAAAAAATAAAACCCAACCAAAATATGGCTCCAATTAGGTTGATTTATCTTTTGTTGCCATTAGCTCAATGTAGATGTTAGTAACATTAGCATAAGAATGCATTTGTATCTGCATAAGATCACAACTTCACAAAGAGTGGGCGGACAGGAGAGAGCAATTAAAGAGAAAATAACACTAGTACTATCAGTATTTTATCTGTCAAACGTAAAACTTTATCACAGCACAGTCATTTTGGATTGTCTAACTCAGATAGACTCAAGGTTCTGAAATGCTGCTGGAGTTTCCAAGTAGGAATTCCCAAGTAGTGAGAGTGTTCCAATGTGAATTTACAACTCAGAACTCGGAAAATCTGACCTCCGAGGACAACTAGAATGGAGCATTCTAATGGGACTTAATGTTTGGACATGTGCAGCATGTGACATGAGGCATTTTCACACATAACAGTACCATGAACCAGTCCCTAAAGTCCCCACACCCTGTTTAGTCAGAGAACCATCCAGGCCCCTTACACTCTCACAGCAACTGTGGCTGAAAGTGTACATCTGTACAGTGTGGAACATTTAAATATTTTATCAAATGAGTTTTTCCCCCTTCATCCTACTCCTTTTGAGCTCTGTAAACCTGCACATAGAACTGTGATACACAAAAACTCAAACTAACAATGACATTTACAATAAAACACAATTATTCAGCATTATCGCTAATTTTAGACAGTAGTTACTATTTTAGATTTTAGTTTTTTTTGCTATGGTGTCCAAGTCACTTTATGGATCAATTTGTGAATTTGAGCTTAAGAAGAAATTAAAATTGTTTACAATCCAATTTATTGTTGTAAATTTACTTTGTAATATGTGTTAACAAAAAGCTTCCTGGTGTGAAAAGTACCTGCCACTGAACCAGAGCTAAAAATAAATACAAAAATAAAGTCCCCAAAGTGGGAACCCTGGCCCTAGTTCCTTCTCTGTGTGAAAGCACATAAAATGAGGACTGTTAAAAAAAAAAAAGGTCCCCCCAAACACCTGTACAGATATTTACTTCAGTTACTAAAAATTGAACATTTTAGTCCCAGTAGTAAATAGTAATAGTGAATCAATTGTGAGAATCTGTCATTTGTATTTGAAGTCCAAATGTGTAAATGTCCAAATACCTGTGATGAGGAGAAACAGCAGCAGAAGAGAGGCTTTGAGCTGCACCATGTCCAATCCTGAGACATTTCAGACACAAACCCGGATAAGTTAAATGTTAAATCTGTTAAATCTGCACAGAAGTATAAGATTGAGGATGGGTACTCTCTCGGTTCTCCTGCCGACTGTGGACAAACTCTCCCTGTTGGTCACAGCATTTCCTCAGGGCGGAAACTGGAGTAGCACTGCCTGGTACAGACAGCGAGCTGTGTGGGCTGTCACAATGTGTCCTGAGTGTCAGCCCAGTCCCAGCCCACAGAGGCGGGCTAGAGGAGGACCCGCAGCGCCTCCAGGGCAGGTTTCAAGACTCTCCACTTCAGAGAGGACGAATATAAAACTACAGGTGGCCACTTTTAACTCTTCTATAAATCTTAAATGTATTTATTTATTTATGATATATGTATAAGGGCTATGTTGTTGTTTGTATGTTACTTCATTTGGTTACTGACTAATATTATTTGATAGACTCTGCCTGTGGTCACCGACCATTTCTCCTGCTTTGCAAAAGCGTACCCAACCAAAGACCAAAAGGCATCCATGGTGGTCAGGGTGCTCAGGAGAAACCTCTTTTGCCTTTGTAAGATCACCAGCATCACCAAAACCCACACCAGCCCGTACCATCCTACTACTGAGAAGACAATGAGTATACATACAACTTCCAGTCACTCTCATGTTTGGTTTGACATCCAGAAGCAACTCCTGTGAGGACAGTAACTATGTTCAGGACCTCCAAGACTGCCTGAAGTATGCCTGCGCTCAAGCTAAAAAATAGTTCCAGACAAGCCAAGCTGCAGCAAAACAAAAACACTACGACTGCAAGGTGAAGAAGAGACTTACCTTTAGTCCAGGTCAAAGTCTGTGTCGTTGAAGGTCGACAGAAGTTGAGGGACAGGTGGGAATCAAGTCCTTATGTGGTCCTGAAGAGTGCATTTAACCCTAACCCCAACAGTTTGTGTCATTCGGTCAGAAGATAAGGAAAAGGAAAGTGTGGTCCACGGAAACCTTCTCACCCAGCGCATGTTTCTTTGCAGGTGAGGGTGGAGAAATGACTGAGTGACAACGCTTCCAGGAATGAGTCTGATGGAAGGGTTTAAAGAGGGAAATGAGGAGGATGATCAGGAAAAGGATGACCTACTGCAGGACATGGCAGAAAACAAAAGTGATGGACAACAGGCAGAGCTTAGAACCCCAGAGGCCCCCAGTGTGGAACAAAATATCAGGAACAGCAAGTTCTTGAAAGAAACCCTCCTAGAAAGTGACGGACACCAAAAAGACTGTCCTATCAGTTGAGAGCCACACACTGTGAAACAACCCAACAAAAGATTGATCGGGCCGAAGAGTATCGCAAAGCGCCAAAGATGGACTGAATTTACGAAGCTGAGACAACATGCGTACACAACATTCACCCAGAAATTCCATCCCTGGTTCAGTCACTCATACATTATTTCACACAAACTGGTTTTCTTTTTGTAGTTTTGTGGTCTAATAGTTTTGGTTGTTTTTATTGTGATGGGTTTGTGATGTCTTGCCATCGAAAAAGCAGGGGATGGATGTAAGGATGTAATGTTGTGTGTTATGTATGCCAGCAGAGGCGGCTCCGCACCTACTGTAAGCTGCAGTTCAAAGGTATGGCAGACTCCTGAATGTAACAAAAATCTATCATTAATGCACCAAATTATTATTCTGATTAATATATTGAGTAGTACGTGAATTATGAGCATGTTTTAAATGTTTAAGCTCTATCCAGTGTTCAGAACAAGTGGATGAAAGTGTTTTATTTCCCGTGTAAAGGTGCTAGCTTAAAATGTGCTGTTAGCATGTGAAAATGATTGTGATTGGTGAATAAGCATTGAACTTTTCATATCTTGCATACGATGTGGTATTTGAGAATGAGGCAGTTCTTTGTGTTTTAATAGGCCAATAAATGAGGACTGTTTGTTCAGCCTCGACCATCATCAAGAGTCCTGTTTTCCCGGCCCCAGACCAGCAGACACACAACGCACAGCCAAGCCTGGGGCCCTCGCCATCGCAGACTGAGGGTTACACTTATATACAGTATAATGTCTAACTAGATTTTCCCAGCTATAGTTGTGAACTTGAGGTGGTTCCATATTTAACTGCATCCCTTCCTTTCATGCCTTCTGGGAGACTGACCACTTGTAGATGACATCTGCAGTGGTGACCTTCTTCTCCTGGCTCTTCTGGACATTGAAAAAAAAAAAAAAAGTTGTTTAAAGGTCCCATATTCTGCTATCTTCCCCTTTACAGTCTATTCTAAGGGCTTTGTTGATACATTTTTTGTTGTGTAATATCCATAACATAACAGTTTCCAAAAAACACCCATTTCTTGGACTGGCCCCCCTCCTTGCAAAAGCAAACGGCTCACTCTGAGAAACGAACCCCCCGAACAGAGAGCAGGCTGCCTCCCCCTCCCAACCCGCGCGCCTCCCGCCCAACCCGTGCCAAGCCTAGAGTGGAGATGGTGCATGCGCCGTGTGCTCCGGTAATCAGCGATACACAAACACTGAATAAACATTTTCTCGTCATGACGGTGCGTCGTGCTGAGTCCTACGTCCTGGATCTGACCTGGAGTTTGACGTGATTCCAGGGCCTCAACGACGGACATTGCCGTTTGGTAAATAACAAGCTAACTCTTCGATCTGTCGTATCCATCGTGTAATTACTGTGTAGCATTAGCATTAGCTGTTTTTATTCTGTGGCTGCACGCTTCCTGGAGGCGTGGCTTAAACACCGCGTCATCCTTGTGAGGAGCCCCCGTCTGCTGCTCACCCAAGGGGGACGGAAAAGACAGTTCTCTAGTGAAAACATGCGGGAATCAATCAAAAAACCACTTTGGGCACAACATACGAGGCCCAAATAGCACTGGAGGAAGGTTAGAACCTCTGAAAAGTCCATTTTGCATGTTATGGGACCTTTAAGCTTATGTGTAAGCCCACTTCCCCAGGTGAACACGTCATACAGGCAGATATTAATAGATTTAACTGCAGCCAAAGCTTGTCCTAACATTATGACCCCATCTTGACACCATCTAGTTTCACAAAACAAAACTACACTAATGAAAAAAACTCACTCTAAAATAAATTAATGTGTCAAATACCACAAGTTCTAACTGTTGATTGCCAAAAATTCAGATACTACATTATAAGTTAGTATATTTGACTGTAATGAGTGTGTCACACAACATGCAAAATCCATTTCCTGTACTGATTCTACAAATGTAAGAGGATCACATTTTTGTTTGTAGTTTATGCTGAATATGCAACACATTATTATCATTATTATCTATTTAAAATCTACTTTTCAGACACATGGGAAGACAAGTTATATATATATAAAAAAAAACTTTATTTGAAGGAAGAGCGCGAGTGACATTAGTTTCATAAAGTTTCAGCAACTTTGCATTGCTCAGTGAAACTACATACAGATCCAATGCTTAGTATGCAAACAATAACAAGAGTTGTACAATATTAAGCCTGCGATTGTTCCTAACTGTAAAATCTGTCAGGTTTTAGCAAGTACAGCCTTATGATTCGTTTATTTATGGTCTTTAAGAGACATGCATGTGAAAAGGCTCAGGGCACACTGCAAATAAGTATATCTACACGAGTTCAAATGACAAACTTTTTGAATTTTGAATAGTTTTAACTTACTTTAGTACACTTATAAGATCTACATTATTTTACTGGTTTGAATGCAATATTGATTAATCATAAATAAAATTGGTTTAAATTACAAATCTTTTTGAGTAGGGCTGGGTATGATTCAATTCTTTTTGATATCAGTATTTAAACAATACCTGCTTTTTGAAACATGTTCCTGTGCAAGTTAATGACCAAAATTATGCAAATATTGTTTTTCTATCACTTCATTACATTCTAACTATATTAAACCTTATTTTTAAACATATTTGTATGACGTCTGTTCAGTTATAACTCAAAACCAATGCACAAACAATGGACCAGCGCAGCAGCTTATTCACAGCTCACATGGAGCTTAAGTTCCACTTTTGTTTTCCCCAGATACAGCGCTGCAAGGCACATGTGCCAAGCCCTATTTGTAAGTTATTTCACTCATTTGATGCATCTCAGTTACATAATCGGTCTGAATGCATTCTTGATTAAGTCATTTTTTTAAACACAATAATATGTTACTAAATAATACAATATTCCTACCAGAGTATGCTATGTTGTGCCACTTGGCAAGACATTATACCTGAACTACGCCGAATGTTTTTTCCTTATTTCGATTTTCCAATTTCTAATTTTCTTGGTCCACAGGCTGATAAGCTCAATATAAGAAAGGATTCAAATTAGTTATAAATATTTTTTGATCTAATAAGTAAATATTAATAGTCCAAATTAAAGTCATTTAAACTCATGTACATTTTGCTTTAATTGCAGTACAAAAATACTTCCCGGGCACCCTCAGCCTTTCTGCCTTATATTTGGACCTCTGTTTCCTTCTACGATAATAACAGCTGTGGCTTGGCGATGTCCAGGTGCTTTGGTTTCTATCCCGTGCGCAGGATGATGTGGACCCCGGAGTCAGTGAACACGGGGCCGCTCATGTCCCCCACTTTGAGAGCGAATGAGGCGTCTTCAAAAGGCTTCTGCATCTGACCTGTGCACACACAAAGCACAGTAAGTATTAAGCGATTCTTTTTTTTTTTTTGCATATACAAAAAATGAACACATTTTCAAGGGTGAATGATACTGACAAAAAAGAATATCAATTTTATGTAAATCCACTGAGACACCCCTGCGTGTACTTCTTGTGGAAGTTGTAAATCACGTGCAGAATTTAATTGAGACAATTCCTGTTTTGTCTCATTATTTTTAATCTGAGGTTAGGATTTTACTAACCAAGCACTTTTAATGTGGCTATGATTTGAAAACAATTGAAGCCTTAATAACCCAAATGATACTGCTGTGCTCCTCTGTGACAGCGTCTGTCCTGCTCTCTGCTCCTGATCTCTCCTTCCTCCCTGTTCAGCACAGTTGTGAGATGCAGGCTATGTGCCTTCGTCTGTTCAGATTTCATGGCAAATATCACAGACACATGTTGAGAGCGTGAGAGTGAGAGAGCCAGAGAGACCACAACTGTCCGAGGCACCTCTGCACTCACGACATGGCACCCACTTTGAGAAAGCCTGCTTTAAGATTAAATCATCAGACAAATGTGAAATCTCGGTACAATCAAAGAAGTGCAGAAATATGACTTATTAGACCCTTATTAGAAGTTTACAACATCACTTTATTTTTTACCCTTGCATTTTCTTTAAATTTGAGTTATACTGGTGGTCCTTTTCATTTTTGACCCTATTTTGTTTCACCAATATCTTTTGTATAAAATATAATTTTATAGATAATTTGAGTTCTATCTTTAGTCTGACTTCAGACGAATACAATTATACTATTTTACACTAAATATTTTTTTAAAAGTTAACTCTTTGCCGTCCATAGATGGAAATTTCAGTCTTTAGCATCCCAACCGTTGCCTGCCAAAGATGGACTGTTTTGAATCATGATGAAAATATGATCACATGTAAGACGATTCTAAGTTTCTGAAAAAACATAACATGTGCATATATACATTGGGATTTAAGTTTATAGGATTTACAGAAAGTGGGCAATAATTACTTAAACAAAAATAGACAGGTGCATACATTTGGGCACCGCAACAGAAAAATGATATCAATATTTAGTAGATCCTGCTTTTGCAGAAATAACAGCCTCTAAAAACACTTCCTGTAGCTTCCAACACATCGCAGCACCACCGCACTGCATGGTGTGCAGTCTGAGCTCCTCTTGCACTTTTACAGTTACAGAAAGGCAGCAGTCACTGCACCGGAGCTGGACTGCATGCAGTGTGAGCCCGGGGTTACAGTTGGAGACCCCTCGAGTGGGACTAGTCTGTGTGTCAAGAGAAGCGTTTTGAACTGTTTCAAAGTTTGACACATTTGGTTCAAATGCTTCACTTTGTCCATCACTAGTCCAGCGGAACAAGTGCTCACACTACAACACCATCGTGAAACTCCCAGAGGCCTGTTTTCAGTATGAAGCACAAAAGTACCACATTTCACCTCTTCTGATGATTGGAAGCAGAATTATAAAGTGTCATTGCACACGGCAACAAAAAAGTTTTTAAAATGGAAGTAAATGATAAAATCTATTTTTAGACCAAACTGAAGTGGATTATTAGATTGAAATTACAAGTTTTAAAAAGGAATTCTACTATAGCCGTTTGACGGTTGAGGGGTGGAGTAAATTTCAAATTGATTTCTATAAAATATGTCTAACTAAAGTTTGTATCTAAAAATATCCCCAAAACAGTAGAAATTATGGCCAATTTAAGCGTTTGCCTCTAACCAGGGAATACAGATGAAAAGTATCTTGTAACCATCTCTGGTATGTGCAATGTCCCTGACAAATAAGGGTTAGGTTTAGAATGGTTAGTTCAGAATGTTGTGAACTCAACTCATTTTGTTTTCTTAGGGTTCCCTACCTCTGCCGAACAGCCCGAGGTCTCCTCCGTTCTTTGCCGAGCTGCAGTCGCTGAAATGAGAGGCCAGGGACTCGAATGTCTCGTCTCCAGACTTGATCTGTTCGATGTACTCTGCACGTGGGACAAGTACAAGTACAATCGTTAGGACCGGTGTTTCAGTTCTCAGTGTGATCATGTGCTGTGATTTGTATGCACACGAAGATGCTTTTTCATTTCCAACTGACTTTGTAACTGACATTTGTAACATTTGTTCATCTGCAAACTTAGAATCAGCAACCTAAATAAAGATACTGGATACCCTAGGGTTAACCTAATCCTATACTAAAGTACAGGAAGACTTCAAATTCCCGGGGTGTGAAATAGCTGTTTTGGCTGTGATTTGCACAGCGCGGTTTCCTGGAGTGGACCCACTGACTATCATAGCCCTGACCCAGCGGACTGTTGGCAGGAGAACTGAAAAGGAAGGGGACAAAAAGAGAGCTAGATTTTTTCTCTGTGTGATGTGACAATTGTCTATGATTAATTGCATGAGTTTAAGCGTTAACTGTGACAACCCTAGTGTGAACATTAGGCAACTTCAGAGCACAATTCATGCACACAGCAATTCAAAGTGCTTTAACATAACAGGAACAAATGCATTAAAGTGCAGATGACAGGTTTTTATGAGTTTTTCATTATAAATAATTAATTGGCTTTATTCAATGTATTGATACCTCTTGTACATATAAATTGTGGAGAAAAGTTGAAAAATATGTTTAAAATTACAAGAAGTAAACAAACTGATGACATCACACTAGGGAGTCAAAGGTTAGGCACAATTTACACAACACAGACTACTTTTTTAAAATCCTGTATACATTAATTCAACAAATCAAGGTGTTCACATGTGTCTTCATTTGTAAAATAAAATAACCTGTGACATTAGATGAGTTTTGGCCCCGTGTAGAGGACGGTTGCTAGGTCATTTCCTACTGTGATGTCACCATTTACAACTAGGAAGTAAAACTAAAAAACAAAAACAATTACTAAACCGCGATAAAATTTTAAAGTATTTTAACAAAAATTTTAAAATATTTATCTTAACTGCCTTTTAGCCAAATGAGTAGTCCAACCTGGCATACGCACTTTAAAATCACAAAACAGATAAACACATACAAAATCATTATAAAAAAGACTTTAAAAGAGAAGAGTGCAGATAAAAGGATTAGGATCTAGATGCACAAATGGCTGAAATGTTTTTAGCCTGGATTTGAAGATTGACAAAACAAAAACAAAACACAAAGGAAAAAGTAAAGCAGGACACAGACAGCCCGGGCAGTGTGAAGAAAATAAAATAATAAGCTTCACTTTTTGTTAAAGCTTCATCTTTGGAGGAAAACCACACTCCTGCAGCAGACTATCAGGAGCAAACTGGAACAAGAAACTATCATTTCTAAATGCCTCAAAGAAACATACAGCTAACACTGATAAGTCCACGTCCGTTCCTTGTAGCAGTTGGTAAAGCTTACAAACTTTTTCTACTCCAGCATTTCAAAGCCTTCAAGAGACAGAGGTGGAAAATGTTTTATTGGTTTCTTAAACAGGACTGGATGGAATTAAAGGTCCCATTATGCTAAATTGACTTTTGTTAGCTTTTGACTTTCTATTAGTGTTACTTGTACCTCAAAACAACTCTCAAAGTAGGTTTTTTTTTCCTTTCATCTGTGCATTAAGTAGCTTTCATCATTTGAAAAGGGGCAAGGAGCGGGAGCCAACATCTGCAACCAACGTTCCAACAATTTTGATGAGTACTGTAGTCACTCCACTTCTGCCCAGCCTGTGGGTGACGCGAGAAAGAAGCGGACAGCAAACCAAAGCAAGCATTCCCTTTGTGGTGTAACAGGCCAAAGTCTATGCCCTGCCTGGTATATACCCAGGGTTAAAGGGCCCTAGGCTAGGCCCAGGTATAGGCCATTGGTATAGGCCATTTCATTAGCAAGGATAGTCCAATTAAAGGAAAAGCTACTTAAGAAGGCTGTTCCACATGAAACAGACCACCATTTTCAAGTAATATGTGAAAGAAAAAGAATCTCTCGAGTGCCCAAAAGCGTGAAATAGTTGAATGCCTTGGACAACATATGAAAACTTTAGATATTTCACAAAAACTTAAGCGTGATCATCGTACTATTAAGAGATTTCTGGCTGATTCAGAGTACACGCGGATTTGTGCAGATAAAGGCACAATGAGGAAGGTTTCTGTCAGACAAATACATCGGATTAAGAGAGCAGCTGCTAAAGGGCCATTACAAAGCAGCAAACAGCAAACAATGCTCACAAGCAGAAACGGCCCAGTGGCCAACAAATACATGAAGACTCATTTCAATCAGTCTTGTTCACTGATGAGTGCCGTGCAGCCCTGGATTGTCCAGATGGATGGAGTGGTGGACGGTTGGTGGACAGCCACCATGTCCCAACACGGCTGCGACGTCAGCAAGGAGGGGGCGGAGTCATGTTTTGGGTTGGAATCATGGGGAGAGAGCTGGTGGGCCGCTTTAGGGTCCCTGAAGGTTTGAAAATGACCTCTGTAAAATATGTGGAGGTTCTGACTGACCACTTTCTTCCATGGTACAAAAAGACGAACCGTGCTTTCAGTAACAAAATCATCTTCATGCAGACGATGCACATCTCATGCTGCAGGAACACCATCACTGGCTGCTCTGGGCATAAAAGAAGAGAAACTCATGGTGTGGCCCCCATCCTCCCCCGACCTCAACTCTATTGAGAACCTTTGGAGCCTCAAGTCAAAGATCTATGAGGGCAGGAGCAGGTCACATCCAGACAGCCGCTCTGGAGGCTGTTCTGATCCTGCAAGAAATTCAAGCAGAAACTCTCCACAAACTCACAACTCAACAGATGCAAGAATTGTGCAGCTCCATCAAATAAAACTGTTCTCAATGTAGCTTGACCTGTTCAGATGTTTTGATTTAAATAGATTTTGATTTCATTAAATATGACCTGCTAATGATTCTAATTTAACAAATGACCATTTTCAGTTCTTTACAACAATAACATGGATTGAAAATCTAATTTGGAACAATGCATTTTAAGTTTTTATTATTATTATTATTATTCCCAAACGGGAATAAGCGGTAGAAAAAAAAAGAAAAAAAAAAGAATTATTATTTTTATTATTGTTGTTGTTCATAACAATAACATTATTATTATTATTCTTGTTAATAATAACAACAACAACAATACTATTATTATCATTATTATTATTATTATTATACTATGAAACAGGAAATATAGCAAAACAAGAATTATGGATATATGGATATTGGCAGAGTAAATAAATGTGTAAACTGTTGTTCCAACCAATATATGTTAAAGATCAGCTAAGTTAATGTACGGTTCCAAATTTGATTTGTATATTATGTTATTATAAGTATCATTATATGTATTATACCATTGCTTCGTCCCTAGCTTCCACAATTAAGGAGCCGTGTTGTGTTGGAGCCAGTTTTCCTATTGTTCTTTTGTTTGCACACGTTTTTCTGTTACCGATTAAGCCTTGTTAAGTATTATAATGTGATGATGACATGTACATTTTAAATGCAAAATGTATAGTAAAACGGTAACTTGCATCGGCCTCTGAATCGTAATCAAATCAAAATCGTGCGACACCCATAGATTCCCACCCCTAATTACTAGCCATATATCAGAGATCATTAGCGATGTTGTCCACGCACTCAAGTTACTCAGAAAAGAACGTGATGGAGCCTTTAATGACAGAGGGTAAACGGTCCCATGTCGTAGTAGTAGCTGTCATAAGTTAACATGACTGCTAAGGGTCACATCAAGACATGGAAGTGAATTGCTCGGCCAAGTTTGCACTGCGCTAACTGGAAAAGTACGAAAATGTGCTTTTAATAACTAATATCAAGAATGGTTACAGTCATAATGGCATAATCGGATGTGACAGTAGCATGTATGACAAATTCAAGTTTTACAGGAATTCATCTGGACCTGATAGAACCAAAAGATTTAGACGTCGGATTGAGAGTTGTTTTTCTATGTGGGTGCAGTGGATCTGAGGCCTGTCTAACATGTTATTACAAAATATCACAACTCATAGGTTTATGTGTTATTTTAAGCCTGGATTTCTTTAGTATGAATTTCCAGTATGTTTACCTTCATCACAACAGATTTAAGTTTCACTGAAGTCATTGTTGATTCTGCAGTAATGGAAAAACACCTTGGCTTGCATACGCTTGATGTGGCCTGATGGTGGTGCAAAATGTAAATACAAATCACAACACGACACGATCACACAGAAAAACACGGGCCGTTTTTTAATCCTCAGAACTCGTGTACTTCAGGGCACAGGCTTGTGGGTGCAGACTCCAAGAATGGACTTAAGAAGTTCACAAGCTACACTTTTGGCACAGCTGGATTGGATGACATGACAAAATAAAGCTCATGTGGACACTCATGTTTTTATCCTTGAAAGAAAAGGCTATATTGTCCCAGTAACTTCAGAATATGATATACACTGCATCTATTGTCTTCTGGCACAGTGTTTTTCTTTTTCAAAAATCAAATTAGTACATTGCAGTTTGAGCAGATAATTGTGATGGAAGGCCTATGACACAAAAAAGGTATACTTTACTCTTGTGTGTGCGACCTTTCTGTTCACCCTTTAGTATTAAATAACACATGGTGAATTAAACATAAAGCTGTTTTATTCCTTTGCAGCGTTTCTACACAATAATATAATGCAACTTAAACGGTTCTTAAACCTACTGTAATTGGAAAACAACACTGATTGGGACAAGTGATTATCATTAGGATGGTATTAAATAAAGGGAAAAAATGAAACACACTGGCACTTGTTCTATATACAGATTATACTAATTTCCATTTAGTATGAATTCAGTTTTAGGCCATTTTAATTTATGCACTATACAGATAGAAGAATATAAGTTTAAAAGTCTGCCACATTTGTGATCATATTTTTATAAAATTGGAGATTAATTCACAAAATAATTGTGAGGAAAAGCAAAAAAAAAAAAATCTGCAAGGATTGATTTGTGCGCTGTGGGCTGATCTATGGGCTACGTGTGCACGGACGGTGCTGCCCACTCCATGCACTCATGGCTGCACATTTTTGTGCACTGAGGAGAGGGCAGTGGATGGAGGGTCATGTTAATCAGCCACCGGTGTGTGTGTGTGTGTGTGTGTGTGTGTGTGTGTGCTGTATGAAGTGCATTGTGGGAAACACGCTGAGCCGAGTACGGACAGGTTTCCCCTGATGTATCCCTGGAAAAACGGGCAGTGCAAGTTCTCATCCAGGGATTTGAACTTGCTGAGAGGCGGACTTTGAATTGGAACAAGACTTGGGTCACGAAGGATGACGTTTGACAAGTCGATAAGCACAGAAGTCTGCACAGGTACGTGGATTGAGAAACAGCCACTGAGGTGTACTGTGACTGTGTAATAGTGACGGTGTGTTAAGTACTCTGAATGAGCTCCACAGCATCGTCCTTAGACCGTGTGATGATCTGTTCCCTCCAGGAAGACGGCCGCCGCGACTGGTTGTGTTTGACCAGGAGGTGAGAGCAGCGCACCTGAAGGACAAAAGCGAAACGTCACATTAAAATAGGCCAAGGCAATTGTTGAGATAGAGACACTGTGAGACTGACAGACAATATGTGTATGTACAGTCTATGTGCATGTGTCTGATATTCACTGCCTGGCCAAAAAAGGTCACCAACTAAGCAAATAGGTAGCCTCCTATTGGATAATTGCTGTGTAATGCAGTGAGTGGCTTCTCATTTCTGTAACAACTATGTGGAAAAACAAATCCTGTGGTCGTGAGAGAGATGGTTAAATAGATAAATGCATCACGCTACCATAAGGATGACACATTTTGTTTTCCAAAGAGGAAGATATAGTACATAAAAATTATATTTTAAATATTGCTTTTGTTTTTTATTCATAATTATTTCACATTGACATGATTTTCAGAATTTGAATGTATTGCTATTTATTCACAATTTGTTTATATGTAGATAGTTACCTTATCTGGCTCCCCGGAGCTGTCTCCAGAGGGCCGCTCCCATTGGCTGGCGTTAGTGATGTGGTTGAAGTAGTACACTCTGCCTAAAGAGCACAAAAAATGTTAGTGAAATTGGTTAACTAGTGAAAACAGAGCCAAGTTCCCATTTCTGCCACACCCTCTGGTGGCACCAAGTGATACAAATTGAATATTCATCTATTTTTTATAATTAATGCTTTTTAATCTACTTTTGGACACAGCTACACTGGTAATTCTCGTATTACAGTATAAATACATAAGAAGCTCAATGATGTTGTTTGTATCTATCTGCACTCTTCTCCTTTAAACCGCTTGATTTTTAAAATGATTCTGTGTGTCTTTTTGTGTTTTGTGATTTTAATGCAACTTTTCCTGTTATGTAAAGCCCTTTGAATTGCCTTCTGTACGAATTGTGCTCTACAAATAAACTTGCCTTGCCTATGGTGAATAATCTAACAAGTCTGATGCTCAGTATTGTTGTACCAAATTGCACTTTAGGGGTAGCAGAAATTCATAACACATCCATATCACTCAGGATTCATGTCCACTTAGTAGGACTGAAACTAACGATTATTTTAGTAGTCTGCTAATCAGGAAATCTTTTTTTTTTTAATTAGTCGACTAGTCAAACGATTATTCAATCGGTTCATGCCAAAGTACATCACATCAAAAGTACAGCTTGCCAGAGACATATTCAATATATTGTTTCTACAGCGAAGGAAAAGTGTTTAATTTTTGTAATTTGCCCCGACCTGCTTAGCTTCCAAGATCTGACAGTACTGGCAATATTGGCAAGCAGGTACGGCCACACAAACGTGACTTTTTCACTAGTTTCAAACAGACTTTTAACTGGAAGAACTTTATCAAAATAGGGAGGGCTGCAACAAGTTAATTGAATAATCGCAACTTAGCGACTGTTGAAATAGTTGTCAAATAATTAAGTAATAGAATAATCAGTAATTGGTCTAAGCACAGACTACAAAAACATGTCATGAGCTGAGAGCACAGGTTTTATGACTCTGACAAAGCAGGAAATCACACAAAAATGACACAGGAAATGTGTAAATGTTGTGTTTTTGATTAAAGCAAACTTTCGTCTGTTAATATTCTCTACTGGGATGTCCTCAAACACTTTCACTTTTGCTTTATCTGGATAGAAGTAAGTAAAAATCTCATGTTCACTTGGCATTTTGAGATATAAGCAACTAATCGCTTAATTGAAAGATCTTAGCTTAATCACAAGACTAATCAATTACTAAAATAATCGTTAGTTGCAGTCCTAAAAGCTCAAAAATCACCAAAAAAATGTGTACTTACTGGGGCACGATGACCTATTATTACCATTATTTACACCATAGTTTCATTGTTAGACCATTACTTGGACCTAAATAACTTGCAAAAACAAAGCCACATTTGTGTTTTAAAATACAGCTGTACTTTTGCACAATGCCATTTGTTGTTGTAAAGTAGTCAGAACTACAGCTGACAGTAAAGATCAGGACTGTTCTGATATTTGAGCAGTTTACGTAGATTTCCATTGGAAGTTACATGTGTTTACATTAGTGACCAGAATCAGATGGCTGTGGGGGGGGGTACAGGCCATGTGTCTGGCATGAACTGATTGTACACTGGGATTGTTTAAATAGGCTCACAAAACCGAGCAGCTAGTTCCAATGGCCGTGAAAATGTGGGGCTTCGCTTCCTGCTCCATTCATTCCTTGTGACGAATTAGCTGAGTGATGCTAAAATAAATCAATAATCAATAAACTCAAAGCGGAGAGTGAGTAACAGCAGGATAATCACTTGCACCATGTTATGACCTACACATACTTCCCCAGGGGGAAACCTGTGTTTTATAAAATATGGTGTTTCTGTCTCAAAGCTAATGCTAACCTAAATTCAGTTTAATGAATAATATTAAAATAACACCACAAACTGAACTAACCCGTTTACAAAAACAACTGACTTGGCATTCTATGTACTTATTAAATGTGTCTGTTTTGCATTTAAGTTCATGTATGTTAGCGTTTAACTTTGAGACAAAAACACTTAGTTTTATAAACACATAGGTTCCTCCGGTGACATATCTGCAGTTTATGTAAATGTTTTAACCTGCTAGTAGCCTGCTGCCAGGGATTATCCAAATGGGATTTGCTTTCTGTGAAATCTTTTTTGTTTTGGTTAATTTTAACAAGACTAGGCTAATGCCCATAGAATGAATGGAGCGGTAAGTGAAGAGCCGAACTTTGACGGCAACCGGAACCAGCCAAGCGCCATTGTGAAAAGAGCCTATTCATTCTTAGGGTGTATTCACAGCAGAAAAGTGGGATAGTCCTCTTAGTTGATCCGGATCGGATGCAGACTTTTTTTTCAGTTGTTTCAGAGTGTATTCACACTGCAGTTTTTGCAAGTGAACTATATAATAGGCCTTCACAAAAGTGCTAAAGTATCGCTATCGCAATATTGGCTGACGCAATAATGATATCACAGCAAACAAAATATATTGCAGTAACACCAAAGTCTTTTATCTGATAGAAATGTTCTGTTTTTAAATGAAAACAGCGAAAAGGGAAAATCATGAATAAAATGTAGCTTTTTCAAACTAAGTTGGTGTATTTGTTTGTTTTTAATTTACTGTAACAGGCATTATTGCATCAAAATAGGCCAACAATTAGTAGAATAATACCTGAGCGCTCATGCAGCTCATGTCACTGTGTGGGTGTGAGGGACACGCAGGTCCAAAACCCAGACTGAGCCCAGACCAGCGGCAGGAGCACAAAGCAGGAGGAGGTGCGTCTGTGCGCACAGAGCCACAGATCAGATCAAGCACCAGCGCGCACTGCTCTGACCGGGACGGGCCGACATGGGACAGGCCTACGCACTCACGGTGGAATATCCTTGGGGAGCGTTTGACACGTCATTTCTCTGGAGGAATGAGACATGAAGGAGTTGTGCGCTCAGACGGACACATGGACTAAACAGTGGTCAGCATCGGGAGTTTGGTTTGTGTGTCCTCCTCCTGCTCCCGATCCATATTCCATAAAAGTAAGAAACATCAAAAAGCTTTCACAATAGGAACTCTGTGTTAAATAATGACTGGATGTGCTGTTATTGTGCATGATGCAGCCTTATGCTGTGGACCCAAAAGACTCCACTCAGAGAGATCGTGTGATGTTGGGGTGGTCGGTAACAGTCGACTAGTTTATACGATTATGCCGATTAAAAGTTTTAGTCCTACCCCTTACCAATATTTGCCTTTTGTGGGACCTCATTATTCTCCTCTTTGACACTGCAGTCAGCTCTACTGCACTTGTTTCGACTTTTTTTAGGTCACTATCCTATTTTAAGTGGTGAGTCGAAGTGATACGTTTCAAATAATGCATAACCTACGTAATATAATAAATGATTCCAGCTCGTGCGCGGCTTTGGAAGTGCAGCGTGAACAGAGCGCTGCGGCACGTGCACGCCCTCCGCAGCTGACGTCACTGGGCCCTGCAGCAGAATGAATGGAGCTAACATGGACAACACAAGCACATGAACAACACAAGCACAGCAGTAAACGGTCCCTCCGAGCCTTCAGCATCACACATGTTTATTCCTAACGACACAACACAACCCATGATCAACTGGGGGTTCTCCCACTGTCTGCACGTTTCTCCACCAGGAAGCCACGACGCACAGCTGCTAGGCTAGGCTAACACTGCTAACACTATCCGGATTCTCCACTTTCCTCGCGTCAAAGTACCTGAACTGCGGCTCATCCTCTTCTCCCAGCCCTGCGGTAGATTCTCCTCGTCGGCCATGACTTGTCGCTCAAACACGGCCCTTAACCGTTGCTTTTTGCCTGCGTGAATCCTGCGTTTACAAATTCAGCAGCTTCTTTAACTTTACGACAGTGGTGACAGCGTTTACGGCAGGAAGCTGGAGTTGTTTTCTGACAGAGCCCCGCCTCTGTTTGGTTTTCCCGGTCGTTCATTGGGGGAGGGAGCTGTCTGTTATAGACGGCCTGGATTTGATTGGCGAGTGACAAAGCATGTGGTAAATACGCTTGACGATAAGCACAGGAGAGAAACGTTCCAGAAAATATCCCCGACATCGAACATTATTATATTTTCGACCACATCTTGCAGGTAATCGCTAAGCTATTATATCACAAAAATCATCGGCTGTTTAACATTTGCGTGTGGGATTTTTGAACAACGCCCGTTGCATCACAAAGAAATGAGATGCTGGAGCTGTTTTGGCTAATGTTTGCTACTCCAAAGCTAACGACCCAGATAGTAAAATCAAGCAATCAAATACATAGGAAATGATCTATTACAGTATTAATTAGCACTGCTCGTACCCTTGGTTAATTAGCTAACTTTTATTGTGTACAGCCAGTTTCGATTATTTTTTTAGGCATTGTAGTTAGCATGTGATTTAGCCTGTGTGCTAGTAATGTTTACTCCTCCACAGACTACATTATGATCGAGGTGGTGTGTAACGATCGTCTGGGGAAGAAAGTCCGGGTCAAGTGCAAGTATCCTTTGACTCATGTCCTGGATTATGATCTCTGTTTTCCTAAAACCCAACATATTCATTAAAACAGTGTTTGTCAACCTTTTTTTGAAACATGGCACACTTTTTAGTTAAAATGACACACCATCTACTAAAACATTACCAAACTATAAGAAAATGTGGTAAATCTTAAGATGCAACAAAGACTGTCTGCGACACTGTCTGGTTTCTAAAATTTGACAATAGTGATTGTTTGCCT
>CM033622.1:4631784-4729284 GCA_019453435.1 Rhinogobius similis | reverse complement strand
TTTTAGTGAAATAGGGTCCAATAAGACAATAAACTATTCAAATAACCAATATGAAACCTGATTTAACATGCTTTGACACAAACACAAAATTATTGCTACTGTCATTTTCATTTGACTTTGGGGGCCCTGAGTCGGTTGATTGGCTATTTTGGGGGTTCAGGCCAGAAAAGTTTGGGAACCCCTGGTCTAGTTTTGAGCCCGGTGGGTGAATTGCCTCAGGAGAAGTTGGTTAATGTTCGGCGTGAGCAAAAAAGCTAACTCAGAGTTTCACAACTTTCAATCCAAGATGACCGCCATACAGTAAGTCAGGGGGCGTGGCCATCATAATATATTTTTGTTGTCAGGAGAGGAATGTGTGACCCCAATTTTGTGGCTGTAGGACAAAGTTGACGTCAGGACGCCTCCCATAGGTGCAGTGTTTTGACATTTGTAGGTGGCACTGTTGCACCATTATTTTTTTTACCCAAACTCAAAACCTATAAAAAACATGATGTTTTAGTGCAAATCATATATAATGTATGTGGGTGAAGTTTATATATTATGGACAAAGCCCATTGACTCATTGTTGACCAGTATATCATGGCACACGAGTAAATGCATGTCCCTTTGGCAGGGGCTCTTTTCCTGCATAATGCCAGGTGTGACGGGGGTCGCAGACAACACAGTTACAATGACAGCATTGTTCAGGAGCAATAGGCCCTATGTTCAAATGAAATGGTCTGTTCTGCAGCTGATCAAAACATTATGACCACATGCCGTTCAAAAGACCAAATCTGCAAAAATGTAGATTGAGTGTCATTTTCTGTCATGACAGCAGGCAAACGGCACAGCAAAGTGCTGCACAGACACAAACCTATAATAACTCCATTTGATCTGACTGCTTGTAAAGACAAGATGAAGACAAGCAGGTGGCATATGTGAGTTTAAATGTTTGCTGTTGTTTGGCATCATGAAAAATGTAAAATTTAAAAGTTTGACCTTAACCACTTTGTTCAGATGAAATACACGATGGGATGAACCTGGAGTTGTATTACCAGTAGATTTGGAGCTTCTGGACCACAGAGATTCACACGAGGGCTGCAAAACGGAAGAAAGTCATATTTAAGTTAAACATTTGCTTAATTTACTGGTAAGACTATACCAGGACCAAAAAACATTTAATTAAGACTGAAAATATGTTATGTTTTTTTAGCGTTTGTTACATTATGGATTTAGTTTTTGCAGAGATAGCGAAAATGTCTATAAATTGCGCAGCCCTCCACACAACACTTGCATCTGTTAAACATCGGGCAACACACAAATATATGTTGTGTTGTCATTTTTCTTCTGATATTTTTTTAAATAAAATTGACATTTACCTGAAAGTGCTGTGTTTCTGGTTTGTTTTAAGAGTAATGTTTCAGTTTTGATGACGTGTTAGTGATGAGCTGCTGAAACATTTCATAGGTTTCCTATTTACATGAATTTAGTTCTCATAAACCCACAGATATATATTCAGACGGTTACTCTTACTTCAGCGCAGGTTTTCACAAATACTTTTTTTATACTCTTGAGTAATATCTTTGACCACTATGTTGTACTTCTACTTGAGTAAGATGTGGTCTATATGTAATTGTAGTTGGTATAAAAATAATCATCTGGACACTGTTTTACAAATTATTTCGAAAGACATTTTGACTTCATGTAAAAGTGGAATATTTGACCTATTCACTTAGTTCTAGGCATTAGAATAATGAGATTTTTTTATTTATTAGAAATGTGTTCATGCATATTAATCAACATGATCACATGTAAATGAGCCCAATTTAGCGATTGGGATCATTTCCATGTGTAGTTCCACGGCTGGTTCATGTTATGAATAATGTATCATACTTCCATCATGCTTTTCATGACACTCAGAGACTTCACATTGTATTATTCATTCTCTGTCCTGGAGCAGACTGATGGAAACGAGGCTCCCATCAGTGCCACTGGCCCCTCCGACCTCCACCAATCATGCACACACCACCTACATGGGCAAATATACTGTTGGAATGAAAACATCTTTAGTGCATGTTTTGGCTGGAGTGCCCTGAGGAAACCCACCAGACGCAGGAGAAACATGCAAACCCCGCCCAGAAAGGGTGAACGGCCCCGGAGTTGAACCCGTGACCTTCCTGTGATGTGTGAGTGCTAGCCGCTCTAGTCCTTTCCAAAACCACTTTTTCCTCCCTTGTCCAACGTGCAGGTCCTGACTAGAACCAGGAAGTACCATCACATTAGTCTGTGCTCAGGTCTCTGCACTGCCCCCTGTGGGTCAGAGAATAGACTTTAAAGCAGCTCTGCTTGTGTTCAAGTCTCTCCAAAGCACCAAAGTACATCTCCGACATGTTAGTGCCATAAGAACCAGAGAGTCAGGACTAAACATGGACCGGCCTCCTGCTGGTGCCAGAGTCAGGACTAAACATGGACCGGCCTCCTGCTGGTGCCAGAGTCAGGACTAAACATGGACCGGCCTCCTGCTGGTGCCAGAGTCAGGACTAAACATGGACCGGCCTCCTGCTGGTGCCAGAGTCAGGACTAAACATGGACCGGCCTCCTGCTGGTGCCAGAGTCAGGACTAAACATGGACCGGCCTCCTGCTGGTGCCAGAGTCAGGACTAAGTCCAGGGAATATTCAATCCAACGGAAAGGATCTGGAGCGCCGCCGCACCTCTGCCTGTACCACCGCACTACACAGTGTGAGCTCCTCTCGCTCTTTTAAAGCTACGGAAAGGCTGTGGTCACTGCACTGCAACTGGACTGTGTGAGGTGAGAGCCCAGAGTATGCAGCTAAAATTTGGAACAGTCTGTCAGAGTGGAGGCACTCTCACATCTTCAGAAAATGTATAAATCCTGCCTAAAAACATAGCTTATTGCTTTGAGATTTGAATGCAATTGTATTTTGATATGTAAAGCACTTTTAATTGCCCTGTGTGTACAAATAAACTTGCCTTGCCTCTAATCTTCACTTTGTGTGTTCCTGTCCACAGCAGAGCGAGAGTGCAGCCCGATGTGCACGACGCCCCACACTTCAGTTTAGACCCATGTTTATTGAAAAGCACAGTTGTCTTATTTTGGCATCACTGAGAGAGTGAGGGACTTTGATAAATGAAAGCGAAAACCACACAATGACTTCATTTGTTTTGGGAAACACCTGATTTTTTTTATTCCTAAATATGACACATAAAATTAGGGGTGCACGGTGGCAGAGCGGCTAGAGCTTCTGCCTCTCAATAAGGAGATCGTGGGTCTGAATTCCGAACCACCCCAACATTGTGGGTTCGGATCCCGAACCACCCCAACACCACACGATCTCTCTGGGTGGAGTCTGCATGTCCTCCCCGTGTTACCGTGGGTTCTCTCCAGGTTCTCCGGCTCCTCCCACCGTCCAAAGACATGACTGTGTAGGTTAATTGACAACTCTAAATTGTCCCTAGTGAATGAATGTGAGAGTGAATGGTTGTCTGTCCTTGTCTCTGTCTCTGTGTCAGCCCTGCGACGAGTTGGCCACTGTCCAGGGTGTACCCCGCCTAAGGCCCAGAGTCACTGGGATAGGCTCCAGTCACCCGTGACCCCTAACGGGAATAAGCGGTAGAAAATAAATGAATGAAAAAATGAATGACACATAAAATTACTATCATTTTTATGCAAGTGGCTTTTAACCAAGAAAACACCCAGTTATTGTCCTCTGTCCTCTGTTTTTTTCTAATTATCTCCACAATGTGTAAGTGACACTAGAGGTCACTTTGGTACGGAGCCCCGCAGGGGACAAAGGTAAGAAAATAAAAAGGTATCCTGTGATCCCGAGAAGTTTTCTCAGGATCTCGAGATCCTGAGTTAATTTCTCGGGATCTCGAGATCCTGGGTTATTTTCTCGGGATCTCGAGATCCTGAGTTATTTTCTTGGGATCTCGAGATCCTGAGAAAATTGTAGCATTATGCTAAACTACTGTACTTCCGGCATTTCCGGTCACCGCTGCCATTCGACAGGAGCTGCAGCCATGGAGGATGACCTGCTGCAGTTTCTTAGGTCAAGACAGATTCCAAATAAGGATATTGTCCGTATGGAAAAGGAAAAGGTTGGTACAGCCAATTAATGTTTTTAAAAACAGTCACAGCGCTTATTTAAACGAGTTTGGTGCGTCGGGGCTAGCTTTAGCTAGTGCTAACGTACATGCTAAGGTTGCGTTAAACAGTCAGTGGAACAGTGTTCATGTAACTTGCTTGCAAATTCCCTGAATTAGGTGCAGCTGCAATGGGTGCTTTCTTTCAATTTAAGTAAGGTTATATTTGTGAAATCATGTTGATGCAGGGAAACTGGCCGCATTGCGGCTCTGTAACTGGGAAAGTGTGTGTAATTGTCAGTGAAAATTCACAAACATAGGAACTTGTTTTGGTGTAAGGTGCAACATATAACAATGAATAAATAAGTTGCTGCAAATGCGCAGCCCGAGCTGAGACAAGCGCTTCACTCACTGAGAAACCCTACATGCGTATCACAGCGCACGCCGGTGTGAGGTGGAGAGCGCACGCCTGGCTGGCTCTTGAGCGTAACCTGTGGATTAAGATAATAATGCTATTAACAGGCTCGTCTGACCATGTAAAAGCGCTATACTCTAGTTGGTTCTGCTTCTATGTTATTGTTCATCCCCTTGATATTGGCTGCAGTGGTGGTGTGTTGCGCCGCCCATGTCGAGAACCTACAACGCATATTTGCCCCCGCTTTTCGACTAGAAGGCTGCAGGTTATAGACTTACCAGTGTGTAGGAATAATGAAATTCGATGGAATGAAATCGAGCCTTGTCTGCTTAGGCTATTTGACCACATCTTGTGGCCTATACTGACACCTATTGGTGAAAATATATAATTGCATCTCAAAATAATTTGTCTACTCAGAAATGATATCTGAATTATTAGGCTCCTATAATGATATAACTGTATTTCTTTTTTTTCTATCAACAGGATGAACTAGATGACACAACACAAGTGTGGATTGCTCACCACATTCGGCCATCCAAAAATGTCAACGTCCCCAGTGGTAGCCCCAGTGTCATGTATGCATTTCCCAAACTATATGGGACAAGAGACTTCCTTTCAGCAGTTGACAATGATTATGTTGAACTCTGCAAAAGTCAATGTGTCTTTAGGGAGACTGTACCTTGTGACCGAGATGTGTATGAACTTTGCTGCATTTTAATTGCCAAATCTGCATCTCCCAACAGATCCTTTTGAAGCTATAAACCTATACATGCATCTCAGACAGGCCATGCTCTTCATGTTATTTAAAGTCTATATGACAGGTTTGACAACACATGTCATTGTGAACATGATTATATTTCTGATTTGATTTAACATTTTGCCTATTTGTCCCCAGTTTGACATGGGCTGCAAATATGACATAGTTAGAGGTTATTCCACAACTGTTTCCTAGCAACCATTTTGAAAACAAGGGCCAAAATCCATATAAATTACACACTAGTTAGGATTTGACAAATAATACCAGATAACACCTTTATTTTGCTGAATGATCGTTTAAACTGTCAGAAAAATGTGTCCGTTGAGTGACTGTGTTTATTTACAACTGTATGTTAGTTTTTTGATGACAGAAGTGGTGAGATTTTGTTTAAAAACTCAGCACTACTTCTACTTTTTTGTAAAAAATTTCTCAATCTGCAACTTTGTGGATGTAAAACTATGGTAAGTATGTACCACAGGTGCCCTCCCACCAAACAAAGTCATAATTAGAAAAACATGAGAGCCTATTTGTATGGATACGGAGCTCAATGATTAGAACAAAAGATATTTGTTGTGGGTTTATTTCAGCAAATAATAAACAGTGTTTTAGTACTGACCTGGTGAACATATTTGTTGATGAAATTGTCCCTGAACACAAAATGCATAACACGGTATAAATTGCTATATAGTAATAGCATAATCAAACAATAATTTAATATGTTAATATCTTCGTAATGACTTATAATATTTTAAAACACATTTCAAACAGGCTGTATTAGTAACTTTTGTAAAGGCAATTATAAAAATACAGCATAAAATGGTGACAATGTTAACTTTTGAGAAGATTTTCTTCTCATAACAATAGTAGATCTTGATTTGATTTTACGGTTTCCAATTTTTCTCTGATCCTCTGAAGTAGAATGTCTTTTTCTGTACTCATATTTGGTTGGCGGCAAAAAGAAAGAGTTGCTATTCTATCACCATATGAGGGCAGATAATGTGCCATTTGTTCATCGGACATGATCAATAGCACTGACTTGTCCATCTGCAAAAAAAAAAAATTGTAAAGGGTTTATAATGAAAACATAATAGGCTCTACATACAGGAGACAAGACAGTGTTCCATGTTCAGTTACATAATGTACATTTCACAATACATGGTAAATAAAATGTGTACATAAACAGACGACTGCAAACTCCGGCACAGTGAAAAAGGCGCATAATCGAACCTCCACTAAAGCACATTTCACATACAGGCAAAAAAGGTGTTTTTTTTTTAAACTTTTCAGAACATCTTATTAAGTGAGAATCACACAAGACAGTGTTAAGCACAATGGGCATTAGTGTTTAAGAATGTGTTGGGTGTCCTATACTTTCATCTAATCAAGCCTATAAGATTATTAAGGTTAAGGTTATAACACCTGCCACTTTAACACTCATATAATAAAAGAGCTATCTATTTGCACAGCCAAATTTGCACTACTGTCTATCCAACCTGTACTGTTATATACTCTTAAGTGTATTTTATGTTATTTAATTCTTAATTTTATGCATGCCCTTTTTATATATATCTTGCTACTTTTTTATTCATTGTTATATGTTGCACCTTACACCAAAACAAGTTCCTATGTTTGTGAATTTTCACTGACAATTACACACACTTTCCCAGTTACTGAGCGCCCAATGCGGCCAGTTTCCCTGCATCAACATGATTTCACAAATATAACCTTACTTAAATTGAAAGAAAGCACCCATTGCAGCTGCACCTAATTCAGGGAATTTGCAAGCAAGTTACATGAACACTGTTCCACTGACTGTTTAACGCAACCTTAGCATGTACGTTAGCACTAGCTAAAGCTAGCCCCGACGCACCAAACTCGTTTAAATAAGCGCTGTGACTGTTTTTAAAAACATTAATTGGCTGTACCAACCTTTTCCTTTTCCATACGGACAATATCCTTATTTGGAATCTGTCTTGACCTAAGAAACTGCAGCAGGTCATCCTCCATGGCTGCAGCTCCTGTCGAATGGCAGCGGTGACCGGAAATGCCGGAAGTACAGTAGTTTAGCATAATGCTACAATTTTCTCAGGATCTCGAGATCCCAAGAAAATAACTCAGGATCTCGAGATCCCGAGAAAATAACCCAGGATCTCGAGATCCCGAGAAATTAACTCAGGATCTCGAGATCCTGAGAAAACTTCTCGGGATCACAGGATACCTTTTTATTTTCTTACCTTTGTCCCCTGCGGGGCTCCGTACTTTGGCACCTTTTTGAGCGCTTAATATTAATCTATCCTATGGAGTATTTTATCTTGGGTTATTATATTATAAACTATATACACACTATATACATAAAACTATTGTATGCACACAGTATAGGCTTTACTTTCTCAGCACTGTGTTATGGAGGACTAAACATGACTTAATAATAAATAAATAATTATAAGTATAAATGTAGAAAAGAATAAATAAAAGAATGAAACAACATATGTAGGGACAAATAAAATCAATAAAATGCTCAAATTGATAAATAAATTAATAAAAGCATTTTTGGCATAAAAAGTAAAAAAAAAAAAACTTACATTCAGATATTTAATTATGCATATATATATGATATATATATATATATATATATATATATATATATATATATATATATATATATATATATATATACAGTATATATATATAGAGCACAAAGTTGTCTCATGTGGGTCGTCCTCAGCATCCACAATCTAACGCCCAGAGCGAGAGCGAACGAGAGAGAAAAACATGCTCAAATAGAAAATAATAACTCGTTTTTCGGGTGCATTGTTCACCAAATCTGCTGCTAATATCCTTAACTCAGAAGCAAATATGGCGGTCACCAATCAGTTAAATAAATAAATGTATGGTACGGTAAAAATAGGAAAAAAATATATGCTTGAGGATTGAAAAGTAGAAATAAATATGAAGAAAAATGTATTGAGGCATAAAAAAAAAATTAATAAATCATCCATCCATCCATTTTTATCTGCTTTATCCAGGGCCGGGTCGTGGAGGCAGTAGTCTGAGCAGGGAGGCCCAGACTTCCCTTTCCATGCACACCATCTCCAGCTGGTCCGGGGATCCCGAGGCGTTCCCAGGCCAGCTGAGAGACATAGTCCCTCCAGCGTGTCCTGGGTCTTCCCAGGTCCATGACCAAAACACCTCCTGAGGGAGCCGACCAGGACAGATGCCCGAGCCACCTCAGCTGCTCCTCGTGGAGGAGCAGTGGCTCTACTCCGAGCTTCTCCCGTGTGACTGAGCTCCTCACCCTCCTCTCATCTCTAAGGGAGCGCCCAGCCACCCGGCAGGTAATGAGGAAGCTCATCTCGATCATTACCCAGAGCTCATGACCATAGGTGAGGGTAGAAGCATAGATTGAGCGGTAAATCGCTTCACCACAACGGTCCGATACAGCGCCCGCATCACTGCAGACGCTGCACCGATCCGCCTGTCAATCTCACCCTCATCCTTCTCATCATCCATCTCATCCTTTCCTCACTACTTGAACTCCTCCACTTGAGGCAAGGACTCTCCACCCACCCGGAGAGGGCAAGCCACCTTTTCCCGGTGGAGAACCATGGCCTCGGATTTGGAGGTGCTGATCCTCATCCCAGCCACTTCACACTCGGCTGCAAACCGTCCCAGTGCATGCTGCAGGTCCTGATTTGAGGAAGCCATCAGGACGACATCATCTGCAAACAGCAGAGATGATCCTGTGGTTCCCAAACCGGACGCCCTCCACACCCTGACTGCGCCTAGAACCGGTGACAAAGGGCAGCCCTGGCGGAGTCCAACATGCTAAAATAAATGTATCAAATAATACAAATCCAGTGTGGAAATAAATTAAAATAAAACGTAACAATAAATATGGAGAGTAACACTGGAAACATAAAATAAGAGAAAAAAATGATATATAAATATATTTTAAAATGCATAAATGAATACATTGTTTTATTTATTTATTCTTTTGTACATTTATACTTAGATTGATCTAATTATATTTAGTGTATTATTGTTTTAATATTGTATATTAAGAACAGCTATAACAGGTAAACCGCTCCACTCAGATCAAACTGTTGTATCTGATCTTATCTTTTCTATCAAACTTTGATATCTGCGTCAGTTGTGGGTGGTGCTTTCACGGTAAAGGGGTGTGTCTCTTCTTTCTGAGGGAAGTCTGTTCCAAAGCCAAAGGGCACTGCACTGTGGGGTCACTGCTCTTGACAGGTTAACCCAGCGGCATTGAGGGATGGGTCAAATGCAGAGGACAAACCTTTTCTGAAGAAAAGAGTTGAGCAGCTAGAGTGTATACTCGCCTTCTTCTACTACTCAAACCATTTCCATCAGATTGAACGTGTCCAGATGATCACTTTTTAAACCTTTTCTACCATGGACCACTCTTGGATGAATAAGGGACCACATTGTCATTTTTCTGTAGTAATCGTACTCTTCCTTATGACCACATTCAACTATAGGGTGAAAAGTACTCTTGTCTAAAATTGTATAAGCAGAACCCAAATATAATAACATGACTAGACAGAGGTCAGTGGTTCATATGTTTTAATGTAGGTCATCCATGCCTTAGCAGTAGTCGGAATAATCTTCATCCACATAGTTAGAAGGAAACAGTCCAACCTGGAAAGCACAGACATGAGATCAGATCGTATTTAGATATCTGTGTTTGGTATACCCGCTGAGTGGCGCCTGCATACCCGTCCGTAGACCTCTCCCTTCCACCAGCCGCTGTGGCCCTTCTTGGACAGAATCTTGATGGTGTCTCCCTCTCTCAGGTTCAGCTCGGTACGGTCCCGGGCCGAATAGTCGTACCGTGCTCTGGCAACGGCTGTGGTCCTCGTGCTGCCGCCTTTACAACACAACTGCATTAGCCCAAGGTCCATCAAACACTCTGCAGAGCCACGACTCCTTATAGATTGGAAGATTGCACAAAGCTGCGCAGCAATAATTCACACTCTTCAAAAGAATACAGAATGACTCCCTCTTAGATTTACATTGCCTGGACTCCCTTGAAAAAGAGATGCTGAATCTCAGAGGGACAGTCCTGGTTAAATAAAGATAAATAAAATAATATAACAGCTTTCTACCTGTGGGCCATCCAGGCAATTGTTGTTGTGATTTTGGGTGCAACAAAAACAAATAGAATGATACTGAATTGAATAATAATAATTAACATTCAGCATGTTAGTATTCGATTAATAACTTAATAACCAGAAAGCTCTGTTAACACCTGACAGCCAATCAGAGAGCTCCTCGTGCTTCCTGTTCTGTGAATGTGCATCTTGGACAAAAAGTCACTTTGTATTGAATTTATGCAAATTCTGCGATTGGTTGAGCCACAAAGACAACAGTTTAGCACAGACATGCACGAGGCTAATGTCACTGTTAGAAAACATCCTTATTTACTGTTAGCGCCCTTTTATTCCACTGCTTTTTGTTGTTGTTTTTTGTCACTTTTGTTTTGCTTAAAGTGGTCAATACACTTCAGTTCTGACCATTCATTCATTCATTTATTTTCTCCCTCTTGTTCCTGTTAGGGGTCGCGGGTGACTGGATACCAGTGACTTTGGGCCTTAGGTGGGGTAGTTCTGACCAAAAATATTACATTTAATATTTTAATATGTGTACAGCCATAACTAAAAACAAAATCAAAAATGTTAACTGGCGTTAACATTTTCCAGATAAAACATTTTCCTACTTCCGGTTTCGCAGTAACTTCCGGTTTCCACTAGGGGGCGCAGTTATTATTATTATTATTGTTTTTTTTGTTTTTTTTATGGAGGGGCATAATTAACATAAAATGTGTGTTCACACTGCTGGTTCAAACGAATGGGTAATTAGGATAAAACGGTGTGTGCTGACGTGTGCGCCCGACAGACTCCCACGAAAACATAGGCGCGTCGTGAATACCATCCCTTCTGGTTATGGGGTAACGTTTACAGGGGAAAGTGGGTGTGTCTATAGCACGTATCATTATGACGGGAAGGTTACGTTAAAAAGTGGTGTCTCTGTGTATAGCTATTGGGGAGTTGGTGAATCGAACCCTCTGTCTGAATCAGACTGGAAACAATTCCGGAATCTCTGTAACGAGCTTGATAGAGCCATTTTCCAAAAGACTCTTTTTGTCAGACAGTGGCTCAGTGCTACAGGACCCAGTGTGTATCGTATAGAATCAGGGTGTGACGCCGGTGAGAAAGAGGGTTTGTGTTTGTATCTGTTTGCACTGATAGAGAGTCACTACTCGCAGAAAAAGGGGCAGTGCATCGGAAGCCACATTCTAATAGTCTTTCACACGACAAGCATTTTTTTGAAAACCTCTTTTTTATACAGTGGCAAGACTGGGGTCGTTTGTGCAGTGTGTTTAGAGACATTGATGCTGCCATCCGTAAAGACAGACTCAGGGTCTAACAGAGTTAGGAAATGTCTTGTTTTTGACGATTTATCAATTCATGAAGAAGCTGTTCTCATGCATGACAAAAAAAAACCTCCTACAAATGAAAAACCATAATGGTAGGTATAATTATTTGTATTTTTGTTGTTAGAATGTTAATGTTTTACCTCATTGTACTAATATGTATTACTAATATGTATGTTTTTTTTTTTTACTGTAGAAAAACAGCTACACCCCAAGGAGACCAGGCATCATTTGTATATCCCTATCTCTCCATGGAGGGTAATGTAGTGAATAAAATAGATGGACTTGACAACCACTACTCATCACTTCAATGAACTCAAGGAATTCAACCACCACCACCATCACCCACCCAACCATCTTACAGCGATGAGGAGTCAATGGATGGCAGCGTTGGACCATCCAATCAACCCGCTGCATATTCACTATCAGAGAAGTTTGTTGAGAATCTCAAAATAATTGTCATTCATCTTGTCAAGATTAATTTGGAAATAATACTCCGGAAGGTCATAGAGACAGCTGTGGTGTTTCTGACTAGGATGGTCGACTTGACATCCATAACATCCATGTCACTCAAGTAGGACACCTATATTACTACTTATTTTCCCTTTATCATTGCGTAGCTATTATTGGCCATTATTTGGCCAAGCTTTACGTATTTCAGCCCGTCCTCTTGTTTTTTGTGTGTGTTTTTGTGTAGGGATACTTGCTCAATAGAGTATCTAATTTTGGACATCAAGTGTTATTAGTACATGATTTTTTGATACATCCTCATGTACCACCAGAAGACATGAGGATGTCTTCTGGTGGTACATGACTAGCGCAGTGGTTCCCAAAGTGGGGGTTGCGATGGGTGAGCTGGGGGTTGCGAGATGATTTCAAGATCTAATTTTAATGAATATGACATTATATTTGCTCTATTTTTTTTTATTGTATATTTTAGTGAAACAGGGTCTAATGAGACAATAACATATTCAAATAACCAATATGAAACCTGATTTAACATGCTTTGACACTTAAAATGATTTCTACTGTCATTTTCATTTCGCTTTGGGGGTCCCAAGTAGGTTACATGGCTATTTTGGGGGTCCCTGTCAGAAATGTTGGGAACCCCTGCACTAGCGTAGCCATCATGTTGGAGAAAGTACCTGGATCGCTGTTGGGCAGGCTGTCCAAGGCGCCCTGCTCGGGCTGCTTGTATGGTGTCCTCAGAGTGGTGTCCACTTCTTTGAAATACTCCTTCAGAGAGTTGTGGTGGTAGTAGTCGATAAGCTCCTGAAAGTATCCGTTACACAGGTATAATTACAAAGGATCAGAGTATTTGTACTACTTTAAATTCTAAACATACAGTCAGCCCTTTGAAGGCCTTCTTGTCGTTGATGCGGAACAGGCCGTCGGACGATGTGATCTTAATGTGCCGTGTGTCCATGTTGAACCTGACCACAAGTAAAGAAGAGAGACATCAAAATATATCTTTTCATTTTGCTGAATTATTATCATGTGCTGCATACAATTTTGCACAATTATTGCCATCAAGTTACTGGCTAACACAATAGACCCTTTAAAACACTCTGTCATCGGAATGTTCAATATGTGCCAAATGAAGAAGACCATTATACGTTTTCAATTATTAACTGACATCAGATCTAAATGCCAAGGATTTGAAGTATTTGGAACAAAAACTCAATTTCTGAAATTCTGAATTTCCAGTGTAGAAATGTCAATTAATTTGCTTATCTTTAACTAAAGATGGAAAAAAAAAATTGTAGCCTCAAAATTTTATTTTAGCTTCACAAAAAGTATAATTAGAGGTAAAGTATGTCGGCTCCTCCGCGCCGACAGACAATGGGATCTCTCCGGTGGAAAAACAAAAGGTGGAGGCGTCTGTTTCTTCATCAACAGCACCTAGTGCGCCGATGTGACTGTGACCTCCAAACACTGCTCTCCTGATCTGGAATATCTCTTCATTAACTGTAAACCTTTCTACTCTCCACGTGAGTTTGCTTCATTCATTCTGGCCGCTGTTTACAGCCCGCCAAGCGTGAACGTGCAGGAGGCACAGCGCACGCTGGCGGAGCGGGTACTATGTATGGAGCAGGACTTTCCAGACTCCTTGTTGATTATCCTCTGGGATTTTAACAAGGGAAATCTCAGCCAGGACTGCAGGAAAGTCTCAGCCCCCCTCGCTCGGACAGACTCTCCCATCACCACCGTGGACTCTTTCCACTTCCTCGGCACCCTTGTCACAAAAGACCTCAAGTGGGAGCCGACCATCAGCTCCATCATCAAGAAGGCCCAGCAGAGGATGTACTTCCTGCTGCAGCTGAGGAAAGACAAGCTGCCGGCACAGATGATGGTGCAGTTCTACACGGCCATCATCGAGTCCATCCTCACCTCCTCCATCACCGTGTGGTACAGGAGCCACAGCCAGGGACAAACAGAGACTACAGCACATTGTGCCTCTGCTGAGAAGGTGATCGGCTGCAGTCTTCCATCTGTCCAGGACCTGTACGTCTCCAGGACTCGGGGACGAGCAGGTCGATCACAGCTGACTCTTCTCACCTGGACATGGACTATTTGAGCCACTCCCCTCGGGCAGGAGGCTACGGTCCATCCGGACCAGAACCTCCCGCCACAAGAACAGTTTCTTTCCCTCTGCCGTTGGACTCATGAACACTTTGTAACACCTGCAGATGGAGTCAGGCACATTGAGCTGAGAGAGCTTGTCCTGGAGCAGAGCAGGAGGATGGTGTTGAATGCAGAGCTGAAGTCCACAAACTGGACCCTGGCGTAGGTTCCCGGGGAGTCCAGATGCTGCAGGATGAAGTGGAGGGCCAGGTTGATGGCGTCGTCTACAGATCTGTTGGCTCTGTAGGCGAACTGCAGTGGGTCCAGGGCGGAGGAGGTGAAGGACTTGAGGACGGGCAGGACCAGGCGCTCAAATGACTTCATGACGACAGGCGTCAGTGCCACAGGATGAAGTCATTAAGTCCAGTGGTCCGGGGCTTCTTGGGGACAGGGACGATGATGGACGACTTGAAGCAGGACATGACTCCAGGGAGGTGTTAAAAATGTCTGTGAAGACAGGAGTCATCTCCTCTGCACAGTGTCTCTGATTCACATTATTTTATACACAAATTTTTGGCCCATTCAGGAATTTAAGATGTTTTTGTTTTCAAACTATTAAAGGGTCTGTATCCATGTCTATCTCCACAAGAAAAGAAAACATCACAGGTAAAGCAAGATGTCTTCTTTTGTTATGGAAATGAATGATGTGTATTCAAAATGTTCTCACCATTCATTTAGGTGTTTGTGTGTTGTTTTTTTAAAAAAACTGAAATAGTGTCTCGGAAAGCAAATACTGCTAAATGCTAAACCTACATATTTAATATTGCACATTTTTGTCATATTTTGGTGCCTTATTATTGGCATATATACAGTACAACAAATATCAATTAGAATGAATACTGCAAGCAGTGATGAAGGGCCCTCGCAAACCTGTGACTTCTGCGGCCGCGGAAGGGCACCCTTCAGTGGGAGGGCTGCATATCTCCCTAGCGTGACTCGTAATTCTAAATTGCCGCCATCACTTTGGAGATACAGTTCCGTCCAATTATAACCTAACAGGGGGCGCTGGAGAGCCATTTTTAAATATAGAAGTCTTCTTTATACATGAGTATGTCCAGGTCTTTAGAATGTACAAACGCTTCAGTGGGTCTTCATTGGCTTTTTTGTTCAGAATCACATAAAGGATGTGTGTACCAAATTTCATAAGTTTAGGAAGAACACAATTTTTTGTCCCATTTTAACTTCATAGGGGGCACTGGAGAGCCATTTTTAAAGATAGAACTTTAAATTACACATCATTATGTCCATCTCATTAAAATACAGAAAAGCCTCATTGGGTCCGTCCCGATACGACAATATTTGCAAAAGTTAGCAAGACTTTTCTTTAAAATGTTCTGCTTCGTTAAGAGCTCGTTATGACCACACCCTAAGACTTATGATAATTCTCTGATCAAGTTTTGATCCCAAATATGTCCTGATGATGCTGACTCAGTTTGGAGTCTGTCGGATAAAAACCCTGAGCCATTTTTAAAGGTAGAGTTTAATTTACATAACATTACATCCATCTCATTAAAATACACAAACGCGTCATTGGGTCCATCTCAATCCCACGAAATTTGCAAAATGGCCGCTTCGTTAAGAGCTCGTTATGACCACACCCTAAGACTTATGCTAATTCTTTGACCAACATTTGATCCCACATTTGTCCTAATGATACTGACTCAGTTAGGAGTCCGTGAGATAAAAACCCTGGGACAAGTTTGTTAAAATGCAGGCATTCAGTTTTGGATGTCGCAACTTTGAACCAAAATGGCCGACGCCCTGTCTGGTTTAGGGCGGGGCCATAATATACTTTTTGATCCACCTTAACAAGCTCTATGTATATTCTGAATTTCATGTGTCTACGATGAAAAAATAGGCTCCGCCCACTCCTATCTCATAATGGTTTTTTTTTCAAGAGAGCGCCACCTAGCCATCTTTGAATGGCAACTTTAAATAACTTAAATTTTAGCCGAGCTCTAATTTTGTGCCAATTTTCATGAGTTTTCATGCCTGTTTAGGGCTTCAAAATTGCAATTCGTTAGGCCGAAAAATAAATAAATATATATATATATATATATATATATATATATATATATATATATATATATATATATATATACATTTTTTTTCCTCTTATTTTTTACAATCAAACGATAAAAATGCTAAACTTGGTGACATTGCTCCCCACATTTTCATAAATATTTCTAAACATTTTCACACCTCCACGACAAATAGATTAGTTTTTATAAATGTTTAAAATTCAAATTAAAGGTGATGCTAGAGAGCCTTAAGTAGCATATCATTTGGTCCAGCTCACAAATCTGCACTTGTCTCCCATCGGGTCCGTTCAAATCCGACAATGTTTGTAAAAGATAGAATTTTTTTTTATTTTTTCAAAAAATTGCCACTTTGTTAAAAAATCCCCATGACCACGCCCAAGATTCAATTTAAATTTTAATTGATAATCTTTTATCCCACATGGCATTTGGATGTTTTGACGAAGTTTGAAGTGTTTTTGATGAAAACTGTTGGCAATGTCAAAAGATGATTTTTTTTTTTATTCCTGGGTTTGATAAATATGGCTGACTTCCTGTAGGGTTTAGGGCGGGGCCATGTCCTGATATGACCTATTTTCTATGCCTGGTTTCATTTGTCTACATTGACATTTTTCACGGCCGGGCTTCCATTTTGAGGGGGCGCTACAGAGCCGCCTTTCAATATTTCTTCGCGGGGTCTTTACACACAATTAGAGCTGACCAAACTCTAATTTTTGATACCGCACACTTGCATTTTGGTCATTGTTTACTGGTTGTATTTTGCGTTTTCCCTCAAAATTGTACAAATACAATAGGGCTCTGGCACTCGTTCGAGGCCCACCTGCACGTTCAGCTCGGGCCATAATAAATAGACGGGGTAGTTCCAGGTTTGGTCAAGTCGAATTCAAGCCCTTTTTTTAATTACTATTTGGGTAAAATTTATTCCCAGGTTAAAGCACACCAAAAGGTTTTAAATATTTTTACATTCAAAAAGAAACTATAATACTGATTTTTAATGTAATATTAAAGTTTAAAATAGGTTATAATTGCAAATCTAAGACAGTCATCCAAGTTCCGCGAGTGGATACATTTAATTATAAAATCTAAAAATGTATTCTAAACATTAAATAATATTACTACAAAAAGGACCAAAAAGGACTATTTCAGCCAATACTTTTGTAATGCAACGGAATCCAATGCTTTTAAGTGTACGCTGCTGCACTGAAAGAGAATTACATGAAACAAAAGTAGTACATTTACAGTCAGAGAGCAGTTATTGTTTGAATGACTTACTTGATACTGATAGCAAACTCCCCTCCATCTTTCTGTCTGACCAGGAAGGTCCCGTCCGAGCGCGACATGAGCAGGTTTTTGGCCCCGCTTCGGTCCATGTTCCCTGCAAACCTTAAGGGACAAGTATTCTCACCAGAGGGTTGGGTGCTACTTTGTACTGTGGTATTTTATAATGATCTAAACAGTATGTCACATCTATATCATACGTCAAAGCCGACAGGTCTGGATGTTATTCAGTCACACACTCCAGGGTTATTCAACTAAGTGTTCCTGAGGGCCCGCTCTTTCAGATCGCCTTCTTTAATACAAGTTCTCCTCAACACCACGTACACAACAAAATACAGAGGACTGTTCCAATCCAGTACTGAACCAGACTTAAACTAGGACTAGACTCATACCGTCAGGGCCTTAAACAGGACTATCCCAGGATCAAACCAGGACTAAATCAGGACCAAACCAGGTCTAAGGATGTATTCACACTTGCACAAACATTGCATTCAAATTAGGGACTAAACTAGCATTAAACCCGGGACTAAACCAGTCTAAATCAACAATAAAAAAGGAGTGAGCCAGGACCAAACAAAGACTAAACCAGAATTAAACAAAGAATAAAGCTGCCCTCACACTTGAGCTTGTTCTGAGCTCCTTTTAGTCCGGATGTGGTTTGATCCTGTTCTAGCCCTTGTTTAGTACTGATCTAGTCCAAGTTCAGCCTAACTCAGGACCAAACCACAACTGAACAGAACTAACCTAGAGGTAAACCAGGTTTAAAGCGGAAAGGTTGGCCGAAAGAATGATATATTACACACTTTAACACTAATTAACCAAATTTAAGATTAAAACTGCAAGCAGTGATAAAGGGCCTTCTCAAACCTTGCGACGGCAGAAGGGCACCCTTCAGTGGGAGGGCTGCATATCTCCCTGGCACGTCACGTGATTCTAAATTATTGCCGTCACATTGGAGATATAATTTCTGTCCAATTGTAACCTAACAGGGGGCACTGGAGAGCCATTTTTAAATATAGAAGTCTTCTTTATACAAGAGTATGTCCAGGTCTTTAGAATGTACAAACGTTACTGTGGGTCCATCTAAATCTGAACGTGTTTTCCATCCAAATGTGGGTGGAGATCGGGCTTTTTTGTTCAGAATCAACTAAAGGGTGTGTGTACCAAATTTCATATATTTACGACAAACCCATTTTTTTGTCCCATGTTGACTTTGAAGGGGGCGCTGGAGAGCCATTTTTAAAGATAGGAGTTTAAATCACATATAATTATGTCCATCTCATTGAAATATGTTCACAGGGTGCACGGTGGCAGAGCGGCTAGAGCTTCTGCCTCTCAATAAGGAGATCGTGGGTTAGAATCCCGGACCACCCTAACATCACACGATCTCTCTGGGTGGAGTCTGCATGTCCTCCCCGTGTTACCGTGGGTTCTCTCCGGGTTCTCCGGCTCCTCCCACCGTCCAAAGACATGACTGTGTAGGTTAATTGAGAACTCTATGCCCGTAGTGTATGAATGTGAGAGTGAATGGTTGTCTCTGTGTTAGCCCTGCCACCAGTTGGCCACTGTCCAGTCTTGGTGACTTTAAATAACTTAAATTTGAGCCGAGCTCTAATTTTGTGCAGGTTTAGGGCTTAAAAGCTACGATTTATTTATTTATTTATTTATTTTTACTCTCAAACGATAAATGCTAAAATGATGTAACTGGTGACATTGTTCCTCATTACAAACTCTCTCTATAAATATTGTCAGACCTCCACAATAAACAGATATGATTTTATGAATTTTTAAAAATAGAACTAGAAGGAGGCGCTAGAGAGCCATCTTATGAGATAGAGCCTTAAGTAGCATATAATTACGTCCAGCTCGCTAATCAAATTCAAATCCGACAATGTTTGTCATGCCCAATGTGCAATTTAAAATCGAATATAATTTTTTATCCCACATGGGTTTTGGCTGTTTTGACCAAGTTTGAAGAATTTTTGATGAAAACTGTTTGTTTGTTTGTTTTATTTATTTGAATGGGACAGCATGTATTAATGAACAGCTTACACTGTAAATACACCAGATTTAGCTCAGGGCTAATTTCCATCCGTAGTCCCATAAGACAAAGAATAAAAACAAATAAGTATACAACTGTATACGATGCACACATATAACATTACAGGAGATGATGTCAAAAGATGATGATGTGTGACTTTTTAATTCCTGGGTTTGATCCAATATGGCCGACTTCCTGTAGGGTTTAGGGCAGGATCATAATACTATTTTTTACATGTCCTGATATGACCTATTTTTTATGTCTGGTTTCATTTGTCTACGTTGTTTTTCACGACCGGACTCCCATTGGCCCCATGTAAATCGATTTTTGAGGGGGCGCTACAGAGCCGCCTTTCAGTATTTTATTGCAGGGTCTTCACTCAAAATTAGCGTTCACAAAAGTAACATTTTTTTATACCAAATACTTTTTTGGTAATTGTTTACTGGTTGAATTTGGCATCCCTCAAAATTTTACAATTACAATAGGGCTCTCTCTCTCGCACTAGTGCGAGGCGGACGAGTCGCTGACTCCCTTGAAACACATTTGTGCTCGGGCCCTAAATATTTAAAGACACTGTACCTGATTTATACTGTTTTGAAATGGGAAAAACAGAACTAGGTAATTTTTTGCATGTAATAAAGTAAAATCTTTTTTGCATGTAATAAAATCAAATCTGTGTTGCTCCAGCACAGAGACATTTTAAAAGCATTTATTCGGATGAAGAGACCACAACTTATACTTATACTGAGCTCAAAAACTGATGAAATGTGCTCAGAAACACATCACGGTGAATATTTAAGATGCTGGATCTGCATTACGAAAGTGAGCGAAATATGATGCGTTTGTATTGATGCTTATTGTTATTAGCCTTTAAAGGTCCCATAACATGCAAAATCGACTTTTCAGAGGTTTTAACCTTCCTACAGTGCTATTTGGGCCTCGTATGTTGTGCCCAAAGTGGTTTTTTGATTGATTCCCGCATGCTTTCGCTAGAGAACTGTCTTTTTTGTCCCCCTCGGCTGAGCAGGCAGACGGGGGCTCATCCCATGGATGACGCGGCTTCCCATGGATGACGCTGTGTTTAAGCCACGCCTCCAGGAAGCGCGCAGCCGCAGAATAAAAACAGCTAATGCTAATGCTACACAGTAATTACACGATGGAGACGACAGATAGAAGAGTTAGCTTGTTATTTACCAAACGGCACGTCCGTCGTTGAGGCCCTGGAGCACGTCAAACTCCAGGTCAGATCCAGGACGTAGGACTCAGCACGACGCACCGTCAGGACGGATAAAAGGTTTATTCAGTGTTTGTGTATCGCTGTTTACCGGAGCACACGGCGCATGCACTATCTCCGCTCTAGGCTTCGGCACGAGTTGGGCGGGGGGAGGCGCGCGAGTTGGGCGGGGGAGCAGCCTGCTCTCTGTTCGGGGGGGTCAGATCTCAGAGTGAGCCGTCTGCTTTTGCAAGGAGGGGGTCCAGTCCAAGAAATGGGTGTTTTTTGGAAACTGTTATGTTATGGATATTACACAACGCAAAAATGTATCAACAAAGCCCTTAGAATAGACTGTGTAAAGGGCAAAATAGCAGAACATGGGACCTTTAAACATGCTCTTGAGGATCTTAAATTTACCATCTCAAGTTTTGAAACCCCCAAAATAGTTTATTATGGACTAAATGAAAGGCTTTCTCTGCTGTTTGCAATGACTCTGAGTGCATCTGTCCAGCAGATGGCGCCTTGCACTATGAACCATGCAGTTATGTTATCACTTTAAGACACGTCGTTCAGGCTAGCAGTTTCAGTTATCGTGTTTAAACGGCAGAAATGCTCAGAACGAGTCTGTGGATGATTTAAAGACTTAAAACAGCAGAAGTGTTGTATATGAGCTGAACAAGCATCACTGATTGAGGGAGTTCAGCAGGAAGTGTGTTTGACGCTCGGAGGGAGAGGATTTTCTGATAAACATTCCTCAAAACAGCATGAATGCAGCTGAATGCAACTCCAGGTAGGTTTTTGATGACGGACCATTATTAGAACATGGTTAAAAGCTCAAAAAAGAGTGTCCTTTAAAGCAACATCAGTGTAATTGTCACCTGATTGTATTTCATTTTTATTTTCTTATTAGTTATTGACTCAAAATCTTATGTCACTTAGAGAAATGTGCACTCATCTGTACGTGTTATCATTTCATGTGGCCTTGTCTGAAGTGGAACACTTGTCTTAAGTGTTGTGGGTAAGAATGCTTTATTCACATTTTACACAGACTTAAAAGCTGTTTTCAGGCTCCAGGAAATCAGTGCATCGTGACTTGTTGCTCATGTACATTAAACGTTTTATACCAATCAATATACTTTCTATAATATTGTAAAATATCTATAAAATAGTGTTGATGTGTGATAAAAAGAGGCTGAAGTGGGCAGGGCAACTCTTCTGACACAGACTGTGATGGTTCAGGTGATGAGACCAGGCACACACATACTTTGTGACAGGATTATGACATTTTGTACACATTATTATTATAACATAATGGGGATAATAATGAAACAGTATTCTATAGAGTGTGTTTCATTTTTCAAACATTAGAGATTGTATAGGAAAAACAAACTTCTAAAATGACCATTCTTCATTGTCCAAACTTGACCAAACTTCCTCAATTATTTAGCTTCAGATTAAGACCCAAAACTAATTTATTGTGCAGACACTTACAATATGTTCATACCTCAAATCACAGTGATAGAATTTGCTCAGAATTGTGTGTAATTTAATAGAAATTCCTCTGCTTTCATTTGAACTGTTTGGAATATTTTCCTTTGCAGCAAGTGTTCTGTTTAAGTTACAGAGGTATTCTTGGTCTTGATCTCAGGCTGAATGTTGGATAATCACATTAATCATTTCAATGAATCTGGATAGAATAGAACAATATGTGGAGGGAAAATGTCCTTGGAAAGGTCATTTTAGACCCAATAAAATGTCTAATGTTTGAAAAATTAAAACCAATACACTCCAGAATGCTATTTAATTATTATCCCCATTATGTCAGGATACTTTGTATTTAGTCACAAAGTATATGAGTGCATGGTCTTACCATCTGAACAATCCATCAGTCTATTTGACATGAAGAATTGTACAGCATTATCACATTCTGTTCTTCAGAGTTACACTTGAGATCTCATGAAATAAAAATGCATTGAGCGTATGTTTCCTTTGGTAATACAAATCAAATAAGTCAATAAAAAACAAGAAAATGAACTGAAATAGACTAGGTCTCACAATTACACTCATGTTGCATTACATTTATGTTACACAGACCATTTCTTACAAATTGAAGTCATATTGTCAAAAAACTGACTTGACGTTGTATCCAAAATATAAATAGTAAAACATTAAAATTTGCAAAAAACACTCCAAAGTCTGTGGCTAAAGGGACTTTTTCTGTTATATCTGATTTTGACCACACCTCCATTTTAAACGTCCCCTAAGCTCGGACAAGATGTAGGACTTAATTTTCACTCAGATGATATTTAGCATATCAGCTGTGCCACATTTCCATGAAGGTTAAGTTGAATTATTTTCCTGAAATCAGCAACTTTTCCATAGAATGTTCCCATAGTCTTTCTATGGAAAAATGAACGAGAATTCTTTTCATTGGTTTGGGAGTATGGAATTTGAAATACTGTTTTTTCCCCATTTTCTTCAATAAATTGTCTATTAATCAGAAACCAATATGCATAAACCCCTGTCGTGTTGTATTTTTCATTGTGTCAGTGTTCTTTGTTCCAAATTCTATGACTGCGTGACACAGTACGTGACAATAGCACCACTTTCTACTCACTAACAGTACTCAGTTGGTCCTGCAACCGAACGGAGCCGAGTTAAAACAAAAGACATGAACTCGTAATGGCCTGAGGTTTACACTAATGAAAAAAAACAGAAATGAAAAGGTAGCAAAATAATTCTGCAGGGGGAGGTTGGCTCCCAAATTATGTTAATAATCATGAAAAACTATAAAATAATGTTTCTTTTAAGGATTTTAAATAGGACTTTAAAAGGACTTAAATGTGTTCACAGAAATGCAGACATATCCTCACCAGTTGAAGGTGGACAGGTCTGGCGTTGGGCTCTGGAGATGACAGAGGAGGTTTAGTGTGGTACAGACCCCTCCTGTGCTTCTACAGTGGGATACTCACGGAGCGGTACGGCTGCACTTTGTTGTTGGGGAACCAGCCCATCTGCCCCGATGTCAGGTTTCTGCCCTGGGATCACACACAAACATGGATTGAAATGTAGTATTTTTGTGCATGGTTAGTAGTATATGGCATCCTTTTTTTTCTGGATGCTTTTTTCATATTGTGATCTGCCTTTAAACAAGCTCCTGAGTGCCTTAAATTTGCCATCTCAAGTTTTGAAACAAAAAAAAGTTAAAATTATTGCCTTATTAAAGGTCCCATAACATGCAAAATCGACTTTTCAGAGGTTTTAACCTTCCTACAGTGCTATTTAGGCCTCGTATGTTGTGCCCAAAGTGGTTTTTTGATTGATTCCCGCATGCTTTCGCTAGAGAACTGTCTTTTCCGTCCCCCTCGGCTGAGCAGCAGACGGGGGCTCATCCCATGGATGACGCGGTGTTTAAGCCACGCCTCCGGGAAGCGCGCAGCCGCAGAATAAAAACAGCTAATGCTAATGCTACACAGTAATTACACGATGGATACGACAGATCGAAGAGTTAGCTTGTTATTTACCAAACGGCAACGTCCGTCGTCGAGGTACTGGAGCACGTCAAACTCCAGGTCAGATCCAGGACGTAGGACTCAGCACGACGCACCGTCAGGACGATAAAAGGTTTATTCAGTGTTTGTGTATCGCTGTTTACCGGAGCACACGGCGCATGCACCATCTCCGCTCTAGGCTTCGGCGCGAGTTGGGCGGGGGGAGGCGCGCGAGTTGGGCGGGGGAGCAGCCTGCTCTCTGTTCGGGGGGGTCAGATCTCAGAGTGAGCCGTTTGCTTTTGCAAGGAGGGGGGCCAGTCCAAGAAATGGGTGTTTTTTGGAAACTGTTATGTTATGGATATTGCACAACGCAAAATTTGATCAACAAAGCCCTTAGAATAGACTGTGTAAAGGGCAAAATAGCAGAATATGGGACCTTTAAAGGACTTGTCTGCTGCATGCAATGAGTGTATCCGGCCAGCAGATGGCGGCTAACACTTAGACAATTTACTTATATTAGCAATTTGAGACATAAAAGGCGCTAGCCTAGCAGTAGTTATGGTGTTTAGAGGCAGAAATGCTCAGAACGAGTCTGTGATGATTTAACGATGTAACTGAACGTTGTGTTTGTAGCTCAGGGGCGGTTGGGGCCGGCAGGGGCCGACAGGGGCCGGCAGGGGCCGACAGGGGGCGGCAAGGGGCGGCAATGGCTCAGCTGGCAGAGTGGTTGTCTTCTGTCGTCTCCGAAGGTCATCGGTTCGAATCCCGCTCTCAAAATAAACATTTTTGCCCACAGGTTGGCGGTGCAATTCCAGCTCCCTCAGGTGAATACTGCTGTTGTGTCCTTGGGCAAGACACTTAACCTGCCTCGCCCCCAGTGTCTGCGTGCTCTGGTGTGTGTAAAGCCCCATGTAGAGGCGCGGTGCGGGTCACACGGGCATTTTTGTGCGTTTCAGGAAAATCTGGCGATTGGTGACGAAGGAGTGAATGTGGCAAACGAGTGATAACAGGGTGCTGCACGTGAACAGCCTTGTACCTCCCACCACTGCATGCTGGCCTCTGCTTTGGTCAGCTCCACCACGTCCCCTCTGGACAGGGGCAGGGGCGAGCCGAAGCCCACGGGGGGAGGGGGCAGGCCAAAGTAATCCTGGGATGCCTCCATCTTGGGATAACCTTCAGGTGAGAGGATAAAGGAAACAACATCAGCTCATGACACTCACACACCAGTGCACTCACAATACTAATATTTCAAACTCAACTTCGATACTTAGCAAAATGATTGCTCCATAACATTTTTCGTTCTTTCTTTGTCTAAATTTAAAAAATAAAACACAACACACATTTTCCGCTTGCTAAGCATTAAGTCAGTCCCTTAATTGTGGATGCAGATGGAGTCATCCATTTTTTTATGGCCTTCTTCCCTGCCGTCAAAAGTTTATACCAAAGGTATCCATTCACCAACTCCAAAGCAGCAGTTTTAAGGCCCAAATACATAGCTCGGAAATCAAGCGGGATGGCTAACCCTAAAACAGTCTGGAGTGCTTTATTGATCTCAAATCAGTATTTGTGAGTGACAGGACACAAAACATAAAAGTAGTTTTATTCTTTTGCTGGTACTGTCACTTTTTTATTTTATTTTTTACGTAGGTTAACAGATATAATAATAGCGTGCAGTATAAAACAAACAGTGTAATCAGCTATAATTTGGTTTAGGTAGAATTAAAAATAAAATGTATATCGTCACAATATTAAATTGTGTTCAATTCAGGGTCATGGTGTTTTCCCTTCAACAACAGACCAGTTTTGTGATGCATTTTAAAATAAATATCTGACTCATCACCACACTTCTGTGCAATGTTCATTTAATTCTGTGACCTGCTTCACTTTCCTCTGGAAGCCTCTTCACAAAGTAACCTGTCTTTCATGTTTAGATCATAACACTATGCTTTAAATAAGGCCTAATCAGAATGTACAGTTAATTCTTGACCAAACTGACTTTACTTGACTTTACTGTAGCTCACAAGACTCTCAATAAACTCTTTTTCTCGTTTTATAAATATAATAAACTTGTTTTCATTTGGCTCATAACCCTGGGATTCTGTGCATAAAGCACTTAACGCCTCGTTACATTTGCACGCGGCTAATTTTCATAACAATACACTGTGGCGTTTGCTCTGATCGGACTCTGAAGTGTCTCGCGGCTCCGGGCTCTTCTCTCATGGTGCTGACGCATGAAGACAAAGGGACGAGTCAGACCCAAAATGAATGAGCTCAAATCTGGTTTATCATCGTGAGTGCTGAGAGTTGGGGTTCGGTCAATTCAATCTAAAAAAGAGCACAGCCCCATTTTTTAAAGCAAAACTTTATTTTTCCCTTGTAATTTGCGTGTAGTAGAATGTCTACATGTGTATATAATATGCTCTTACAAACCCGGCTCAACCAGGGAAGAGGGAAGCCACCAAAACCAGAATGTTAAATGGTGAATAAGTGGTTTGATAAAACACATGTAGGCCAATAATAATGCAGTTTACAAAATGTTAGACTCTATCAGAGTCTAAACAAAATAAAGGCAAATTCGAATGCCCAAAGGCCAAAAGGGACTCCTGGAGTGACACACAGGCTAACACAGTCAGAGCCAAAAGAGACCAGCAGGTGGACAGCCATTTTATCATCTTAAGCGCAGGTGGAGGGTCAGGACTGACCAAACGGGAGAGCACGACTGGGACGCAGGACTGGGCCGGCTCATGTTAATAAGGCCAATAATGAAACACACACGGGGAGCATTTATGATGGTCACTGCATTGTTACATTTCTTGGATGGAATAACTCTTTGTTTGTAAGAACCTGTAAAAGTCCTGTTTCAAAGGATTCCTTCAGCACATCGAAGCTTTCCATTTGTTTTTCTTGACAATCCGGTAAAATACTTTTAAACCTTTGGTTATCCAAACCTTGAATCTTAAGTCGGTGCTTACCTTTTTAATTTCCTGTAGCACTTGAGGAATCTTTTTTCTGTTCTGTTCTGTCCTGCAGATCATTTGGCTTTTACCTCACAAAACTGCTCTGGCAGCAGCCCAGAGTCTGATAAGTCGTCAAAACCAATATTACAACCCCCTTTTATGTTTACCTTTGTATGAGGAATAGTACAAATGAATACAGCCAAATGAAGTTAATTTTTGGTGTTGAAGGTCATGCGTTTCTTGCAAGTATATCATTTTTTCTTTTCTCATAGTATCATTGATCATTTGATTGGGTTTAACCCTAACCCAAGGATTCAAAATTTCAGGCTGGTAGTGGATCGCGTCTTCTTGTCTTTTGCAGAGCCGGAGCAGTTGGGGTTCTAGACACAAGATTTGGGAATTTTATTTTATTTTATTATTATATCAATTTTGTGTGCTTATGTTTAGCGGTCATGGAGGATGAGACGAAAAAGGTCAAAAAAGTCCTAAGCCAGAGTGGCACGCATAGATGTACAGAGGGTTGGAATGGTTCTCCTCCGAAGGTTCTGCTTTTGCTGATGTTTATTTGTTTGCCTTAATGTTTACTTTGAATTTTTAGGTTTGATTATTGACACTTTTTAGGATATTGATAAAGCTGGTGTCACCTCCATCTTGTTGGTGTGCAGTGCCTTTATCTCTGCTCTCGTGGACACACGCTGCAGTGCCAGCAGTGTTTCCACCACATGTTCAAGTGTCTTTGCCCGGTCTCTTCTCCGTTTGTGTATTTTTCTATTACACTGGGAGGCTAGTTTTTCACGGCTGTTACAATCTGTCACCTTAGATTGTTTAGATGTTGGAGGAGTTTTTTTCTTTGTTTGTCTTTTTCGGATTAGTCATCTCTCAAAGGGCCGTGCTCCTTGTTTTTTGAGGATTTTGTGGGACAACTGGACATATTACTCCTGAGTCATTACGGAAGTCCACATACCAATTTTCATCCCACGTTGTAGTTTAGGGCGACAAGCCAAAACATGTATTATCTTTTTTTTATTACTTATAAAGAGGTAGCCCTAATGCTACCCGCTTCATCTTGAAGTTCACACTTCACTTTAGCAGCTCATATAAAGTAGATTATATATATATCTTGTTGCACCTACGCCGAAGCAAGTTCCTACGTTTGTGAATTTCACTGACAATGGCAATAAACGGTTTTCTGATTTCTGATTCTGATTAGATCAAACAGCCCATTTATTTTATTCTCTGCAAAGCCTCTACGCCGCATTTGAATCCATCTTCATATAACACAATGTTAGATGCATTATGACATGGAAATGTCAGATTTTGGGTCTTGACAAAGTGAGTGCCGTCCTAACCCTTCCATGAACAGGAAGCAGCTGCTTCCAACATGCTTTGCTAGCTTTGTTTTACTAAGTATGTGGGCTCAACATGAGTTAGCGTCAGTAGAAATCTGGTGCTTCATCACAAGATCAAGTCACCGTTTGGTGAGAAGTGATTCTTTTCTGCCTCCATCTTCTTTTTGCGTCTGGTTTTCACTTGGGTCTGCTCTCTTTCTCCCAATCATCTCGCTCTGGTGCTTAGCTCCTCCCGAGCTAAAGAGTACTGGGAGCAGAAGGGAGCTAGAACACTTTGGAAGTGAATACTTGTCAGGGACCACCTAAATACAGTTCACTTAAAACAGTAGAGATGCTTTGAGACCTTTCTGCTCCAAAGTGAACCAGAGGAAACATGGCTACAATCAGCCTGTGCATTTCATGTGGAGGTTTCTTTCAAAAGCACTGCTTCATCATCAGTTCCACAGGCTTCGGCCTCTTCTATACGTTTGTAAGTCTATAGCGTGTGTCTATGGCACAGTAGAGTAAGAACATGTACTAACAGGCCTTACCTGCTGAGTGTCCCGCCGAGGCCCGCACTTTCAGCTACAAGGACACAGTAGGGGTCAGAAATGTATAGAACCAGAACTTCACTTTGGCAGGTGATATTTCTTACCTTCCTCATAGTTCCTGAGTGATCTGAAATGAAATATTATCAAGTCATAAAGGGCTGGGATGCAAATGCAAAGTGTGTTTATTGTATGTATATTGTATGTAGAGTGTTGGATTTAGATTCATTGACTTATTAGACCAACAATATTGCTTCGAGATAATTCAATTTGCTGGTTTCTTTTAAAAGAAAAGTATCTGCTAATGGAAGATCTGTTGTAATTTAAAATACAGACTGTTTATCTCGAAGTAAAAGTACAAGTATTCACTAAGAAGAATTTTTGGCATTTTGGCTTGGACACAATAAATCTAATCATTTTTAACCGATGAGTTCATTTTTATTCTTCCGTGTGAGTTGTGTGGTGCTGTATCTATTTATTGTTTAAGGGGTTTATTATTATTTTTTACTGGTAGAGCAATTGTTTATTTTTTATAATTTCTTTTCTCCTGTGCAGCATTCTGGAAACATTATAGTTTGTAAAATGTGTAATATACCAATATAAGGTTGGATACATATATATATATTTTTTTAAAGGTCAATTTCAATGGGTTCTTACCTGGATAAATAAAGGTTAATAAATAGATAAATAATCACAGCCAAACAAAATGAACCTGTTATGAATGAAGTAACCTTACACCTTATTATCAATAGAGGAAATGTATTTACTATAACACAATTTGAACATTGTTTTAATATTTTATACTGTAAATGTGGACAAATCAACTCATCACTGAAACTTCTGGGATTTGACACTTGAGGTCAAATGTCAGCCTTTAATTAATGTGTTTGACACAGAAGGATGTGTTTAGGGTTAGATTCTTGTACCTTAGATTGTGTGTGTGTGTGTGTGTGTGTGTGTGTGTGTGTGTGTGTGTGTTTGTGTGTGTGTGTGTGTGTGCGTGTGTGTGTGTTTGTGTCTGTGTGTGTGTGTGCGTGTGTGTGTGTGTGTGTGTGTGTGTGTGTGTGTGTGTGTGTGTGTGTGTGTGTGCGCGTGTGTGTGTGGGGGTGTAAGTGTGCGTGCGTGTGTGCGTGTTTGTGTGTGCGTGTGTAAGTGTGTGTGTGTGTGTGTGTAAGTGTGTGTGTGTGTAAGTGTGTGTGTGTGTGCGTGCGTGTGTGTGTGTGTGTGTGTGTGTGTGTGTGTGCGTGCGTGTGTGTGTGTGTAAGTGTGTGTAAGTGTGTGTGTGTGTGTGTGTAAGTGTGTGTGTGTGTGTGTGTGTGTGTGTGTAAGTGTGTGTGTGTGTGCATGCGTGTGTGTAAGTGTGTGTGTGTGTGTGTGTGTGTGTGTGTGTGTGTGTGTGTAAGTGTGTGTGTGTGTGCGTGCGTGTGTGTGCGTGTGTGTGTGTGTAAGTGTGTGTGTGTGTGTGTGTGTGTGTAATGTGTGTGTGTGTGCGTGCGTGTGTGTGTGTGTAAGTGTGTGTGTGTGTAAGTGTGTGTGTGTGTGTGCGTGTGTGTGTGTAAGTGTGTGTGTGTGTGTGCGTGTGTGTGTGTGTAAGTGTGTGTGTGTAAGTGTGTGTGTGTGTGTGTAAGTGTGTGTGTGTGCGTGCGTGTGTGTGTGTGTGTGTGTGTGTGTGTGTGTGTGTGTGTGTGTGTGCGTGCGTGTGTGTGTGTGTGTGTGTGTGTGTGTGTGTGTGTGTGTGTGTAAGTGTGTGTGTGTGTGTGTGTGTGTGTGTGTGTAAGTGTGTGTGTGTGTGTGTGTGTGTAAGTGTGTGCGCGTGTGTGAATGTACAGGTATGTATTGGTGACTGTCTGTGGGGGGTTTGGTTGTGTGGGGTCTGGTGGTTACATTTTATGTATGAAAAGCACTCTATAAATAAAATTTGATTTGATTTGATTTGATTTGATTTGATTTGGATTTAAAAAGTGTGGGCTTCTTCCCACTCCCTTTCAAACACACTGAAATGTATTGACTGCATTCCTTCACATGGTGGGAAAAGTATTTGATCCCGTTTGTATTTTCCAGTACTTCCAAAAGAGAGAGAGTGAGAGGTGTATTAAGTATGTATTTTACAGTCTACAGATAGAATAAGAACAAAAATGATAACTTTGTTTTCAATTGTTATCATTTTATTTGTGTTTTGTATATGGAAATAAGTATTTGATCACTAATATTTCAGAAGGAGAATGTGTTCTTTACTACAGATCATGAACCTTTGCGTCACACAAATTTAAAAGCTCATATTAAGGGAAAAATCTCCCACTCCAAATTATTTGTTGGTATAAAAGGAACCCATCATCAGATCACAATTCAAATGTTCAGTTGAACCATCATGAGCAAGACAAAAGAGAACTTCACCAACTTGGAGATGGCTACCAGACCATTAGCAAGTGGCTTGGTGAGAGGGTCACAACTATTGGTGCAATTGGTCGCAAATGGAAGACACACAACAACAACAACAATTAACTGTCCGAGGTCTGGAGCTCCGTGTAAGATCTCATCGTGAAGAATCGTTAATCCTGTGAAAGGTGCGAGACAAGCCCAGAACCACAAGGAAGGAATGCCAAACTGATATGGAGGCAGTTGGGACCTCTGTCACCGTGACAACCATTGGCAACACATTACGTCGTAAAGGGTTCAAATCCTGCAGTGCTCGCAGAGTTCCAATGCTGTTAAAATCCTGTGTAAAGGCCACTTTAAAGTTTGCATTTAAACACCTTTCAGGAGGCATGGCATAATGTGTTATGGTCAAATCAAACTAAAACTGAGCTTGAACTTCAGCATCAACTCGACAGGAGGTGTTTAGAGCCCAACAGTGAAGCATGGAGGGGCAAACATTCTGCTTTGGGGGTGTTTCTCTTCTGAGGGTCACCGTATTGAAGGAAATATGAACAGTGCAATGTACTGAACCTCATGCCTTCAGTGTGGTCACTAAAGATGAGTCGTGGTTGGGTCTTCCAGCAAGACAATGACCCAAAGCACAGTTAAAGCAACAAAGGAGTGGTTCAGGAAGAAACACATGAAGGTCAGGGAGTGGCCCAGTCTGTTCCCTGATCCTAACCCCGTTGAAAATCTATGGAGAGAACTTTAGATCTGGGTTTCCAGAAGACAACCTTGCAACATTATTATGAATTTAGAAAGAGTCTGCGTGGAGGAGTGGTCAAAAATTCCCACAGAGATGGGTGCTAATTTGGTAAATAACAATTAAAAAACTGCACTAATTGCTAACCAAAGTTGTGCGTTGCTGTGCCTTTAAGAACCCGTGGCCTCTGCTTCGTGATGTAATGCGCTCTGCAGCGGGAGCCAGTGCACAGAGGGAGGGCAGGAGTGGGGACATGCTTCGGACTCTCTCCCCTGTTTATTTCACAATAGTTAAAACAAAGTACTAAAACACTATCTTGCTTGAGGGTCAAATCCCTATACAAAACACAAATTAAATGATCACTATTGAAAAGTTGTAATTTTTGTTCTTATTCTATCTGTAAAATAAATACTTCAAAAATAATCTCCCTCTTTTGGAAGTACTGGAAATCACAAACTGAACAGGGGATCAAATGCTTATTTTCCCCATTGTAGTTGTCCCTGTTGCATTATGATGTATCATGCACTTTAAAACATCAAATCAAAATCCAATCAGATGAATACTTTGATGACTTATTTGCACACTGACCTGAGTTTCTCCCACACACAGGCACTCGTCCCAGACACTCTTTGTGGGCGGCCATTTTACAGCGAGTGCAGTGGTAGCCCTGGAAGAAGATTCCCCTGCGAAACACAAAATGACAATATATTAATATTATGAAATCAGTGAGCAGGATTGTGAGTGCTGTACCGCAGGAGCATCGAGCAGGCTCTACACGAGGCGGTCTCCTCAAAGCAGTGCATCTGGAAGTCATGGCCGTTGGCCGTGGCGTTGTCTGGACACATGTTTGATCTGAAAGCAGCAGGTGTTATTTAAGATTTTATATATGTATCTATATAGACTGTGGCTGCAACTAACAATTATTTTACTAGTCCATTAATCCAGCCATTATTCTTTCATTTAGTCAACTTCATCTGGGTAAAATTTTCCTGAAATCTGTGAATTGAAGTTATGCAGCTTGAGGAGATTCTGATGAAGATGGAGATGCAAAGACAAAATACATTTTTCTATCACATCATGTGATGTATTATTTAATTCCAAAATTAGTTGACAGTTAATATAATAATCATTTAGTTACAATTAATCGACAGCCGGGCCGTCCTCCCGTGGACCCACCACTTGCAGGAGGTTCCATAAGGGGCCGGTGCAGAGAGTTCTTGGTGGCAGATGGTGTTTCCCGCGGGGAGGGGCAGCAGGCTGGTGTGGGCTTATAGCTCTACAGCTCAAACACAAAGGTGTCCACCAGGACACCCTGGGCCGGAGGTCAATGATCGACTTGTTGTGGGGTGTTGTGGGATGATCACCATCTGAATCAAACGCAATCCCTAAGGGCTGCTTTTACAACAGATCTTTATTGAAGCAAAACTGAATTTGCTCAACTAGATGAGAACAAATGTTGGGTACAGCCCTTTTAAATTTTGATCAGATTTTCTTTGTGGATTGACAGTACCAGAAACTCTCTGCTCTTTACTGTAGATAACATGATGTTATGTTCATACATGATGTTTCTTCCACTCATGCCTGACCTCACAGATTCATCAAGTCTAAACCAACACGTTTTACTGACACGTTTCATTATTTGACAGTTCTGTGAGCTGGTGCTGTGACTCACATGGCCATCTCAAACTGCTCCAGCCACTTCTTCTTCAGCTCCCTGGTTTTGAAGAACAGGTCGTAGCCCCCTCTGCCGTAGCAGTCCAGCAGCAGGAACAGGTAAGACCACTGAGCAAACAACAGGAACAGCCATTAGACACAGCACAGTGTATGAATAAAGTGACAACAGCGTATGACACCCACATAAGGAAATGGGGGAGAGGTTGATCTGATGATTCTGCTGTCAGAATTCAGTTTGGCATCTCACATGTTAAGAACTAGTAAAACCCAAAAACACAACAGCAGTTGCCTTGCAGGGCTGCACAAAATAGTAGATTTTATCAACAGAAAGTTGATCAGCAGATTGACCAACATTCACAGGAATTAAGACCAACACACACCAAAGGGCGTCGCAACCGAGGATCTCAATGAGGTGTCTGTTCTTACCAGATCTCCGCTCTGTGACTGACAGAAGCATCACTAAAACTTTGGGGAGGAGAACAAGAGCTGCAGCAGAGAGAGCACCTGCTCCTCTGCTTTTCTCCTGCACAGAAAACTCGATAATAACCTGCTCAAACCACTGTTTCCTCTCCCCACACAGCCTCGCGCTCTGGCTCTCATGTTGTAATAATCTGGACATTAAACTCATGTGTAACGCCCCAGGGTTGTTTTAAAGTCTGTGTCACACGTCGTTGAGAGTGTGTGGACGCGTGTGATCGATGCGCGTCAGATGCACCGTGGCACTGCATGAATTTGTATTTATTATTATATGTATATATTATTATTGTTTCAGTACACAAAAAAACAGAAAAGCATGGAACAGTGAACATGACACAGAGCTAAACAAATACAGGACACCCAAATACATCACGGCACTTATTGTCCAATATAAACGTAACATTCAGTCCAGAGTTTGTCTACTTTCAAATTAAGTCTGAACTTGTCACTTTTTCCATTTTTCTCATGTCTATTATTGTGTCATTGGTTTAGTTGGTGTCATCCATTGTTTTGTGATGGCCTTTTTTTCCTGCTGCCAGAAACACATACTCCCAAGGTATCCATTTATTCAAATACATCATTCTGAAATGTGTGGGATAGTGATTCAAAACAGTCTGGAGTGCTTTGTTAATCTCAGTCCAACGTTTGTGAGCAATAAGACTGGCCCAAAACACATGGAATTATGGGCCATCTCCAGCAGTTAGTATCTCCCTGTGAGTAGTAGGCACTTTTACATGGTGTTAACAAAAACCTGATCCATTTATTAGGGCTGTTAATAAATCCGAGCAGATAACCAGTCCTCCTGAGTACCTCCTCCAGCGCCCCCCTGTGGCTCCTGGTGTACCAGTGGTCTCCCATCCAAGTACTGACCAGGCCCCACCAGCTGAGCCTCCAAGGCCTGATGGGATTGGGCGCTGGCAGCAGGTGTGGCCACAGGTTGAATGATTGAAGGTAAATATAACTCAAGGTATGTTTTTGGTGAGGGAGCATAATATGTGTCAGTTAAAAGTTAGTTGAAATTACTTAATTTTGCTTCTAAAATGATTGCATTTATTTTTTTTGTTCTAACGATTCTATTGTGACCTGAATAATCAGGATTATCAATGAATCGAATAATCTTGATATCCTTAATCATTACACAAGCCTTGGCACATTGCCCCTGCCAGTGCTGCCACAGATAGTAGGATGAGTCTGACATTGTGACGTCGTGAGGACGGCATCATAACACCACGCAGCAGGGTGAGCCTGGTTCACTCCCAACAAAAGGAGACAGCATTTGAGTTGGAGATAAGGGCAGCTACAGACAAGCAAAATACCAAATGAAGAGGGAGGTGTCAGAGCTAGATCTCGGTATGTACTGGGACCTTTACCAACGACCCTCTGCTGTTGAGAGGGCTCAGGCAGCTCACCCACTACCAGCCCAGAGCCCCCCACACTGCTTCATTTCTGTTTAGCCCCACCCACTCCTGCTATTGCTAACTGCCCACGCCCAGGACGTCTACACACTGTTCACTATGAAGTGGATTGGTCCAGTGTCTTGTTAAGTAAACTGTACCGATGCATTTAAGCAATCTGAAGAGGACTGTGAGTGGTACAAGCTTCCAGAACACTTTATGACGAGAGAAACCACACACAAAAGCACATATAAACATGAAAGAATGTGCTGATGAATAATAAAATGCTGCCTTCATCTTGAGATGAACTGCTGTTGAGTGTGGTCGTAACCTTTGTGTCCAACAGACAGACTTAGCAAAGCAGTTAGTACACACTAGTACAGAGGGGTTCAATTGCAGCGTAGAGTGAAATAAATGCAGAAAAAGCGGAGAAAGTAATTTTGACACCGCAGTCTCAACATTTCATAAAGTGAACCAGTGTTGAACGCCAGGGCCAGTCGAAATGTGGCTATTAATGAAGCTGTCCCAGCGGTCCCATCAGAGCAGTACCTTCTTGTTGTCCTTCTCTCCCGTGGACTCGTCTCGGATCTGGTAGTGCTGTAGGTCGATGGTCTCCTTGAGCTCAAACGTCTCACCGCTCTTCTTTTTACACACAAACATGGCCTTATCAAACAGGAACGCGTACCTGGCAACAAAGTGAAAAAAGTCAAACCATGTTGTCAATGGTCTAGAAATAAAATATATCTCTCTTTAATGTTGACAAAATAAAAAGAATCGAAAGTTGATATTGTGAACTCATAAATACCTTGGCACTGTGTTTGACATAAACACTAACGCTATCACAAAAAATGCCAACAACGAATCTATCTTTTAAGAAAACTATATTCTTTAATGCATCCAAACCTATTTTTTGTAACTTCTATTGTTGCTTTATTAACAGTTTTTTAACCTTCTCTTTCATTTGCTTATTTGACAGATAAGAAAAGCCTGAACTGCATTGTTCCAGAATGTACTTCAGGACACCATGGCCACCCTGAAGCAGGTGTCACCCTTAATGCCCTCTGTCACCCACAGCAGAAAAACAATCAAATCCTCACATTCTTTTATTCCAGTGGCATCAAGATTCTAAACTCAGACGCAAAGACGGCTAGTTTTATCTTGCATTGAGCAACAGTACCAAAGCTCTTGCACTTGAACACTGTCTGTTTGTTTGTATTAAATTGACGTGACACTGTCGCTGCCTGTATACTGGCTGTGAAGACTGTCCGTTTTGTTTTTTTCCCATTTACTCTTCGAAGCGACGGCTACAAACTGAATTGCCCTCCAAGATGAATAAAGAAAAATCTGATTGTGATCCTTTTTCCATCAGGACAAACACACACACTACTGTGGATTTTTGTCCAGATATTTGTTTTGTTGTTGTGGTCGAAAAGCGATATTTGTCAGTATTTCTATAAATATTTTATCTATAGCAAGGCACACAAGTTGAAAATAATATAATATAATTTGTGGTAGTTTTATGATAATCATGCAGCCCGCAGGGGAAGCCACAAAAGACTGATGGATACATCCTCAGTCAACAGACAAAAGGCGTTCACAATAACTACATTTCAAGTGTTGCAAAAATATCACCATTTTGAAGACAACCTAATGCAGTAACTTAATATAACTTCATAATTAATAATAATAAACCTTTTGTAAACCATTTTGATAAGTTAACCATATAAATAAATTGTGCCAAAATAATTTAAATGCATTACAATTATCAACAGCTCAAATAATATGGTACTACAAAAACTAAGACAAAAAAGTTCCCCTTAATACAGATTCACAATTGTTTTTGAGCTATGCATTATCACAAATACACAAATACATAAAGGAGGATACACAATGTATCTAGAAAATTCCTTAAAATCAAAATAAAACATCTTTCACATCCTTTTGAAGTGAATTAATGCTGTTTCATTCCTTTCGGTCCTTTTCTCTCCTCATCTCAGTCATTTTTTGATTGGTTTTAAAATGGTTTAGACCTGGTTTGGACCTGGTTTAGTTCTGCCGTAGGTTTCAGTCTGGACACTAAAGATAGACTTAAGATAAATATCAATTACGTTTTATGAAATGATTTCCTGGCATTTTCATGATTCTTTTGTGTTTAAGACAGAAGAGTTGTGTTGTGTTCCTGGTGACACACCCAAAGGTATTTCAAATATAATAAAGATATTTTAGGGTGCTATCGAAAACGTTTTGGGGTCCAGGTGAAGTAAAAATCACCTTCAAATGTTTAGTCTATATATTGGGAAAATATTTCAGGTGTCAAGGGTTTAAATGACAGTCCTGCACTTTGATGGTTACTTTTCAATCTATTCACTATTTGTTCAACAATGTGGCCTCAAACATGACAATTCCAAGCTTATTTATGCTAAAACATAATCTCCTCGCCCACCCGTGAAATATAATGAATGCAGACATGCAAACCAACAATAGCCACCTGTCCTGTTTGGACTTTTTCTCTGAGCTGCAGATCTTCAGCTCTCCATCGATCTTGGGCCGGCCGTACAGGGCTAAGGACTCGGTCTGCGGGTGAAACAGGAGGTCAGTGGATGGAGCTTGGTTAGCGGGTCAAAATCAGGTCAAAGGGTTGTCTTGTCGTGTCTCACCAGGTTTTCTATGGACAGCTGGAAGGAGGTGATCTGTTTGATGATCTCGTTGTCTCTCTTCACTTCATTGACACACTGAGCCAGGTCCTGCCAAGTAACAGAAATATGAACATATGCTTATGGCTGGTTCATACAGACCATGCTCGGTCATCAAAATGAAACAGACCATATTCCATTTTCAACTACTGATATGATATAGTTGCATTATGTTCCACTTTTAAATGCTCTATTTGTAGTACACTAAGTAAGTAAACATGAATTGTTTAGCGTTTTTCACAGACTGAGGTCACAAAGTGCTTAAAAACACAAGTACAAATAACATACAATAGATTGCAATAAAAATGCTTAACGGGCTGAAATGTTTGTTTGAAAAAGTGAGTCTTAAGGTGCTTTTTAAAGTATCCACAGAGACCAAGGAGCAGAGACAAAGGAAGCTGATTCCAGTCCGTCTCCTCTGGTGGACACATTGACGCTGAAAGATTTGGAAGAATCATGTGTCCTTTTAGCTCAGTGTGGACATTATTTGATTATTGGGCTTTAAATCTATGCAATAAAGAGGAAGAGGAATGAAGGGGCAAAGCATGAGACCCAGGGAACCAAGAGAGGCCTGAACACACGGGCCTGAACACACGGGCCTGAACACATGGACAAGAACACACGGGCCTGAACACACGGACCTGAACACACAGACCTGAACACACGGGCCTGAACATACGGGCCTGAACACACGGACCTGAACACACGGGCCTGAACACACGGACCTGAACACACGGGCCTGAACACACGGACCTGAACACACGGACCTGAACACATGGACCTGAACACACGGGCCTGAACACATGGACATGAACACATGGACGAGAACACACGGACCTGAACACACGGACGAGAACACACGGGCCTGAACACACGGACCTGAACACACGGACCTGAACACACGGGCCTGAACACATGGACGAGAACACACGGACCTGAACACATGGACCTGAACACATGGACGAGAACACATGGACATGAACACATGGACATGAACACACGGACATGAACACACGGACCTGAACACACGGGCCTGAACACACGGGCCTGAACACACGGGCCTGAACACACGGGCCTGAACACATGGACGAGAACACATGGACATGAACACATGGACATGAACACACGGGCCTGAACACATGGACGAGAACACACGGGCCTGAACACACGGACCTGAACACACGGGCCTGAACACATGGACGAGAACACACGGGCCTGAACACATGGACCTGAACACACGGGCCTGAACACACGGACCTGAACACAAGGGCCTGAACACACTGGCCTGAACACATGGACCTGAACACACAGACCTGAACACATGGACCTGAACACATGGACCTGAACACATGGGCCGGAACACATGGACCTGAACACACAGACCTGAACACACGGGCCTGAACACATGGACCTGAACACATGGACGAGAACACACAGACCTGAACACACGGACGAGAACACACGGGCCTGAACACACAGACCTGAACACACGGGCCTGAACACATGGACCTGAACACATGGACGAGAACACACAGACCTGAACACACGGACGAGAACACACGGGCCTGAACACACGGACCTGAACACATGGACCTGAACACACAGACCTGAACACACGGACGAGAACACACGGGCCTGAACACACGGACCTGAACACACGGACCTGAACACACGGACGAGAACACACGGGCCTGAACACACGGACCTGAACACACGGACCTGAACACACGGACCTGAACACACGGACGAGAACACACGGGCCTGAACACACGGACCTGAACACACGGACCTGAACACACGGACGAGAACACACGGGCCTGAACACACAGACCTGAACACATGGACCTGAACACATGGGCCGGAACACATGGACCTGAACACACGGGCCTGAACACATGGACCTGAACACATGGACGAGAACACACAGACCTGAACACACGGACGAGAACACACGGGCCTGAACACACGGACCTGAACACACGGACGAGAACACACGGGCCTGAACACACGGACCTGAACACACGGGCCTGAACACACGGACCTGAACACATGGACCTGAACACACAGACCTGAACACACGGACGAGAACACACGGGCCTGAACACACGGACCTGAACACACAGACCTGAACACACGGGCCTGAACACACGGACCTGAACACACGGACCTGAACACAGGGGCCTGAACACATGGACGAGAACACATGGACCTGAACACACGGACCTGAACACATGGACCTGAACACACAGACCTGAACACACGGACCTGAACACATGGACCTGAACACACGGACCTGAACACATGGACCTGAACACATGGACGAGAACACACAGACCTGAACACACGGGCCGGAACACATGGACCTGAACACACGGACCTGAACACATGGACCTGAACACATGGACGAGAACACACAGACCTGAACACACGGGCCGGAACACATGGACCTGAACACACGGGCCTGAACACATGGACCTGAACACACAGACGAGAACACACGGACCTGAACACACGGACCTGAACACACGGACCTGAACACATGGACCTGAACACACAGACCTGAACACATGGACGAGAACACACGGGCCTGAACACATGGACGAGAACATACAGACCTGAACACATGGACGACAACACACAGACCTGAACACATGGACCTGAACACATGGACGAGAACACATGGACCTGAACACACAGACCTGAACACATGGACGAGAACACACGGACCTGAACATACGGACCTGAACACACGGGCCTGAACACATGGACCTGAACACACGGACCTGAACACATGGACCTGAACACACGAGCCTGAACACATGGACATGAACACACGGGCCTGAACACACGGACCTGAACACATGGACGACAACACACGGGCCTGAACACATGGACCTGAACACACAGGCCTGAACACATGGACGAGAACACACGGGCCTGAACACATGGACCTGAACACACGGGCCTGAACACATGGACGAGAACACACGGACCTGAACACATGGACGAGAACCCACGGGCCTGAACACACGGACCTGAACACACAGGTCTGAACACACGGACCTGAACACACGGGCCTGAACACACGGGCCTGAACACACAGGCCTGAACACACAGGCCTGAACACATGGGCCTGAACACACGGACCTGAACACACGGGCCTGAACACACAAGCCTGAACACACGGACTTGAACACACGGGCCTGAACACACGGGCCTGAACACACGGGCCTGAACACACGGGCCTGAACACATGAGCCTGAACACACAGACCTGAACACACGGACCTGAACACATGGACCTGAACACACGGGCCTGAACACATGAGCCTGAACACACAAGCCTGAACACACGGAAGAGAACACACAGACCTGAACACACGAGCCTGAACACATGGACCTGAACACACGGACCTGAACACACAGACCTGAACACACGGGCCTGAACACATGGACCTGAACACACAAGCCTGAACACATGGACGAGAACACACAGACCTGAACACACGAGCCTGAACACATGGACCTGAACACACGGGCCTGAACACATGGACCTGAACACACAGACCTGAACACACGGACCTGAACACACGGGCCTGAACACATGGACCTGAACACACAGGCCTGAACACAAGGGCCTGAACACATGGACCTGAACACACGGGCCTGAACACATGGGGCTCAACACACGGGCCTGAACACATGGACAAGAACACACAGACCTGAACACACGAGCCTGAACACACGGACCTGAACACATGAGCCTGAACACACGGACCTGAACACACAGGCCCGAACACACGGGCCTGAACACATGGACAAGAACACACAGACCTGAACACACGGGCCTGAACACACGGGCCTGAACACACGAGCCTGAACACACGGGCCTGAGCACACGGGCCTGGACACAGGGGCCTTAACACATGGACAAGAACACACGGACCTGAACACACGAGCCTGAACACACGGACCTGAACACACGAGCCTGAACACACGGGCCTGAACACACGGGCCTGAACACACGGGCCTGAACACACGAGCCTGAACACACGAGCCTGAACACACGGGCCTGAAAACACGGGCCTGAGCACACGGGCCTGAACACACAGGCCTGAACACACGGGCCTGAACACATGAGCCTGAACACACGAGCCTGAACACACGGGCCTGAAAACACGGGCCTGAGCACACGGGCCTGAACACACGGGCCTGGACACACGGGCCTGGACACACGGGCCTGGACACAGGGGCCTGGACACGTGGGGCTTAGGTTAGCTCCTAAAATCGAAGGCCATTTTTTTGGGCCGTGTTGTTCAGGTTGGATTTTAATTTGGGTCGACAAAGTGGATCAGAAAAAAAAAAAAAAAACTACACTTGCTAACATTCTTTTATGTTTACTGTATGTTTCATACTCTCATGGCGTCCAGAGCCGTGCGGAGGTTGTCCTTGTCTGTGGGGTCGCTGGTGTGCTTCATTAGTTCCTGTAAATCACAAAACAGTCACAGGAAGCACACAGGTTTGAAACATGGTTGGTTAAGGATTTTAAGATGTGAAAAAGCTAACAAAAAACAAATGGATTTAAATTGCACTATAGCCACATTTTGACTGCTTCACTTTGGAACAGATTGGGATGGTCCAAAAGCCGAAACAATATCCATTGATCATTTTCTTTGATCCAGATACTAGATATTACAGCTGTATGTTTAATATCTAATATAATAGTAATATAATCATCAGAATGTGTCATTTAAGGGGGAAGTATCTGATTATTGCTGTTTTGAAATGTGAAAAACATAACTAGTTTGTTTTAAAGCATCATCAGTCACATGTTTTGCTCACTTTCTTAATGCAGTCCCAGCATCCTAAATATTTATCTCCATGAGTTTAGAAGCACTTTTGACTAAATAAAACAAGATTTGGATATCACGAGAATAAAGTAGAAATATTTCAACATTAAAGTTGTGAATTGACAAGAATAATGTCGAAGCTAGAAGCAAGAATATTACGAGAATAAAATCATAGAACTATGAGAATATAAAGTCAAGGTTCTACTAGACTAAAAAGACGAAAAGTGGAAAGTTTACATAAGAACCACAATCAAACTTCATAATGTTCATTGGATTGACCCATACACTGCTGGGAAATAACCTGTGTATGGAGACATCTGAGCCACAGCCGCAGGTTAGCCTCGGCATGAGCCTCTCCCTTGATTTCTGGCTCTCTGCCCTTCTAAACCATGCACAGATTCACGGTTCATAGTGCTTTTTGTACAAAGTGCCTGTTTACGGGCTTGTGGAGCTGTGAGTAATGTTAGGCCAGTGGCAGCTCCTGTAACGACGCCTGTCTGGAACATCCACGGGACGCGGGGTGGACACAGTGCTCCAGTGCTGCGTCTGTGGGTCAGTGGGACAGTATGGTGTGGTATGTTCTGCAGAAGGAATTCCTGAACAGTTTCAGCCCTGTGTCATGGACCAATAAACTTTTGGAGACATTGCATGCAGTTGTATGCTGCTCTTCAGTAGTCTGAGGAGCTCATTTAGCCATGGCTAAAGTCAATCACTCGTCTGTGTGAGAATTTGACTGGGAGCTTTGATGTCGGCCCCTAACGTTTAAATGCCAACTTTATATTTTGTAAAATTACATGTGTTCTTATTATGACTTTTTCTCAAAATATTACGACTTTATTCTCGCAGTACTATGACTTTATTCTTGTAAAATTACGACTTCACTAAATGTGAAACTTCCTCTAACTTCAAATATTACTCAAAATAATATTTATTATCGAAATAATATTTATTATTTAAATATTATTTATTATCGTAAAATTATGACTTTTTCTAGATTTGACATTAGTCGTGTAAAATGTACGTCTTTAATGTCGAAATATTGTGACTTTATTTTCATAATAGCCGAAGAGTTTTATTTAGAATGGCCCTCCGTCGTACTTTTCTCAGAGCAAAAGCACATTAACATGCTAACGGTGCACTTCCTCCTTCTCGGAAACTAAACGCTCTATAAATAGATGCAGAGAAAATGCTGTGGTTTCATTTTCACACAAATAGATGTTTTTAAAATGTATCTGTGCTGGACCAACCAGATTATTATTACATTATTACTTGCAAAAAAATCTGACACACCTAATCTGTTTTTCACCTTTCAAAACTGTAAAATTCAGGTAGAGCCCCTTTAAACAAACAAGGCCCAAATGTGTCCAAGATCTGGCACTGCACTCTCATCTCATTAAGATGAAAAAAGGTGTTTTGGGAAGAACACTGCACAACATGAGGAATTAGAGATGGCGACTGGTTAAAAATAAGACTGTTAAGGTGACCAATCAAAAGCAGCTTTAGGTGAGTGTAAAGATTTTCCTGACATGTCATTGGTTGAGCGCAACTTGCAGCTTTACAATCTCTCTCTCTTCATACTTTCATCACTCACGTTTATTCATTTATTTATTACAGGGACAGTGCATATTAATTAACATTTCTGTAAATATGACAGAATTAGGAAAATGGCTATTTTTCATCAATAGTCCCGTGACTATGTCAACCTAAAAACAATTAAAATTATATAGTGAGGCGGTTAGAAATCTACAGTGCCCTACAATATCAATATCAACAGCCTGTTACCATCTAAAAAAACATCCAAATCAAAGGTAGACTGCCTAAACCGGACTTGGAGAGACTGATCCATGCATTTGTCTCCAGTAGGTTAGACCCTTGATTTTCAACCAGTGTTCCGGGGAACACTAGCGTGCCTTGAAGTTTTGCCAGGTGTGCCTTGAATAAATATCAAATTGGAGTTAGCAGGTTCAGAAATGCAGATGTAAATAACCAATTCACCTTTTTGGAGTGCTCTGAGCAACTTCTGCACCAAAACAGAACGCAAAACCACCACTAATGCCAAATTTAAAGCACCAGTAACACAAACATGATTTGGCTCATTATATGCCATATTTTATTAACTAAATGGTCTGATTTGGTCATGTTTTTGTAGGTGGTGTGCCGTGGTGTCTTTTAAACCCAAAAAGTGTGCCGCAACTAGAAAAAGGTTGAAAAACACTGGGTTAGACGACTGTAACGGCCTGTTCACTGGCCCCTCCAAACGAGCTGTAAAACAGCTGCAGTACATCCAGAACGCTGCTGCTCCAGTCCTGACTAGAACCAGGAAGTACCATCACATTAGTCTGTGCTCAGGCCTCCTGCTGGTGCCAGAGTCAGGACTAAACATGGGCCGGCCTCCTGCTGGTGCCAGAGCCAGGACCAAACATGGACCGGCCTCCTGCTGGTGCCAGAGTCAGGACCAAACATGGACCGGCCTCCTGCTTGTGCCAGAGTCAGGACCAAACATGGACCGGCCTCCTGCTGGTGCCAGAGTCAGGACTAAACATGGACCGGCCTCCTGCTGGTGCCAGAGTCTGGACCAAACATGGACCGGCCTCCTGCTGGTGCCAGAGTCAGGACTAAACATGGACCGACCTCCTGTTGGTGCCAGAGTCAGGACCAAACATGGACCGGCCTCCTGCTGGTGCCAGAGCCAGGACCAAACATGGACCGGCCTCCTGCTGGTGCCAGAGTCAGGACCAAACATGGACCGGCCTCCTGCTGGTGCCAGAGTCAGGACCAAACATGGACCGGCCTCCTGCTTGTGCCAGAGTCAGGACCAAACATGGACCGGCCTCCTGCTGGTGCCAGAGTCAGGACTAAACATGGACCGGCCTCCTGCTGGTGCCAGAGTCTGGACCAAACATGGACCGGCCTCCTGCTGGTGCCAGAGTCAGGACTAAACATGGACCGGCCTCCTGCTGGTGCCAGAGTCAGGACTAAACATGGACCGGCCTCCTGCTGGTGCCAGAGTCAGGACTAAACATGGACCGGCCTCCTGCTGGTGCCAGAGTCTGGACCAAACATGGACCGGCCTCCTGCTGGTGCCCAGAGTCAGGACTAAACATGGACCGGCCTCCTGCTGGTGCCAGAGTCAGGACTAAACATGGACCGGCCTCCTGCTGGTGCCAGAGTCGGGACTAAACATGGACCGGCCTCCTGCTGGTGCCAGAGTCTGGACCAAACATGGACCGGCCTCCTGCTGGTGCCAGAGTCTGGACCAAACATGGACCGGCCTCCTGCTGGTGCCAGAGTCAGGACCAAACATGGACCGGCCTCCTGCTGGTGCCAGAGTCAGGACTAAACATGGACCGGCCTCCTGCTGGTGCCAGAGTCAGGACCAAACATGGACCGGCCTCCTGCTGGTGCCAGAGTCAGGACTAAACATGGACCGGCCTCCTGCTGGTTCCAGAGTCTGGACCAAACATGGACCGGCCTCCTGCTGGTGCCCAGAGTCAGGACTAAACATGGACCGGCCTCCTGCTGGTGCCAGAGTCAGGACTAAACATGGACCGGCCTCCTGCTGGTGCCAGAGTCGGGACTAAACATGGACCGGCCTCCTGCTGGTGCCAGAGTCGGGACTAAACATGGACCGGCCTCCTGCAGGTGCCAGAGTCAGGACTAAACATGGACCGGCCTCCTGCTGGTGCCAGAGTCTGGACCAAACATGGACCGGCCTCCTGCTGGTGCCCAGAGTCAGGACTAAACATGGACCGGCCTCCTGCTGGTGCCAGAGTCAGGACTAAACATGGACCGGCCTCCTGCTGGTGCCAGAGTCAGGACCAAACATGGACCGGCCTCCTGCTGGTGCCAGAGTCGGGACTAAACATGGACCGGCCTCCTGCTGGTGCCAGAGTTGGGACTAAACATGGACAGGCCTCCTGCTGGTGCCAGAGTCGGGACTAAACATGGACCGGCCTCCTGCAGGTGCCAGAGTCAGGACTAAACATGGACCGGCCTCCCGCTGGTGCCAGAGTCAGGACTAAACATGGACCGGCCTCCTGCTGGTGCCAGAGTCAGGACTAAACATGGACCGCCCTCCGCTGGTGCCAGAGTCAGGACTAAACATGGACCGGCCTCCTGCTGGTGCCAGAGTCAGGACTAAACATGGACCGGCCTCCTGCTGGTGCCAGAGTCAGGACTAAACATGGACCGGACCTCCTGCTGGTGCCAGAGTCGGGACTAAACATGGACCGGCCTCCTGCTGGTGCCAGAGTCAGGACTAAACATGGACCGCCTCCTGCTGGTGCCAGAGTCGGACTAAACATGGACCGCCTCCGCTGGTGCCAGAGTCAGGACTAAACATGGACCGGCCTCCTGCTGGTGGCAGAGTCTGGACCAAACATGGACCGCCTCCTGCTGGTGCCAGAGTCAGGACTAAACATGGACCGCCTCCTGCTGGTGCCAGAGTCAGGACTAAACATGGACCGCCTCCTGCAGGTGCCAGAGTCGGGACTAAACATGGACCGCCTCCTGCTGGTGCCAGAGTCAGGACTAAACATGGACCGGCCTCCTGCTGGTGCCAGAGTCGGGACTAAACATGGACCGGCCTCCTGCTGGTGCCAGAGTCAGGACTAAACATGGACCGGCCTCCTGCTGGTGCCAGAGTCAGGACTAAACATGGACCGGCCTCCTGCTGGTGCCAGAGTCAGGACTAAACATGGACCGCCTCCTGCTGGTGCCAGAGTCAGGACTAAACATGGACCGGCCTCCTGCAGGTGGCAGAGTCTGTACTAAACATGGACCGGCCTCCTGCTGGTGCCAGAGTCTGGACCAAACATGGACCAGCCTCCTGCTGGTGCCAGAGTCTGGACTAAACATGGACCGGCCTCCTGCTTGTGCCAGAGTCAGGACTAAACATGGACCGGCCTCTGCTGGTGCCAGAGTCAGGACTAAACATGGACCGCCTCCTGCTGGTGCCAGAGTCGACTAAACATGGACCGGCCTCCTGCTGGTGCCAGAGTCGGACTAAACATGGACCGCCTCCTGCTGGTGCCAGAGTCAGGACTAAACATGGCCCGCACTCCTGCTGGTGCCAGAGTCAGGACTAAACATGGACCGGCCTCCTGCTGGTGCCAGAGTCGGGACTAAACATGGACCGGCCTCCTGCTGGTGCCAGAGTCGGACTAAACATGGACCGGCCTCCTGCTGGTGCCAGAGTCAGGACTAAACATGGACCGCCTCCTGCTGGTGCCAGAGTCAGGACTAAACATGGACCGCCTCCTGCTGGTGCCAGAGTCAGGACTAAACATGGACCGCCTCCTGCTGGTGCCAGAGTCGGGACTAAACATGGACCGCCTCCTGCAGGTGCCAGAGTCAGGACTAAACATGGACCGGCCTCCTGCTGGTGCCAGAGTCTGGACCAAACACGGACCGCCTCCTGCTGGTGCCCAGAGTCAGGACTAAACATGGACCGGCCTCCTGCTGGTGCCAGAGTCAGGACTAAACATGGACCGCCTCCTGCTGGTGCCAGAGTCAGGACCAAACATGGACCGCCTCCTGCTGGTGCCAGAGTCGGGACTAAACATGGACCGGCCTCCTGCTGGTGCCAGAGTCGGGACTAAACATGGACAGGCCTCCTGCTGGTGCCAGAGTCGGGACTAAACATGCGCCTCCTGCAGGTGCCAGAGTCAGGACTAAACACGGACCGGCCTCCGCTGGTGCCAGAGTCAGGACTAAACATGGACCGCCTCCTGCTGGTGCCAGAGTCAGGACTAAACATGGACCGCCTCCTGCTGGTGACAGAGTCGGACTAAACATGGACCGGCCTCCGCTGGTGCCAGAGTCGGGACTAAACATGGACCGCCTCCGCTGGTGCCAGAGTCGGGACTAAACATGGACCGCCTCCTGCTGGTGCCAGAGTCGGGACTAAACATGGACCGGCCTCCGCTGGTGCCAGAGTCGGGACTAAACATGGACCGCCTCCTGCTGGTGCCAGAGTCTGGACTAAACATGGACCGCCTCCTGCTGGTGCCAGAGTCGGGACTAAACATGGACCGCCTCCTGCTGGTGCCAGAGTCAGGACTAAACATGGACCGCCTCCTGCTGGTGCCAGAGTCAGGATCAAACATGGACCAGCCTCCTGCTGGTGCAAGAGTCAGGACTAAACATGGACCGCCTCCTGCAGGTGCCAGAGTCGGACTAAACATGGACCGCCTCCTGCTGGTGCCAGAGTCGACTAAACATGGACCGCCTCCTGCTGGTGCCAGAGTCAGGACTAAACATGGACCGCCTCCTGCTGGTGCCAGAGTCTGGACCAAACATGGACCAGCCTCCTGCTGGTGCCAGAGTCAGGACTAAACATGGACCGCCTCCTGCTGGTGCCAGAGTCAGGACTAAACATGGACCGGCCTCCTGCTGGTGCCAGAGTCAGGACTAAACATGGACCGGCCTCCTGCTGGTGCCAGAGTCGGGTCTAAACATGGACCGCCTCCTGCTGGTGCCAGAGTCGGGACTAAACATGGACTGGCCTCCTGCTGGTGCCAGAGTCAGGACTAAACATGGACCGGCCTCCTGCTGGTGCCAGAGTCAGGACTAAACATGGACCGCCTCCTGCTGGTGCCAGAGTCGGGACTAAACATGGACCGCCTCCTGCTGGTGCCAGAGTCGGGACTAAACATGGACCGCCTCCTGCTGGTGCCAGAGTCAGGACTAAACATGGACCGCCTCCTGCTGGTGCCAGTGTCTGGACTAAACATGGACCGGCCTCCTGCTGGTGCCAGAGTCAGGACTAAACATGGACCGGCCTCCTGCTGGTGCCAGAGTCAGGACTAAACATGGACCGGCCTCCTGCTGGTGCCAGAGTCAGGACTAAACATGGACCGGCCTCCTGCTGGTGCCAGAGTCAGGACTAAACATGGACCGCCTCCTGCTGGTGCCAGAGTCAGGACTAAACATGGACCGCCTCCTGCTGGTGCCAGAGTCTGGACCAAACATGGACCGGCCTCCTGCTGGTGCCAGAGTCAGGACTAAACATGGACCGGCCTCCTGCTGGTGCCAGAGTCAGGACTAAACATGGACCGCCTCCTGCTGGTGCCAGAGTCAGGACTAAACATGGACCGCCTCCTGCTGGTGCCAGAGTCAGGACTAAACATGGACCGCCTCCTGCTGGTGCCAGAGTCAGGACTAAACATGGACCGCCTCCTGCTGGTGCCAGAGTCAGGACTAAACATGGACCGCCTCCTGCTGGTGCCAGAGTCAGGACTAAACATGGACCGGCCTCCTGCTGGTGCCAGAGTCGGGACTAAACATGGACCGGCCTCCTGCTGGTGCCAGAGTCAGGACTAAACGAGTCGGGACTAAACATGGACCGGCCTCCTGCTGGTGCCAGAGTCAGGACTAAACATGGACCGGCCTCCTGCTGGAGCCAGAGTCTGACCAAACATGGACCGCCTCCTGCTGGTGCCAGAGTCAGGACTAAACATGGACCGGCCTCCTGCTGGTGCCAGAGTCAGGACCAAACATGGACCGCCTCCTGCTGGTGCCAGAGTCAGGACTAAACATGGACCGGCCTCCTGCTGGTGGCAGAGTCTGACCAAACATGGACCGGCCTCCTGCTGGTGCCAGAGTCGGGACTAAACATGGACCGCCTCCTGCTGGTGCCAGAGTCAGGACTAAACATGGACCGGCCTCCTGCTGGTGCCAGAGTCAGGACTAAACATGGACCGGCCTCCTGCTGGTGCCAGAGTCGGGACTAAACATGGACCGGCCTCCTGCTGGTGCCAGAGTCGGGACTAAACATGGACCGGCCTCCTGCAGGTGCCAGAGTCGGGACTAAACATGGACCGGCCTCCTGCTGGTGCCAGAGTCAGGACTAAACATGGACCGGCCTCCTGCTGGTGCCAGAGTCAGGACTAAACATGGACCGGCCTCCTGCTGGTGCCAGAGTCGACTAAACATGGACCGCCTCCTGCTGGTGCCAGAGTCGACTAAACATGGACCGGCCTCCCGCTGGTGCCAGAGTCGGGACTAAACATGGACCGCCTCCTGCTGGTGCCAGAGTCGGGACTAAACATGGACCGCCTCCCGCTGGTGCCAGAGTCAGGACTAAACATGGACCGGCCTCCGCTGGTGCCAGAGTCAGACTAAACATGGACCGCCTCCTGCTGGTGCTAGAGTCAGGACTAAACATGGACCGCCTCCTGCTGGTGCCAGAGTCAGGACTAAACATGGAGCGCCTCCTGCTGGTGCCAGAGTCAGGACTAAACATGGACCGCCTCCGCTGGTGCCAGAGTCAGGACTAAACATGGACCGGCCTCCGCTGGTGCCAGAGTCGTGACTAATCCTGGACCGCCTCCTGCTGGTGCCAGAGTCGGGACTAAACATGGACCGGCCTCCTGCTGGTGCCAGAGTCAGGACTAAACATGGACCGGCCTCCTGCTGGTGCCAGAGTCCGGTCCAAACATGGACCCGCCTCCTGCTGGTGCCAGAGTCAGGACTAAACATGGACCAGCCTCCTGCTGGTGCCAGAGTCAGGACTAAACATGGACCAGCCTCCTGCTGGTGCCAGAGTCAGGACTAAACATGGACCGGCCTCCTGCTGGTGCCAGAGTCAGGACTAAACATGAACCGCCTCCTGCTGGTGCCAGAGTCAGGACTAAACATGGACCGCCTCCTGCTGGTGCCAGAGTCGGTACTAAACATGGACCGCCTCCTGCTGGTGCCAGAGTCGGACTAAACATGGACCGCCTCCTGCTGGTGCCAGAGTCGGGACTAAACATGGACCGCCTCCTGCTGGTGCCAGAGTCGGGACTAAACATGGACCGGCCTCCTGCTGGTGCCAGAGTCGGGACTAAACATGGACCGGCCTCCTGCTGGTGCCAGAGTCTGGACCAAACATGGACCGGCCTCCTGCTGGTGCCCAGAGTCAGGACTAAACATGGACCGGCCTCCTGCTGGTGCCAGAGTCAGGACCAAACATGGACCAGCCTCCTGCTGGTGCCAGAGCCAGGACTAAACATGGACCAGCCTCCTGCTGGTGCCAGAGTCAGGACCAAACATGGACCGGCCTCCTGCTGGTGCCAGAGTCAGGACGAAACAAGGACCTGACACCTGCTGGTGCCAGAATAAGGACCAAACATGGACCGCCTCCTGCTGGTGCCCAGAGTCAGGACTAAACATGGACCAGCCTCCTGCTGGTGCCAGAGTCAGGACCAAACATGGACCGGCCTCCTGCTGGTGCCCAGAGTCAGGACTAAACATGGACCGGCCTCCTGCTGGTGCCAGAGTCAGGACCAAACATGGACCAGCCTCCTGCTGGTGCCAGAGTCTGGACCAAACATGGACCGGCCTCCTGCTGGTGCCCAGAGTCAGGACTAAACATGGACCGGCCTCCTGCTGGTGCCAGAGTCAGGACCAAACATGGACCAGCCTCCTGCTGGTGCCAGAGTCAGGACCAAACATGGACCGGCCTCCTGCTGGTGCCAGAGTCAGGACCAAACATGGACCGGCCTCCTGCTGGTGCCCAGAGTCAGGACTAAACATGGACCGGCCTCCTGCTGGTGCCAGAGTCAGGACCAAACATGGACCAGCCTCCTGCTGGTGCCAGAGTCTGGACCAAACATGGACCGGCCTCCTGCTGGTGCCCAGAGTCAGGACTAAACATGGACCGGCCTCCTGCTGGTGCCAGAGTCAGGACCAAACATGGACCAGCCTCCTGCTGGTGCCAGAGTCAGGACCAAACATGGACCAGCCTCCTGCTGGTGCCAGAGTCAGGACCAAACATGGACCAGCCTCCTGCTGGTTAAATCCAGGCTAAAAACAGTTGCACACGACTGAAAGGGTTTATTTGCACTCTGACCTTTGAATTTGATGATGATTATTTAAATTGAATTACTGTACAAATCTTCAAATACACATATCTCTTTACATGGCACACAGACACATGGCACACAGACACACGTCGGTGGAACTCAGTAAACAATACCCATGAAGAACAAGAATGACACAAACACACATACAGGGCGTGATGATCAGGGCCCGTCCAAACGTGGCTTGGAGGGTTTGCCACTTGCTTGTCTCCGTGGAGATGTATGGAGATGTAATGCCACAATATGACTTATCTATCTCCATGGAAACAAGCAGGTTTCCATTAGAAAGGTTATATAGTGCACCTTTATTAGTTCGACTTTGAAGGTTGTTAAGTTCTTCTTCACTCTAGCCCTTTGGAGAAGCATAAACAAACCTGTAAGAGCAGGTGGTACTTGAGAACCCTCTGCATCGGCACCATCAGTAAGTCTCGGAGGGAGAACCGCCCGCTGTTGGCTCGTTTGGAACATTCCTAAAGAAGCAAAGTTCAACTTCTTTATCAAATACCCAGAACTCTAAGGGTGTAATCATCATAACTAGGCTGCACTCTGAAGAAAGCACTAAGGACCTAAAACCAGGTGTCCGTGGGTGCACACTGAGTGTATGTATGTGTCACCTCCAGCTTCATCCTGATGTCCTCTCGTGTAGTAGACAGCAGATCTATGTGTTTTGTGGCAGCCTCCACTTGGCTGCAGTAACGTCCATACAGCAGGAGTCTGATGGGACAGCAAGACAAATGTTATGTTAGCGGACGCAAAGTCTAACGCATATGAAGCATACTATTATAAAACGCTTTTTTAATAGGACCGACACCACAAAAAAGCAAGAAATCTTTTTTTTTTCAATTTAAGGATCCATATCATACTTCCTCAAGGCTTGGACACTTACTGGCAGCTGTTTTATAAACTTAAAAATATAATAATATATAATAATAATTTATAATATTATAAATCTGAACATCCGGGATGGTGCAGAGTAGCCATGTCACACCACTTTGTCTCTGAAACAGACTTTACTCTAAAAATCTCCATTTCAACTACAAAACCCCAAAAAAGTAAGGAGTTTGGAGAAATGACTAATCCGAAAAAGACAAAGAAAAGAAGACTCCAGCGTTTAAGATTACAGATTGTAACATCCGTGAAAAACTAGCCTCACAGGTTAGCGCTAATGGCGGCTACACCACCAGCCTCAGAAGAGGGGCCTGTGGGCGCAGGTCTCCGAGGTGCACACTCAGCAGATGGAGAGGAGACCGGGCAAAGACATAACACTTGAACATGTGGTGGAAACACTGCTGGCACTGCAGCGTGTGTCCACGACAGCAGAGATAAAGGCACTGGAGGTGACACGACAGTCCTCAAACAGACCAGTGGACTCACATTTCCAATAATAAAGATGAGCTGAGAGAACTGAGAGCTGAGGTGGGCAAAGTGAACAAGGCTATGAAGAACAATGACCACCACCAAAGGAACCTCCACTACAACAGCGGAGGATCAGGATTTAACTGATGGAGTTCATCATGGACAGCGGAGTCTCACCACATTTGTGTGGAACAACTCTGTCGCTGACATCCAAAGGTAAAGGAAATGCAGAATACAGAGAACTGGACAAAGTGTGAGAACTATCATTGTCATATTATGAGACTTCTATGTTGGCAGGCGGCACAGTACCGCAGCAGTTAGCACTCGCTTCACAGCAAAAGGTCCTGGGTTCAATTCCCGAGCCGCCCGGGGCCTTTCTGTGTGGAGTTTGCATGTTCTCCCCGTGTCAGCGTAGGTTTCCTCCGGGTGCTTTCCCTACCACTAAAAACATGTATAATAGGCTCCTCCCCTCTGGGGCCAGGTCACCCTTCAAAAAGAAGTTTCGATTTCAGTGAGTTCTTACCTGGTTAACTAAAGGTTAATAATAATGTTATTTTGAAGAATCTCAGATGGTTGTTACGTGACCTGTTTGTTTTGGGCATTTGATTTGATTACACCTTATGAAGCTGTTTTGTAGACGTGAGGATGCTTAATTGAAATTATATCCATGTATTTTCTACATTTTAAATAGGTCTTTTACTTTTTGACCTTAGTTTATATTGACTGAAGAATGTTCGGTTGTCATGGTGACGATTATGACACCTGTTTGACATTTATATAGACATGCACGCTCTTTACATTTGAGTGGTGGATTTGACACATGGACATAGTGGGTCCATGTGTCCAGGTCCAAGTCCATGCTGGGTTTTGTGCTCTTACTCCCAGACTCTTGTGTTGTGTCGGGTTTCTCACACTCCACAGACTGTTTACTGTGGGAGATGGAGTGTGTGGGGAAGTGGATAAATGACGGACTAGGGCGCCCGAGCGGAGGGGTCTGGGAGGTGGAGAGGATGGATGCCAGGAGACAGATGGGGGTCTGAGCTCGGAGGGAATGGACTGACTAAATGGACCAGTTTGAGCTTTTATTTGATCAGGATTTGGGTTCATTGCATGTTTTTGGGTTGAATCCTTTTGTGTTTTTTTCCCCTTCTCTTCCATGTTTGCAGTTCTTGTTTCTGTGTGTTGTGTTTGACCAAAGAGTTTCATAGCATTGATGATTTAATAAAGGTAAATTCGATCAAATTAACAACAACTGAAAAGGAGAAGAAAATATTATGTTTATCTCACTTTTTGAAAATACCCGTAGAGCAGAGCAACAACAGAACTCACGCTTGTGATTCTAAAAGTAATTTTGTGTCCTGGCCATGTGTCCTGGCCATAAATTCATTCATATTTATTTATATCACTCTAAAGTTACAGAATAACTTCTACTTAACCCATAAATAATAAACATTCATATGATATTGAGGGTTTTAACCCTTTAATGAACAGCAGGTGCGCAAACATCCACTGGTGTGCAGTAAAACCACTGAGCTGACATCGCTTTCACAAATCATTCATTCATTCATTCATTTTCTCCCACTTGTTCCCGTCAGGGGTCACAGGTGACTGGAGCCTGTCCCACTGACTTTGGGCCTTCACAAATGTTATGCAAAAGAACATTGATTTCTCTTGTGTAAAGGATTTGTAGTTTGTTTTTTGTTTTTTTCAGTTTAAAAAAAATGTAGTGGTGATATGACCCCCCCACACCCGACACAAAAATGTGATTTGGAATGCACATGCACGTGCACATGCACATGCTCGTGCACATGCAGATGCTCCTGCACGTGCACATGCACGTGCATATGCTTGTGCACGTGCACATGCAGACGCTCCTGCACATGCTCGTGCACATGCACGTGCATATGCTCGTGCAGATGCACGTGCACATGCTCGTGCACATGCACGTGCACATGCTCGTGCACATGCACGTGCACATGCTCGTGCACATGCTCGTGCACGTGCACATGCTCGTGCACATGCTCGTGCACATGCTCGTGCACATGCACATGCTCGTGCACATGCACGTGCACATGCTCGTGCACATGCTTGTGCACATGCACGAGCACATGCACATGCACATGCTCGTGCACATGTTCATGCACATGCTCGTGCTCATGCTCGTACACGTGCAAATGCAGATGCTCGTGCACATGCACGTGCACATGCTCGTGCACATGCAGATGCTCGTGCACATGCAGATGCAGATGCTCGTGCACATGCACGTGCACATGCTCGTGCACATGTTCATGCACATGCACGTGCACATGCTCGTGCACATGCACGTGCACATGCAGATGCTCGTGCACATGCTCGTACACATGCACGTGCACGTGCACATGCAGATGCTTGTGCTCAAACTCTCTGAAGTAACTGCCCACACCCTGCCTATCTATGTGTCTTCAAAAACTTGAATGAATACTCATTAGACAGCATATGATTTGGTCTGTCTTATGTATCAGTATAAATATGAATGGCTTTTTGTCAGTTGCCAACAGTTGTTTTTATTTGAGCTTTAGTTTTATATATATTTTCCATCTGTTTCAAATCTGTTCGTATGAATCTTGTGACAAAGGCTTAAATAAATAAACTGAACTGAACTGAATGTTTGATTGTATTAGGACTGTAGCACAAAAGGGTGTGTGGGGGAGGACTGGGGGGTGAAAGGGGCATTAAAACCTTTCAACATTAAAGTACAGGGAGGGCAGAAGCTCATTTGGTCCAAAGGTGAGATAAGACGTAAATAGATAAAAGATAAATATCATTGGTGGAGCGGCCCACAGGTTGTCGATGCGATTCCAGCCCCGTCAGATACTGTTGTTGTGTCCTTGGGCCTTTAACCCGCCCTGCCCCTGGTGTCGGCGTACACTGGTGTATGAATAAGTGACTGAATGAATGAGTAGTCACTTGATCTAAAGCACTTTGAGAGTTTTGAACATGGAACAGTGCAGTTTGACCATTTGAAGGCCTTTTGATGTAGTTCGGCTAAAATAACAAGAGTATCATACACTGTAAACTCAACTGTGAAGTGTTTTGGCTTTCTGGATGTGCTCACAGGGCGTTTACCCTGGTGCGACCAACAGGTCGGAAGAGCAGCAGCAGAATGAGCAGATATTTTAGAGATCAACAGAGAGGAGGTTCTGGATGTGCACTCTACTGGACATTAAATGGTTCAAAGCTTCAAAAATAATGTATATATTTTACATGTATGTTTCAGAAGCATAGTATAAAAAATATAAACATTTAGTTGTTTTATGTAGTTTACATAAAATTACCTAAATTGTGATCTCTTTGGAAAAGCTACCACTACAAAAAGAAAAAAACACTATGATTGACCCATCCCCAGGGCTAGGGGGGATGCCACTACAGAAAAAAACGATCTCAGGGGTTCATGAGCATTGAAACACTAACACTATCCTCTGGTTCTTCCTACTTTACCTATCAACAATATTTAATATTACTTCAACTGTAGTCTGTTCATTGCTGTTCACATGTTTCTCTTTCTCTCCACTTCCCCCGGGGAGTGGAGACTGTTTCAGGCACTGCGGCGGCTGCTCCAGTGACGACCCCCCCACCCCCATCTGTCTGGAGGATCGATCTCTACACTGGACGATCTATGCGCCACCCGCCTGGAGGAACTCCCTCAACCCTGGATTAGCCACACCTCGTCTGCCTGGACGAACTCCTTCTACTTTAGATGAACTGTTCCTCATCTCCTGCTGGAGGATCTCTCTACACTGGTGGACTGCTCCTCGTCCGCCTGGAGGAACTCTTTAAAGCCACCTCCCTCTTGAGTGGTTCTGGCTCCACAGTCCAAGTGGATGTCAGTCCTAGTTAATCTGCAGCCTGTCCGTCCGTGGGAGTAGGATCTCTCCTTCACTGTGGTTCTCCCCGAGGTTTCTACTTTTTCCCATGGGGTTTTTTGTAGTTTTTCCTCGCCGCGAAGGAGGGTCAAAGGACAGGGGCATTCTGGGACAGTTATCTGAACTGCTTTTACCAGTGGCCCATTGAGGCAACTGTTGTTGTGATTTTGGGCATTAGAGAAATAAATTGATTTGATTTGATTTGAAACATTTTACAATTTTTAATTCTTTTGTGTAAAATATTTACGATTTTCTCATATCGATGTAGAGGGCTTTTGTGTAAATAAACCGACATTTAAAGGTTTGAAATGTAAAAGTATTTGCTATGTTCATGTCAAGCAAAAGTATTTCAATGATTTGAATTTTGAAAGTAGGAAAAAAATACGATTTTATGGCCTTTTAAAAAAGAGGACACAAAATGGCTAATAGGATCACGAGTGTGAGTTTTCTGGAAAAACTGCTGCTACTAAAAAACTGAAAGATTGGAAAAAAAACAAAAACAAAACTGTGACCTATTCCAGGAGCTCATGAGCATTTAAACATTTTACAAACTGGAATGCTTTTTGTTTGGAGTGGAATTTGGTGGACATCACGAGTGAGATTTGACCGGGGAACTGAGGGTTAATGGAATCCAGTGCAAATCTGCATCTATGGCCCAGATTCACAACGTCATTCCACAGCTGCAAAACGGGTTGTGCACTAAACTGGAGCAAAAACCGTGTGCAGTTGAGATTTGCGTCTCTCTGCGGCTGCAGAGCAAATTTAGCACATGGATGATCTAATGTATGTGCAGAATAGGGCCATTTTGCCCCGACGCGCAAAACTGGAGGCAGAGACAATGCAAATGATAATGTTCTGCGGGCGCTGTTTGATTTATCAAGTGGATGACGAGCAAAACTGTGTGAAAATTTAGCACGTCCAAAAAGCAGGTATAACTTTTGTGCAGAACAGCCTTTTACACATCAGTGTAGCTTTAAACACAGTTCTAATACTTGTGTGCTGCTCAGTTACAAACACAAATAGCCCTACTACAAAACAACAGTGTTATTTTGACAGAGGAGAGGTTATAAAAACACACTTTGACAGCGACACTTTATACTGGATTCTCATCTGTCGCTTTGAACTGGAGCAGTTACAGACGCTGTGCCTCAGATGGACTTTAGGAGTTTGTCCCAGATTCTTTTGATGTCCTTTAATCGTAAACTTGTGAAATTCTTCTAATAAGATGTCTTATTATCTACCTAACATGAATTTCACAAGTTAATAATTAAAAGAACACACATACGTTCCCTCTGTAAATGGAGTATTGATGACACAGGAGAAGACACGACTTGTCCACCTGTTCCTCGTCAGTGCTGTCCCCAGAAGCTGTAATAAAATGCTCACAATCCGAGATCCAAAATTCATTTTTTGGAAGCGCTGGTTAAAAGTAAACGTCTGCAGGTTTTCCTTCACATCCCTCTGTCCATGTGCGCTGCAGTGCGTATCTAAACTGTGGATAAATGCGCACAAGGACCAGCTTTTTCTGCATTCACACTCTAGGGTTAGGGTAAAGCTGTTAGCCTATGAGGCTAGTGAATATCATCATTTAATCATCATAACTATCATAACTTCTTCCATGTGTCTGTCTCCCAAAGGAGCAGCAGCAGAGGCACATTTGTACTTCCTCTTCCTCGCAGTAACTTCATTTAGATATCAGATTATGATGATAAATCATACATTTGCACATATTGAATGGTACATTCTATTTAGCACCTGTCTTAGTAAATCTGGGCCTATATCTTTGTACAACTGTTCAAACGCTATTCTGCTTGAAATCTGTAAAGCAACTCCCATTTTATGTTTGTCTCTCAAAAGGGAAAAGTACAGTCTAATATAGTCAAACTTATTAACTGGGTCTGTTGTAAATATATAGCATCTATTTAGCCTTTTCTCTCTTCTCAGTGGGTTTAATATGCTGTTACCCTTAAAGGATGCTATTGGTCATTTTAAAGATGCTATTGGGTTAGCTGTTTTAGATTAACCCCAACCCCAAAAATATGAATTCTTAAACTGGGATAACTTGATCATCTATTCAGATATAATTATCGATTTTTTACACGTGAACTCAAATACAAACACTCGGATGTCAAGCAACCAAAATCCAATTTATAAAGACAGACCGTCGTTTAGACAGTCTGCTTTCTCAGTCCGCGCTGCTCACTCTTGGAATCTGGTCTCTCCAGAACTGAGAAACATGACGTCATTTCACAGCTTTAGTAAATGTGTTAAACAATGGCTTTTGGACAATCAGACGTGTGAACTAACCTTGTGTGTGTGTAATGTGTCTGTCTTGTTGGGGAGATTGTGATTGTTATTTGTCTATTATCATGTCATTGTTTCTATAGTGTGTGCTTTTAGCATGTTCTGTTTTATTTATAGTTTTTATTAGTATTGTACCTCACTCATTTACATGTTGGACTAACACATGTTCATTAATGTGCACTGTCCCGTATTAAATAAAATGAACATAAACTTACTTGCCAATGCTACAAAACTATCTGGTGAACATGACTCACGAACACAAGAACTGAAGCAAAAGAAAAAACAAACTAAAGACAAAAAGGATCTGAGGTATGAACAAGAACTAAAAAAGGAGACATTCCACTGATAAAGTAGGCTGGTGAGTAACTTGCTTTGGGCAATAGATTTGCCTATGATCCTGCAGCTGTGATCAACACATTTTTGGTGAAAAACAGGGCTAATACCTTGTACTCGAGTGCTTAGCATGATGGGGTTGTGCCAAATTGATGCATTTTGTAATCGCCACTATACTCTCACCCGTTCATGCTAAAATTTAATCTCATTGTCGGACATTTTGTGTGAGGTTGTGCAATAGGAACAGCAATTGTGTGCAACTGTGCAAACATGGAATATAAAAACTGTACACTCTTTCATCAACTTAATGTCATGTGAACTTGTTTTTTATTATGGAGTTTAAGGGCCATTCTAAATTAAAACATTTTTTTGGATTTACCAGAATAAAGTCGTAATATTTCAACATTAAAGTTGTAAATTCACAAGATTAAATTCAAAGCTAGAAAAAGCCAGAAAAGTCCTACATTTAAGAGAATAAAGTTGTGAAACTATCAAAATGAAGTCATAATATTAACTACAAGAACTACAAGAATTTATTCATAGTTTAAGTCATAGTTCTACGAGAATAAAGTCATAATATTATGGAGAATAAAGTTGTAATATTACGAGAATAATATTTTTACCCAAAATAAAATTAACATTTAAACCATGTTGGATGATGCTGGCCTCATGTTGCCTGTCTTCCATGTCACCATGATTGGACTTTTTTGAGGAGCACATCTGCCACATCTGTGTTTTAAGTATGTGTTTTTTTACCTTGGTATGTCACCAACAAATTGACTGGAAAGGCAAAACCGAAGAGACAGAAGCCCTTTATGACCGAAAAGACAGAAGCCCTTAATGACAAGTATAATATCAAGGCCAGTTACGTCGCCTGGAATGGCGTTACCGGGGCCCCACCCTGGAGCCAGGCCTGGGGGGGGGTGCTCGACGGCGAGCGTCTGGTGACTGGGCCCAGCCCGAACGAGCGACGTGGGGCCGTCCTCCCGTGGGCCCACCACCTACGGAAGGATCCGTAAGGGGCCGGTGCGGAGGGATTCGGGCAGCGGTCGAAGGCAGTCCTCGATAACCGGATCACATAAACTAGCTCTGGAGTTCGCTGGAGGGGAAGGAGCCTGAGCTTGTGCAGGAGGTTGAGCATTACTGACTAGATATAGTCGGCCTCACCTCCACGTACAGCTTGGGCTCTGAAACCCGTCTCCTCGAGAGGGGCTGGACGCTCCATTTCTCTGGCATTGCCCGCGGGGAGAGGCGGCGGGCTGGTGTGGGCTCATAGCCCCACAGCTCAGCCATCACGTATTGGAGTTTACCTCGGTGAACGAGAGGGTCGCGTCCCTCCGCCTTCGGGTGGGAGACAGGTCTCTCACCGTTGTGTCGGCCTACGGGCCGAACAACAGTGCAGAGTACCCGGCCTTCTTGGAGTCCCTGGGAGGGGTACTGGACAGTGGACCGACTGAGGACTCTGTTGTTCTACTGGGGGACTTCAACGCCCACGTGGGCAACGACAGTGACACCTGGAGAGGGGTAATCGGGAGGAACGGCCCCCCCGATCTGAACCCGAGTGGTGTTCAGTTATTGGACTTCTGTGCTCGTCACAACTTGTCCATAACTAACACCATGTTCGAGTACAAGGGTGTCCATCAGGAGGTCATCAGGTGCACGTGGCACCAGGACACCCTAGGCCGGAGGTCAATGATCGACATTGTTGTCGTGTCATCTGACCTTCGGCCGCGTGTCTTGGACACTCGGGTGAAGAGAGGGGCGGAGCTGTCAATCGATCACCACCTGGTGGTGAGTTGGATTCGCTGGTGGGGGAGGAAGCCGGACAGACTTGGCAGGCCCAAGCGTATCGTGAGGGTCTGCTGGGAACGTCTGGCAGAGCCCTCTGACAACAGGCCTGAAGCAGCTGACATGTACTGCCAGGCCAAGCGCACTGCAGCCCGGGCTGTCGCAGAGACAAAAACTCGGGATTGGGAGGAGTTCGGGGAGGCCATGGAGGAGGACTATCAGTCGGCCTCGAAGAAATTCTGGCAAACTGTCCGACGCCTCAGGAGGGGGAAGCAGTGCTTCACCAACACCGTTTACGGTGCGGGTGGAGGGCTGTGGACCTCGACTGGGGAGGTTGTCGGACGGTGGAAGGAATACTTTGAGGATCTCCTCAATCCCACTGTCACGTCTTCCGAGGAGGAAGCAGAGACTGAGATCTTGGAGGTGCACTCGTCCATCACCCAGGCTGAAGTCACCGAGGTTGTTGGCAAGCTCCTTGGTGGCAAGGCTCAGGGGGTGGATGAGATCCGTCCTGAGTATCTTAAGTCTCTGGATGTTGTGGGACTGTCTTGGCTGACACGTCTCTGCAACATCGCGTGTCTGGGACGGTACCTCTGGACTGGCAGACCGGAGTGGTGGTCCCTCTGTATAAAAAGGGGGACCGGATGCTGTGTTCCGACCACAGGGGGATCACACTCCTCATCCTCCCCGGTAAGGTCTATTGGGTACTGGAGAGGAGAATCCGACCGATAGTCGAACCTCGGATTCAGGAGGAGCAGTGAGGTTTTCGTCCCGGTCGTGGAACACTGGACCAGCTCTATACTCTTCATGCGAGTTTGCCCAACCTGTCCACATTTGTGCTTTGTGGATTTGGAGATGGCATTCGACCGTGTGTCCCGGGGCGCCTTGTGGGGGGTGCTCTGGGAGTATGGGGTGCGGGGCCCTTTGCTAAGGGCCGTCCGGTCCCTGTATGACTGGAGCAGGAGCTGCGTTCGCATTGCCGGCAGTAAGTCAGACCTGTTCCCAGTGCATGTTGGACTCCGCCAGGGCTGTCCTTTGTCACCGGTTCTGTTTATAATTTTTATGGACAGAATTTCTAGGCGCAGTCAGGGTGTGGAGGCTGTATCGGACCGTTGTGGTAAAGAGAGAGCTGAGTCGAAAGACAAAGCTCTCGATTTACCGGTCAATCTACGTTCCTACCCTCACCTATGGTCATGAGCTCTGGGTAATGACCGAAAGGACAAGTGGTCGAAATGAGCTTCCTCCACCGGGTGGCTGGGCGCTCCCTTAGAGATAGAGTGAGGAGCTCAGTCACACGGAAGGAGCTCGGAGTAGAGCTGCTGCTCCTCCACGTCGAGAGGAGCCAGTTGAGGCTTGGGCATCGGTTCAGGATGCCTCCTGGACGCCTCCCTTGGGAGGTGTTCTGGACATGTCCCACCAGGAGGCGGCCCCGGGATAGACCCAGGACACGCTGGAGGGACTATGTCTCTCAGCTGGCCTGGGAATGCCTCCTCCCCCCGGAGGAGCTGGAGGAAGTGTCTGGGGTGAGGGAAGTTTGGGAGTCCCTGCTTAGACTACTGCCCCTGCGACTCGGCGGAAGAAGACGAAGACGAAAGCAAAACCATGTCGATGGTTTCTTCTCTTGAGCTCGGCACAAACGTGACAAAACTCCACCCGCTCCTCTCGTCACCATAGTGGGTGTCTCTTTTAATCCTTGTAGCCTGTAAAACCCACTCTTGGTGTCACTGGTTTAGACACCACATTAAAAAGGGTTCTCGGGGAGTCTGCATTTCTTCTTCTTTGGGCTCACTCTGATGTGAAGTGAAGCACAGTGACCCGAGTCAGGAATAAGACGTCTGGAATAATGCCTTCAAGGAAGTCCTCTGTGTCTTCTCCCTGTTCTCGCTCACTCCCACAGATCTCAGATAGTTTTGGTGGGATGTTGATTTCAGGTGTAGAAGTTCCATCTTCATGGTTATGTTCTCTGCACACGGAGTTTCCACTTCAGCTCTCAGCTCTTTCAACTCATCCGTGCTGCTTGAGACACATTCCTCCACCTCCTCCACTCGTCCCTCACATCCGCCCAGATCCCCTCTCAGGATTCCCATGTCCGCCTCCACTTTGTCAAATCTTGCGTTGTATTTTGCCTTTATCTTTGCATCGCCATTATTTGGTCAAGCATTCCGTCTTGGCCAATCCTGTCCACCAACAGCAGGACCTGTGCTGTGGAGGCCTGCACCCAGGGGCACTCTGTCTGGGGCCGCAGTAGCAGCCATGCTAACACTAGCTTGGGAGGGTAGTTTATCTCAGAGGTTGCAATCTGCCAACTTCTGAATCTGAAAGTATTCTTTCCTTTAGGTGTCTTTTTCTAATGTGGAATCCCTCAATGAGTCTTGTTTCTTGATTTTGGGATTATGAGGGCAAATTTGTGTGATTGACTGATGTATCTTAGAGTTTTTTAACATTTTAACCTATTCTAAACTCAAAACTAGCAAAAATACTTCCTTTGTGGGAGCTTGAGCGTGAAATTAATCCATTGACTTCCATTATAAGCACTATTATTCAGCCAGCTATCACTCAAAGTACAGAGCATGCACTATCTCATATGTATATATATTTGGAACCATCTGGCTTCAAATTACATTCCTGACATAATTTGGGGACGATGACATCATTTTACCTTATATGGTCAGCAGTGAAAATGCACACAATCACCTATTGACGTTTACTGTAAACACTATTGTTCACCCTCCCATCACACAAAGAATAAACCAAACTATGTAAATTATTGTATGAATATATTTTTTTGGATGATGGTGTCATTTTTACCTCACATGGCCAGTGGTGGAAATACTTGTCATTTTAGCATCGGGGAGCATTAGCACTAGCCCCCCCCCTCAGGGCTCAGGGACATCAGGTGTGACTAGGTGAGTGTTTGTGGAGCTACAGGAGTCCCAGAGAATGGTCAAGGACAGTATTTGACTTTTACATCCTGTATTTGTAAGAACAGCAGAGATATAGCCTTAAACCTGCTCATCCAGACACTGTATGGGAAATGATATACTAGTTCAAAATGGTAAAAAGAACAAAACAAAACAAATTCCAGTTCTTTTTGGGTGGATGAATCTTTCTGGTTAGTGTCAGGGAAGAGGGGAAGGGAATACTTGAGTTTTGAATGAGGTATGAAGAGATTGGTGCAGAGACATCAGGCAGAATGACATTTACACCACACAGTAATCACAGTAATATATTATCACAAAATCTTGACAGATCATCTTGCCAGTGCTTGATCTTGTTTGATCTCAGAGGCTAAGCAGGTGAGAGCTTAGTTAGTGCTTGGATGGGAGACACAGGTAACACCAGGGCCACAGGGGGCAGCAGGTGGTCAGAGGGGCCATGGCATTAATATGGCAGTCTTGCTGCCGTCAGTCTGCCCCAGGGCACTTAGAACCACCATGTGTGGAATAAATAAGTAATGCTGTGTTTGAGATCTAAAAAGCCCTCTGTAAATCACATGCATTATTATTCTCATTTAAAAAAGTCATTTTAAGGATAATAAAAAGAACACATGTTGGTATAAAAGAATATGTCGAAAGATTCATAGTTTTATAGTTGATAATTACAGCATGATTTTGCAAGGGCTTCGATGGGAAAAGAAGGCATTTGCTTAAGTTTCCATAAATGTCCAATAAATTATTGTAAAATTGACCTCAGAACATTAATATGAGGCCAGAGGGCGAAAGTGGATATTTGTAGTTATATATATATATATATATATATATATATATATATATATATATATATATATATATATATATATATATATATATATATATTTGAAATATAAGTGTTTTGAATGGGTTTCAATGGGCACACTTTTGAACAAAGATCCCACAACATATTTATTTGACTTTCCAAAACTACTATCAGTGCAAATAAATACTTGTTGCTGATAATCTTTCACAGACACCAGGAAAACCAAGAACCAGAACAAAAATGTTGCAGTTTGCATCAAGTGAATTGAAAAGAATCCCCTTTTTGTGATTTGGACAATGAAATACAGTGACTTTGTGACCAAATGTTGGTTAGGGTTAAAATGTAAATGTATATATATGTATTTTAATATAAGTCATTAGGAGAGCTCTTCATTGAACAAAAGTTTGAAAAATATTAATCCTCTACTTTTTATCGCCAAATATCTTTCAGGTGTACAAAAATGTGCCCAAACTTCCCACAATGTGAGTTTTGAGCCACTGCCCAAAAATAATTATACATAAACCAAAACAAATTTTACCAATATTTTGCTTACATCAGGCTTACATGAAAAATGTTCCTGTTTGCATTAAGCATATGGAAAATAATGCTCATTTTGTGATCTTGGTTGCAAAAAGCAAAATCACAGAGGTATTGAAAATATCACACACAATGGCCCATTTTTCACATCAAATATAGGCAGATTTTTTCTTTTGTTTGTTTACCTTTTATTACGGTCTTGGACATGTCAAAGATTAGTAACAACAATGGCTTTGAGATTTTTTTGTGTTCATTTTTTTTCACCCACTTGTTCTGTTGACTTCCATTATAACCACTTTTTTTGAACGCTCTGCAGTGACACTGAAAATGTTAGATTTTTCTGATCATTTATGTTTTTTCCTTCTCAGTTAGTTTAGCTCTCTGGTAACCTTCAAAATTAGGTTAGGTCCATCACCTTCGGGATCTTTGAGGGTCTCCATTTTTAAACGGCTAAAAAATCCACCCAGATTTGGATTTTCAAAACTCAGATTTCTTCTATTCTACTTCTACTCTACTCATAAATTTGCAGACTTTACATATATGATGCTTAATTTTAATATTATTTGGAAATTTTTTTAGAACCCGAGTAAAACCATACATTTTTTTGTAATTATGTATTTCCAAAATTAAAAGTTTAAAGTGGAAAACTTGAGCTAAATTTATTAGAGCTTAGTATATGTTAATAATTTATCATTTTAAAAAGGTGGATTACTGTGTTTTGAATAAGATGGTTATAGCTATAAAAAAAGTCAGCCCTGTGATGAGCTGGCCACTGTCCTGGGTGTACCCCGCCTAATGTCCAAAGTCACTGGGACAGGCTCCTGTCACCCGTGACCCCTAACAAGGACAAGCAGAAGAAAATAAATACAAATATTAAAAAGTCACATTTGTTATCTTCGGGTCCCCGTTTTTAAATGGCCATAAATCCAAATAGAATAATACAATCAATTTTTTTAACTTTCAAAACTCAGATCTCTTTATATTTATATATACTTTCTTTATTGTTTATATACTTGTACTCTACTCATACATTTGCAAATTGTGTATATGCGTGGTACAATATGAGGCCATATTGCCATAAAAGTACACCTCGAGTAAATAATAAAAAGAAGAAAAATTCCATGGGCTGAACGTTTTAGAGCCTAGTATGTGTCAAGATTTATTTATTTTTTTTTTTTTACAGTGTTTTGTCAGTGTCAAGACTGTAATAAAAGGTAAAAACAAATTCAGCCTATATTCATATTTAATATGAAAATCTGGCCATTTAATGTGGCATTTTCAGCAGCCCTGTGATTTGACTATTAAAATATCAAAATGTTGGGTTTTTTTGTTGGATTTTTTTTCAAAGTGGTGAAGTGAATTAACAGATTTAGGCAATTGATAAATTATTATTATTGATAAATAAATGATCTACCACTGTTTTACAGCTATCAAAAAGGGTTAAAGGGTTAATAAAAGGGCTACTAACAGTAAAAAAAGTAAATTATTTCAAAAGAAAGTACAAGCTATAAGTGTGCCATATTAGCGCACGACAGTGATCAGGTGTGAGATGTAAAGCGCACCTCTCCTTGTTGTTCAGAAACACCTGGTGCAGAGTCTTGGCTCCAAACTCTAAGATGGAGGTTTGGATTTGCTCCAGCAGGTTCCGATGGGTGTCTGCTAAATCCTACGCACCAAACACAAAGTGATACAAGCTCACAGTCACGCTCTAAAACATACTGCCCGTATGAAAGACAGTCAAGAAGTATACATGTATCCTACCACTACGTTGATGAAGATGCTTTCCATGTCATGTGGCTGGAGGAACCGCACCAGGGGCTTCATAAAGTGCTAGGAAAGAACAAAAGAAATAAGCTCCAACATAGCAACCACACATAACCAACATAACCAGTTTCATATTAAAAACAGAACATAAATGCACATAAATGAAGGCACACACAATCCAAAGTAAACATCCCAAAGTCTGTCAAATGCATTGATGTATTTTTCCATTTTCCGTATGCCAGTCACAATGTCAGTCCAATCCTTAATTCTTGTTGCAGTTTGTGTCATCCTTTTTTTGTGATAGTCTTATTCCCCAACACCAAAAGTATGGTCCAAAATGCCGAAATTATGAATTTGGGACGGATCACAAAGATTTGATTACAACCTCCACAAAAGCAGAGTTTACGGAATAACGGGACGGCACAGACACACACACCTGGGATGAGAGAGACACGCCCAAGAAGAGAGGGAGACACCCGAGAAGAGAGACACGCCCGAGACAAGAGGGAGATGCCCGAGAAGAGAGGGAGACACCCGAGACAAGAGAGACACGCCCGAGACAAGAGGGAGACACCCGAGAAGAGAGACATGCCCGAGACAAGAGGGAGATGCCAGAGAAGAGAGGGAGACACCCGAGAAGAGAGACACGCCCGAGACAAGAGGGAGATGCCCGAGAAGAGAGGGAGACACCCGAGACAAGAGAGACACGCCCGAGACAAGAGGGAGATGCCCGAGAAGAGAGGGAGACACCCGAGACAAGAGAGACACGCCCAAGACAAGAGGAAGATGCCAGAGAAGAGAGGGAGACACCCGAGACAAGAGAGACACGCCCAAGACAAGAGGGAGATGCCCGAGAAGAGAGGGAGACACCCGAGAAGAGAGACACGCCCGAGACAAGAGGGAGATGCCCGAGAAGAGAGGGAGACACCCGAGAAGAGAGGGAGACACCCGAGAAGAGAGACACGCCCGAGACAAGAGGGAGATGCCCGAGAAGAGAGGGAGACACCCGAGAAGAGAGACACGCCCGAGAAGAGAGGGAGACACCCGAGAAGAGAGACACGCCCGAGACAAGAGGGAGATGCCCAAGAAGAGAGGGAGACACCCGAGACAAGAGAGACACGCCCAAGACAAGAGGAAGATGCCAGAGAAGAGAGGGAGACACCCGAGAAGAGAGACACACCCGAGACAAGAGGGAGATGCCCAAGAAGAGAGGGAGACACCCGAGAAGAGAGACACGCCCGAGAAGAGAGGGAGACACCCGAGAAGAGAGACACGCCCGAGACAAGAGGGAGATGCCCGAGAAGAGAGGGAGACACCCGAGACAAGAGAGACACGCCCAAGACAAGAGGGAGATGCCCGAGAAGAGGGAGACACCCGAGAAGAGAGACACGCCCGAGACAAGAGGGAGATGGCCGAGAAGAGAGGGAGACACCCGAGAAGAGAGGGAGACACCCGAGAAGAGAGACACGCCCGAGACAAGAGGGAGATGCCCGAGAAGAGAGGGAGACACCTGAGACAAGAGAGATACGCCCGAGAAGAGAGGGAGATGCCCGAGAAGAGAGGGAGACACCCGAGAGAGGGAGACACCCGAGAAGAGAGACACGCCCGAGAAGAGAGGGAGACACCCAAGAAGAGAGGGAGACACCCGAGACAAGAGAGATACGCCCGAGAAGAGAAGGAGACACCCGAGACAAGAGAGATACGCCCGAGACAAGAGGGAGATGCCCGAGAAGAGAGGGAGACACCCGAGAAGAGAGGGAGACACCCGAGAAGAGAGACACGCCCGAGACAAGAGGGAGACACCCGAGAAGAGAGACACGCCCGAGACAAGAGGGAGATGCCCGAGAAGAGAGGGAGACACCCGAGAAGAGAGGGACACGCCCGAGACAAGAGGGAGATGCCCGAGAAGAGAGGGAGACACCCGAGACAAGAGAGACACGCCCGAGACAAGAGGGAGATGCCCGAGAAGAGAGGGAGACACCCGAGAAGAGAGGGAGACACCCGAGAAGAGAGACACGCCCGAGACAAGAGGGAGATGCCCGAGAAGAGAGGGAGACACCCGAGAAGAGAAACACGCCCGAGACAAGAGGGAGATGGCCGAGAAGAGAGGGAGACACCCGAAAAGAGAGGGGCACGCCCAAGACAAGAGAGACAAACCCGAGACAAGAGGGAGATGCCCGAGAAGAGAGAGAGACACCTGAGAAGAGAGGGACAAGCCCAAGACAAGAGAGACACGCCCGAGACAAGAGGGAGATGCCCGAGAAGAGAGGGAGACACCAGAGAAGAGAGACACACCCGAGACAAGAGGGAGATGCCCGAGAAGAGAGGGAGACACCCGAGAAGAGAGACACACCCGAGACAAGAGGGAGATGCCCAAGAAGAGAGAGAGACACCCGAGAAGAGAGGGACACACCCGGGACAAGAGAGACACACCTGAGAAGAGAGGGACAAGCCCGAGACAAGAGGGAGACACCCGAGAAGAGAGGGACATGCCCAAGACAAGAGGGAGACGCGTGTGAGACAAGAGGGAGATGCCTCAAACAAGAGGGAGACACCCCGGAAGAGAGGGACACGCCTGAGAAGAGAGGGAGACACCCGAGATAAGAGAGACACGCCCGAGACAAGAGGGAGATGCCCGAGAAGAGAGGGAGACACCCGAGAAGAGAGACACGCCCGAGACAAGAGAGACACGCCCGAGACAAGAGGGAGACACCCGAGAAGAGAGACACGCCCGAGACAAGAGGGAGATGCCCGAGAAGAGAGGGAGACACCCGAGACAAGAGAGATACGCCCGAGAAGAGAGGGAGATGCCCGAGAAGAGAGAGATACGCCCGAGAAGAGAGGGAGACACCCGAGACAAGGGAGACACGCCCGAGACAAGAGGGAGATGCCCGAGAAGAGAGGGAGACACCCGAGACAAGAGAGATACGCCCGAGAAGAGAGGGAAACACCCGAGACAAGAGAGATACGCCCGAGACAAGAGGGAGACGCCCGAGAAGAGAGGGAGACACCCGAGAAGAGAGGGAGACACCCGGGAAGAGAGACACGCCCGAGACAAGAGGGAGACACCCGAGAAGAGAGGGAGACACCCGAGAAGAGAGACACGCCCGAGACAAGAGGAAGATGCCCGAGAAGAGAGGGAGACACCCGAGAAGAGAGACACGCCCGAGACAAGAGGGAGATGCCCGAGAAGAGAGGGAGACACCCGAGACAAGAGAGACACGCCCAAGACAAGAGGAAGATGCCAGAGAAGAGAGGGAGACACCCGAGAAGAGAGACACGCCCAAGACAAGAGGGAGATGCCCGAGAAGAGAGGGAGACACCCGAGACAAGAGAGACACGCCCGAGACAAGAGGGAGATGCCCGAGAAGAGAGGGAGACACCCGAGACAAGAGGGAGATGCCCGAGAAGAGAGACACGCCCGAGAAGAGAGACACGCCCGAGACAAGAGGGAGATGCCCGAGAAGAGAGGGAGACACCCGAGAAGAGAGACACGCCCGAGACAAGAGTGAGATGCCGAGAAGAGAGGGAGACACCGAGAAGAGAGACACGCCGAGACAAGAGGAGATGCCGAGAAGAGAGGGAGACACCAGAGAAGAGAGTGAGACACCAGACAAGAGAGACACGCCCGAGACAAGAGGGAGATGCCCGAGAAGAGAGGGAGACACCCGAGAAGAGAGACACGCCCGAGACAAGAGGGAGATGGCCGAGAAGAGAGGGAGACACCCGAGAAGAGAGACACGCCCGAGACAAGAGGGAGATGCCTGAAAAGAGAGGGAGACACCCGAGAAGAGAGACACACCCGAGACAAGAGGGAGATGCCCGAGAAGAGAGGGAGACACCGAGAAGAGAGACACGCCGAGACAAGAGGAAGATGCCGAGAAGAGAGGGAGACACCCGAGAAGAGAGGGAGACACCCGAGACAAGAGAGACATGCCCGAGACAAGAGGGAGATGCCCGAGAAGAGAGGGAGACACCTGAGACAAGAGAGATACGCCCGAGACAAGAGGGAGATGCCCGAGAAGAGAGGGACACGCCCAAGAAGAGAGGGAGACACCCGAGAAGAGAGACACTCACGAGAAGAGAGGGAGACACGAGAATAGAGAGACACGCCCGAGACAAGAGGGAGATGCCCGAGAAGAGAGGGAGACACCCGAGAAGAGAGGGAGACACCCGAGACAAGAGGGAGATGCCCGAGACAAGAGGGAGATGCCCGAGACAAGAGGGACACGCCCGAGACAAGAGGGAGATGCCCGAGACAAGAGGGAGATGCCCGAGAAGAGAGGGAGACACCCGAGACAAGAGAGATACGCCCGAGAAGAGAGGGAGACACCCGAGACAAGAGAGATACGCCCGAGAAGAGAGGGGGATGCCCGAGATGAGGGGGAGACACCCGAGAAGAGAGACAAGCCCGAGACAAGAGGGAGACAACCGAGAAGAGAGGGAGACACCCGAGAAGAGAGACACGCCCGAGACAAGAGGGAGATGCCCGAGAAGAGAGGGAGACACCCGAGAAGAGAGGGACACGCCCGAGACAAGAGGAAGATGCCAGAGAAGAGAGGGAGACACCCGAGAAGAGAGGGACACACCCGAGACAAGAGAGACACGCCCGAGACAAGAGGGAGATGCCCGAGAAGAGAGGGAGACACCCGAGAAGAGAGGGAGACACCCGAGAAGAGAGACACGCCCGAGACAAGAGGGAGATGCCCGAGAAGAGAGGGAGACACCCGAGAAGAGAGACACGCCCGAGACAAGAGGGAGATGCCCGAGAAGAGAGGGAGACACCCGAGAAGAGAGACACGCCCGAGACAAGAGGGAGATGCCCGAGAAGAGAGGGAGACACCCGAGAAGAGAGACACGCCCGAGACAAGAGGGAGATGCCTGAGAAGAGAGGGAGACACCCGAAAAGAGAGGGGCACGCCCAAGACAAGAGAGACAAACCCGAGACAAGAGGGAGATGCCCGAGAAGAGAGAGAGACACCTGAAAAGAGAGGGACAAGCCCAAGACAAGAGAGACACGCCCGAGACAAGAGGGAGATGCCCGAGAAGAGAGGGAGACACCAGAGAAGAGAGACACACCCGAGACAAGAGGGAGATGCCCGAGAAGAGAGAGAGACACCCGAGAAGAGAGGGACACACCCGGGACAAGAGAGACACGCCTGAGAAGAGAGGGACAAGCCCGAGACAAGAGGGAGACACCCGAGAAGAGAGGGACATGCCCAAGACAAGAGGGAGACGCGTGTGAGACAAGAGGGAGATGCCTCAAACAAGAGGGAGACACCCCGGAAGAGAGGGACACGCCTGAGAAAAGAGGGAGACACCCGAGATAAGAGAGACACGCCCGAGACAAGAGGGAGATGCCCGAGAAGAGAGGGAGACACCCGAGAAGAGAGACACGCCCAAGACAAGAGAGACACGCCCGAGACAAGAGGGAGACACCCGAGAAGAGAGGGAGATGCCCGAGAAGAGAGGGAGACACCCGAGACAAGAGAGATACGCCCGAGAAGAGAGGGAGATGCCCGAGAAGAGAGAGATACGCCCGAGAAGAGAGGGAGACACCCGAGACAAGAGAGACACGCCCGAGACAAGAGGGAGATGCCCGAGAAGAGAGGGAGACACCCGAGACAAGAGAGACACGCCCGAGACAAGAGGGAGACACCCGAGAAGAGAGACACGCCCGAGACAAGAGGGAGATGCCCGAGAAGAGAGGGAAACACCCGAGAAGAGAGACACGCCCGAGACAAGAGTGAGACTCCCGAGAAGAGAGGGAGACACCCGAGAAGAGAGGGAGACACCAGTTAAGAGAGACACGCCCGAGACAAGAGGGAGACACCCGAGAAGAGAGGGAGACACCCGAGAAGAGAGGGAGACACCCGAGAAGAGAGACACGCTCGAGACAAGAGGAAGATGCCTGAGAAGAGAGGGAGACACCCGAGAAGAGAGACACGCTCGAGACAAGAGGAAGATGCCTGAGAAGAGAGGGAGACACCTGAGAAGAGAGGGACAAGCCCAAGACAAGAGAGACACGCCCGAGACAAGAGGGAGATGCCCGAGAAGAGAGGGAGACACCCGAGAAGAGAGACACGCCCGAGACAAGAGGGAGATGCCCGAGAAGAGAGGGAGACACCCGAGAAGAGAGGGAGACACCCGAGACAAGAGGGAGATGCCCGAGAAGAGAGGGAGACACCCGAGAAGAGAGACACGCCCGAGACAAGAGGGAGATGCCCGAGAAGAGAGGGAGACACCCGAGAAGAGAGACACGCCCGAGACAAGAGGGAGATGCCCGAGAAGAGAGGGAGACACCCGAGAAGAGAGGGAGACACCCGAGAAGAGAGACACGCCCGAGACAAGAGGGAGATGCCCGAGAAGAGAGGGAGACACCCGAGAAGAGAGACACGCCCGAGACAAGAGGGAGATGCCCGAGACAAGAGGGAGATGCCCGAGAAGAGAGGGAGATGCCCGAGACAAGAGGGAGATGCCCGAGAAGAGAGGGAGACATCCGAGAAGAGAGACACGCCCGAGACAAGAGAGACACGCCCGAGACAAGAGAGACACGCCCGAGACAAGAGGGAGATGCCCGAGACAAGAGGGAGATGCCCGAGAAGAGAGGGAGATGCCCGAGAAGAGAGGGAGACACCCGAAGAGAGACACGCCCAAGACAAAAGGAAGATGCCCAAGAAGAGAGGGACACGCCCGAAAAGAGACGGGCACGCCCAAGACAAGAGAGACACGCCCGAGAAGAGAGGGAGATACCCGAGAAGAGAGGGAGACACCTGTTCAGCGCAAACGTTTAACACTTGCTTTTTGGACGTTTTACATTTTCAAGCAGTTTTGCTTCTCACAGTTTTAATAAATAAAACAGCACTCTGAGACACAGATTTCAAATGCACACGCTTTTTGCTCCAGTTTGCACCTGTGCAAGTAAATGTGGGCCTGTATACTGCAAAACTCAGCGGCTGAAATTATGAATCAAAATGAAATAAATACAATTTGAGCACAAGGGTGTCCATCAGTGCACGTGGCACCAGGACACCCTAGACCGGAGGTGAATGATCGACTTTATTGTCGTGTCATCTGACTTTCGGCCGCGTGTCTTGGACACTCGGGTGAAGAGAGGGGCGGAGCTGTCAACTGATCACCACCTGGTGGTGAGTTGGATCCGCTGGCAGAGGAGGAAGCTGGACAGACTTGGCAGGCCCAAGCGTATTGTGAGGGTCTGCTGGGAACGTCTGGCAGAGCCCTCTGACAGCAAGGTCTTCAACTTGGGGACATGGAGTCTGAGTGGACCATGTTCTCCACCTCCATTGTCAATGCGGCAGCTCGTAGCTGTGGTCGCAAGGTCTCTGTCGCGGTGGCAATCCCTGAACCCGGTGGTGGACGCTGGAAGTAAGGGATGCCGTCAGGCTGAAGAAGGAGTCCTATCAAGCCTTGTTGGTTTGTGGGACTCCTGAAGCAGCTGGTACTGCAGCCCATGCTGTCGCAGAGGCAAAAACTCAAGATTGGGAGAGGTTCGGGGAGGCCATGGAGGAGGACTACTACTACCTCAGGAGTGGGAAGCAGTGCTTTACCAACACCGTGTACGGTGTGGGTGGAGGGCTGTTGATCTTGACTGGGGATGTTGTTCGACGGTGGAAGGAATACTTTGAGGATCTCCTCAATCCCACTGTCACGTCTTCCGAGGAGGAAGCAGAGACTGGGGACTCGGAGGTGCACTCATCCATCACCCAGGCTGAAGTCACCGAGGTTGTTGGCAAGCTCCTTGGTGGCAAGGCTCTGGGGGTGGATGAGATCTGTCCTGAGTATCTTAAGTCTCTGGATGTTGTGGGACTGTCTTGGCTGACATGTCTCTGCAACATCGCGTGGTGGTCTGGGACGGTACCTCTGGACTGGCAGCCCGGGGTGGTGGTCCCTCTGTATAAGAAGGGGGACCAGAGGGTGTGTTCCAACCACAGGGGGATCACACTTCTCAGCCTCTTCGGTAAGGTCTATTCCAGGGTACTGGAGAGGAGAATCCGACCGATAGTCGAACCTCAGATTCAGGAGGAGCAGTGTGGTTTTCGTCCCGGTCGTGGAACACTGGACCAACCCTATACTCTCCATCGGGTGCTCAAGAGTTCATGGGAGTTTGTCTCAGTCACATGCGCTTTGTGGATCTGGAGAAGGCATTCGACCGTGTGTCCCGGGGCGCCTTGTGGGGGGTGCTCCGGGAGTATGGGGTCCGGGGCCCTTTGCTAAGGACTGTCCGGTCCCTGTACGACCGGAGCAGGAGCTGTGTTTGCATTGTCGGCAGTAAGTCAGACCTGTTCCCAGTGCATGTTGAACTCCATCAGGGCTGTCCTTTGTCACCGGTTCTGTTCATAATTTTTATGGACAGAATTTCTATGCGCAGTCGGGGCCCAGAGGGCGTCCGGCTTGGGAACCACAGGATCATCTCTGCTGTTTGCAGATGATGTCGTCCTGATGGGTTCTTCAAACCAGGACTCCAACTATGCAAAATGTAAAAACTGCAAAATGCAAAACTTTTGTAATTTATTGAACTGGTCTTCAACGTTTGATCGGAACTGTACATTGTTTACTTTGAAGCTAGTGTGTGTGACAGTATGTGTGCATGTGTGTGCATGTGCACAGTTTTTTTTTTTCAATTTAAAATACCTTTTTGATTGTCCAATTTTTTTGTTCAAAAGGAATGCAAATGTTTTGTTGATTATCTGTTCCTCTGGATTGCTCATAATTGTGAAACCCTTAAAAATCCCACATTTTAAAAAGAAATAATGACACTTTTTTTTTTTAACTGCAAAAAATGTGATAATTATTCATACCTGTAGAATGGACTGCAGTGTTTCAGAGTACTTCTCCTCTGTTTGTCGGATTTCCTTCAGGCAACACTCCCGCTTGTCCACACCCGTCTTCTGCTGTGGCACACATCAACAGTGTGAAGATTAAGACTTTATTAAGACTGTTCATGTTTTTACAGTTTTTCTCAATCACTTTGACATTTTTTTTTAAACTTTGTCTAATTTGATCACTTCATTCAATTCAATTCACAGCCTGGTTTCCGAAACCATTATTCTAAATGTGAAAAGAAAAATCATCTTCTTGGAAAAAAATCATCAATCAAAATCATTTTGGAGAAAGGTTTAAAAGAAAGCTGTATTTAGTCTTGTTTGGTATTGTAAAAAAATATTCTTTCCACTTCTATTCTTTCAAAGTTTCCAAGTTAGTAAAAATCGTGGTAAAGAACATTTAAAAAATATATATCTTATGCGGTCAGATTGTTAATTTTGCTCTTATATTTTTAACTTCCTGAAGCATGTGAGGATTCTCTTTCACGGCATGTTTAGGTTACAGCTGTTAAGTTATCGTGTAAATAATTTCTTTTTATTTTAAGCCTTTGTTTTATTTTGGATGAGGTGAAGAACTGCTTTCACTGTGTCCCAGAGGAGGTGGAGAGGTTTCTCCAGTGTCATTTTCCTCTACGTAAATCTCATTTGACATTTTGTTTTTAAACTAAGGATCATTAAGCAGACTGTCATTGAACCTCCAAAGTGTGTTTTTTTCTTTTCATTTTTGTCGTTTTGACGTCTGAGCCAGCATTTCGTGTTTCATTGTCACTCATCATGGTATGAGGTAGGCCGTGTGTGAAGGGTCTCGCCTAAGGACCCACACTGGATGATGGTAATTGCTCATTCGCCCATTCACCCCTGTTAGGTTTGTGCACCTTTTTTCTTCCATATTTTTTCTAGTATTTTTTCTTGGATTCGTTTTTTGTATATTTTTCCCTTTTTGTAGCATTATTGATAATTGCTTTATTGTATGTTTTTGTAGGTCTAAAATTATATTTTGGTTAGTCTTGGCTCCAGGCTCCAGGGGGGTCTGAGCTTGGGTCCTTGAGGTAAGGGAGCTTGAGGGTTTGGTGCACAGAGCCCATAAAAGAGCACATAAAAACACCTGACCAAGCTTTAATGAAAATAAATGAATTTTGAGGGTTGGTTTTTATCAGTTTTGAATGTAAAACTTAATTTTGCTGAGCTAAAATTTTGTCTTGGAAAAGTGAAATTCTGTTTAGGTTTTTGCGTGAGCTGCTTTGCAAATGTCACTTTTGAATAGAGAAGTGTCAAAATGATTGAGAAAAAAAGTAAATGCCATACAAGGAGATAAGCAGGTGGTTGACCCTTAACCAGATAGTGCCATTTTCAAATGATTTGTACTTGTGTTAGTGTTTTGGCACAGACACAACTGTTCTCTCACAGTTTCTGGAGGTTCCTCTGTTCTCATTATATCCTCGTATATCTCGTCCCCTTCGGTCTCCTCGTCCTCCACACAGTCGTACAAGTCATCATCCTCCTCCACCGTGTCACTGCAAACACGCCACATACAATGCTATTTAACACACATACTTTGTTATAGTTTTTAAAATGGTCACAATATAATCATAACAAGCAAAATGAATCAATTGAATCAACACTTCAAAAAAGTTAACCTATGTCACATTAACTTCTGCTGGTCACATAGTTTGAACTGAAATGTAGATGAAGTGAATAAAAAAAAGGTTTTCGCTACAATAGATGGTAACCTCAAAACAATATTGTCTTTGTTGACAACTGGAGTGCGTTTTGGGGAAACGCAGGGACGGCATCCATCTGACTTCGGAGGGCACGTCCATTTGAGTTTGGGATTTGTCATGAGCCTTAGTCGCCTAAAGTGAGGATCCAATGATGAGCCCCGGGTGCAGAGCAGCAGTGTAGACCTCTCCTCGGTCGCTCTCGCCTGCACTGTCACAGATCAAGTGGTCTGCGTCAAGGCAAATGGTGTGTCCCTCGTGTAAATAACACCAGAAACTCAGATCCCAATACAGATAATTTAAGCGTCAGACAAAGTAAGTTAATAAAAATAATATCTACACATGATACTAATAAACTAGAAAATAAGCATGTAAAATGTGGACTTCTAAACATTAGGTCAATTTCCTCCAGATCACTTTTAGTTAATGAGTTCATTAGAGACTTTAACATAGATCTAACTGAAACTTCAACAAGACGATAATGTCAGACGAAATGAGTCTAGCACTGAGTCATGTGAACTTTCAGACTGCAGGAGCACAAGCTGAGGAGGAGGCTGTGATCTCACACTCCAGTTTACTCCTGAGTCCTAAAATTAAAACTTGCTCATTTGAAAGCCTTATTCTATCAATCACCTGCCCAAACTGGAGAAACCAAAAAGCTGTTTTATTCATAATAATCTGTCCTTATTCAGAGTTTGTGACAGAGTTCTGTGACTTCTGATCTGACTTCTGATCAAACCTAGTATTAGACTGGGACAATATTGTGGTGGTTGGAGATTTCAACATTCACGTGAATGAAAATAATTGCCTCAGTAATGCCTTTAGTGCTTTATTAGAGAGCATTAGTTTCACTCAAAATGTAAATAAACCAACCCACAGTCACCAGCACACTCTGGACCTGGTTCTAACTTATGGATCAGTGACCTAAATGTCTTCCCCCAATACCCAATAATGTCATATCATTTCATAATTACATTTCAGTTTATTCTTAAAGACTATCAGCCCCTCAGGCTAAAATTATATTATAAAATTATATCTGAAAAATCAATGTTAAAGTTCAAAGAAATAATGGAGCCAGCATTTAGTGACGTGACCCTGCTGTGAACAGCACTTGTCCCAGTGCTACTGATAGGTCTGTTGACTCAATGGAAATCTGCTCTTGATGCTGCAGCTCCACTCAAGCAGAAGGTCATCAGGTCAAAGCGCCTCCCTGTGGTACAATGAAGAACTACGCTCTCACAAACAAAGAGTATGAAAATTAGAGAGATTTTTACTCCGCTCCCACACCGAAGAATCCCTAAAAGAATGAATAATCTGCCTCCTGTCGTATAATCAGGCTTTGCGTAAGACCCAAACCAGATATTATTCAAATCAAATCTAATAGAAGTAAACAAAAACAACACTGGATTTCTCTTCAGCAGTAGAACCCTCAACACCAGTTACTCTAAGGTGCAATGACTTCCTTCAATTCTTTAACAACAAAATCACAACTATTAGGGGTTAAGATAAATTCAATTATTCCCACTATTAGTATTGAGCAAACCCAACCTGTAAAGTCATTGTCCCATACTAATCCCTCAGTAATTCTAGATAGGCTCACTGCTGTTGATCAGGCAGAGATAACTTTAGTCATCATGTCCTCTAAAACGTCAACCTGTATTTTAGACCCAATCCCGAGCAGACTCTTCAAAGAAATCCTCCCCCTAATTATAAATTGTATTCTTGATATAATAAATACTTCAAATACGCAGTCATTAAACCACTTTTGAAAAAGTCTAATCTAGATCCCGCCCTATTGGCAAACCATAGACCTATTTCTAATCTTCCCTTTGTCTCTAAAATCCTTGAAAGAGTTGTGATTAAACAGCTTTGTCGCCGTCACAGGACAATCACTTATTTGAGGTTTTTCAGTCAGGGTTTGGTGCCACAGATGGAAAAGTGCACTAGTCACAAACAATCTGTTATTAGCTGCTGATGATGGACAGGTCTCAATCCTGGTTCTGTTGGACCTCAGCATTTGACACCATCGACACAACATTCTCCTGCAGAGGTTAGAATGTGATGTAGGTGTCAGAGGGACCGCCCTCAGCTGGTTTAAATCCTATTTATGGGACAGGTACCAGTTTGTTCATGTAAACCAAAGCTTCTCACCTTGCTCTAAAGTAACCTACGATGTGCCGCAGGTATCAGTACTTGGTCCAGTTCTGTTCACTCTTTATTTGCTGCCGTTAGGTAAGGTTATCAGAAAATATGGCATTAACTTTCACTGTTATGACACAAAGCTTTATTTATCATTGATATCCATGATACAGCTCCGGAGGAGGATGTGTCTGGGGTGAGGGAAGTCTGGGAGTCCCTGCTTAGACTGCTGCCCCCACGACCCGGCCCCGGATAAGCGGAAGAAGATTAAGACGAAGACCTGATCAGACCGATCAAATACAGACTTAGTGCCTGCGTGAAGGATATAAAAATCTGTATGACACTTAATTATCTGCTCCTTAACCTTGAAAAAACTGAGGTCATTCTGCTGGGCCCTAAGCACCTGCGAGACTCTTTATCTGACCAGATAGTTTCTCTGGACAATATCACTGTAGCCTCCAGCTCCAGCAGTAAGTAAGTAAGAAACACTGGAGTCTTATTTGACCAAGAGCTCTCGTTCAAAGCACATATAAATAAAGCCTGTAAGACAGCCACTTTCACCTGCTTAACATAGCCAACATGAGAAAAATCCTCCCTAAAAGTGATGCTGAACTCATCCATGCATTTGTCACATCCAGATTAGACTATTGTAACGCCCTGCTTATAGCGTGTCCTAAAAGCTCTAAAAGAAGCTTCCAACTGATTCAAAATGCAGCAGCAAGATTAATAACAGGAACTAGAAGAAGAGATCATATTTCGCCAGTGTTAGAGTCTCTTCACTGGTTTCCCATTGAGTTTAGAATCAAATTTAAAATCTTCCCCCTGATTTATAAAGCTATAGCTTTATAAATGGCCCCATCCTACCTCAAAGATGCAATAGTAGCGTACCATCCAAACAGAGCACTTCACTCTCAAAATGCTGGACTATTGTTGATCCTTAGAGTCTCTAAAAGCACAGTAGGAGGTAAAGCGTTTATACCAAGTGTTACCCTGTGTTATAGAACCAGCTCCTGTTCATGTTAAAGAGGCCGACACAGTCTCTACATTTAAGACCAGGCTCAACACGGTCCACTTTGAAATAGCTTAAGGCCAGGCCAGTTAGGAACAGAAATAAAAACCTACAGTTTTGGCTCCGCTGGATACTACTGAAACAGAAGTTCAGACACAGTCCTGACGAGATATAGACAGATGCCTCATCTGCTTGAAGAAACTCTCTATACACTGGACAGACAGTTTTCTTCATCTGCCCGGAGGAACTCTCTCTACACTAGATGAACTGTTCCTCATCTACCTGGAGGACCTCTCTTTACACTAGATGAATTGTCCCTCTTTACACTAGATTAACTGTTCTTCAACTGCCAGGAGGAACTCTCTCTTCACTAGATGGGCTGTTCCTCATGTGCCCGGAGGAACTCTCTCTACACTGGATGAACTGTTCCTCGTATGTCTGGAGGAACTCTCTACACTAGATGAACTGTCCCTCTCTACAATAGATGAACTGTTCTTCATCAGCCCGGAGGAACTCTCTCTCTCTCTCTCTCTGCATGGACTGTTCCTCATGTGTCTAGAGGAACTCTCTCTGCCCTAGATGATCCCCCTTCCTTCCTCCTGATGGTTCTGGTCCAAATGGATGTGTCAACCCTGGTCCAACTGCAGAATCTCTCTTTCACTGTGGTTCTCCTCCAGGTTTATAGTTTTTCTCACAGTCAAGGCAGGTTTATTTGTAGAGCACAATTCATACACAAGGCAATTCAATCTACTCTACATACAGGAAAATTTGCATTGAAATCATAAAACACGTGAGGGCATATAGAATCATTTTTTAAAAAGTGCTTTAAAAGATAAGAGTGCAGATAAATCTTTCAGTTGTATGCACATCTGAACAAAATTGTTTTTAGCCTGGATTTGAACATTGTCAGAGCAGAGGCCTGTCTCACATCTTCAGGGAGACTGTTCCAGATTTTAGCTGCAAAAAAACTGAAATGCTGATTCCCCATGTTTAGTCCTGACTCTGGCACCAGCAGGAGGCCGGTCCATGTTTAGTCCTGACTCTGGCACCAGCAGGAGGCTGGTCCATGTTTAGTCCTGACTCTGGCACCAGCAGGAGGCTGGTCCATGTTTAGTCCTGACTCTGGCACCAGCAGGAGGCCGGTCCATGTTTAGTCATGACTCTGGAACCAGCAGGAGGCTGGTCCATGTTTAGTCCTGACTCTGGCACCAGCAGGAGGCTGGTCCATGTTTAGTCCTGACTCTGGAACCAGCAGGAGGCTGGTCCATGTTTATTCCTGACTCTGGCACCAGCAGGAGGCTGGTCCATGTTTAGTCCTGACTCTGGCACCAGCAGGAGGCCGGTCCATGTTTAGTCCTGACTCTGACACCAGCGGGAGGCCGGTCCATGTTTAGTCCTGACTCTGACACCAGCGGGAGGCCGGTCCATGTTTAGTCCTGACTCTGACACCAGCAGGAGGCCGGTCCATGTTTAGTCCTGACTCTGGCACCAGCAGGAGGCCGGTCCATGTTTAGTCCTGACTCTGGAACCAGCAGGAGGCTGGTCCATGTTTAGTCCTGACTCTGGCACCAGCAGGAGGCTGGTCCATGTTTAGTCCTGACTCTGGCACCAGCAGGAGGCCAGTCCATGTTTAGTCCTGACTCTCTGGTTCTTATGGCACTAACATGTCGGAGATGTACTTTGGTGCTTTGGAGAGACTTGAACACAAGCAGAGCTGCTTTAAAGTCTATTCTGACCCACAGGGGGCAGTGCAGAGACCTGAGCACAGACTAATGTGATGGTACTTCCTGGTTCAAGTCAGGACTCAAGCAGCAGCTTTCTGGATGAACTGTAGCTGTTTTACAGCTCGTTTGGAGGGGCCAGTGAGCAGCCGTTGCAGTCGTCTAACAACTGGATATAAATGCATGGATACGTCCCTCCAAGTCTGAGTCAGACAATATACTTTTGATTTTGGCCATGTTGTTTAGATGGTAATCACCCTGCACTCCTCCCATCACCGTGCACCCTCCCATCACCCTGCACCCCTCCCATCACCCTGCACCCCTCCCATCACCCTGCACCCCTCCCATCACCCTGCACCCCTCCCATCACCCTGCACCCCTCCCATCATGTGGCCTTCCCATCACCATGCCAACATCATAAAACATCATATTCAAACATTAGTTATGAATGCTTTACAGTGTGGTCTTTATATTGGACAACTTACTCGATCTGGTCGGACAGCCCATTGTAGATGTCATCGTCAGCGGTGCAGCCTCCCAACGGAAAAGGCCTGGAAAACACACAGGCCCGATTCAAATCTTTATTCACCATCACATGCAAAGAATAAACTTGTATTCCGTGAATAACTTACTGAATTCCTTTTTCTACAGCAATAGATGAATGTGACACGAGAGACAAGGTATTTAAGACCTGTAGACACAGAGAGACATCATGGTCATATCAGACTGTTACAAATTTCCTCAACACCCATCCATGAGGTGGTGGGATGCAGCTGGGCATGAGACGCTGTGAAAAACTGCTCCACTACTAAGGAGATTCTCATTGTAAAATATGTTGATGCAAATTACCTTGATGAAACTGCAGTGTTCACATATTATGGCACCCAAAGTGAAGCAAGAAGAGATGGGTGAAATAAAGAAATCAGCCAACTTTATGTACTCAACAAACTAAACTGCTTGAACTGCTGGAAGAGGTAAAGCACCTAAACTCAATAATCGAAAAAAGGGACAAGAAAATTGAATCCTTTCAGAAAAGGCGAATTGGAGCACTATACTTGCATGGATGATTTGATTGTTACCAGTTCGAAGACGTGCCATCAAACTTATGCTAGAGCTATGACATTTTCGAAAAGTTCCAGTCTGGTTTTAAATCGTTGCACAGTACAGAAACTGCCTTGTTGAACATTTTTAATGATCTTCTTTTGATTTCGGACTCAGGCACCTCCTCTATACTAGTGCTCTTGGATCTGACAGCGGCGTTTGATACTGTCGACCATAGAATTTTATTGTCTTGACTTGAATCATGTGCTGGCATAAAAGGGACAGCCCTAAAGTGGTTCCGGTCATATATGTCAGATAGACACTTTTCAGTCAATTTGGGCCCTTTCTATTCAAAGAAAGCTCCCTTGATTAGTGGATTTCCTCAGGGATCAATTCTTGGCCCGCTGTTGTTCTCACTGTATATGTTGCCCCTGGGTACGATTTTTAGAAAATATAATGTGTCCTTCCATTGTTTTGCTGATGATGTACAGATATATTTGCCCCTAAATCCACAATCAGGCGCTGTCGAGACACTTCGTAAATGTTTGGATGAAGTTAGAAGCTGGATGTCTCTCAATTTTGGTAACACTTTATAATAACTACACCTTATTTAGCCTTAATTAAGGGGTGCACGGTGGCAGAGCGGCTAGAGCTTCTGCCTCAACAAGGAGATCGGGGTTCGAATCTCAGACCACCCCAACATCGTGGTTTCGAATTCCGAACCACCCCAACATCACACAATCTCTCTGGGTGGAGTCTGCATGTCCTCCTGCGGTGTTACCGTGGGTCCTCTCTCGGGTTCTCCGCTCCTCCCACCGCCCAAAGACATGACTGTGTAGGTTAATTGACAACTCTAAATTGTCCCTAGTGAATGAATGTGAGAGTGAATGGTTGTCTGTCCTTGTCTCTGTCTCTCTGTGTCAGCCCTGCGACGAGTTGGCCACTGTCCAGGGTGTACCCCGCCTAAGGCCCAAAGTCACTGGGATAGGCTCCAGTCACCCGCGACCCCTAACGGGAATAAGCGGTAGAAAATGAATGAATGAATGAATGAATAAGTATGAACTAAGCCTTACTTAATGACAGTTTTTTTCTACCCAGTAGACATTATTTAAACAAAGATGGTTTATATATATTTGCAGAGTAACAGTTGTTATTTTGATTTATCACGGTTTTCAATTAAGAAGTTAAAGTCTTTAAAAACTGCCAAACTGGGTTTGACATTTTTTGTATGTTCCATATTTGAAAGATTATAAAAATAATCTGAGAGTGTTTTTAACTGTTATTGCAAATGTTGCAAATATTCAATACATAATTTTCTTGTGTAAACATGTTTCTTGGCTTGATTTTTGTTAAATAGATTTGATTGATACATTTATTATGACATTTTATATTCATCACATGCCTAAATGATGTAAAATGTCCATAATGGTTTCTCAAGAATTTGGCCAGCCTTAACAAATACTTAATAAAGCATTATTAGTGTTCACTTTAGAAAAGCTCTCAAAAAAGACTTAACTAACAGATAATAGCTGCCTGAATAAACGTTGCATTGCAGCATTAATAGGTCATTCCTTAATACCACACTAATCATTAATAAATGTTCAAGTTCATACCTAATATGCATGAACAAATACAAACCTTAATGGTTTGTTAATAAGTAACTAAGTATTAAATAATAATGAGTTAATGAGTAACTAAGTATGAAATAATTGTTAATAACAATAACTATTACTGGCTAATTAAATAGATGTTAAGTGTTTATTAAGGTATCAATTAAGTAGTTATTAAGGATGAATCGTGCTTAATAAACCATTTATTAGTAAGGCTTAGTTCATACTTAATTAAGGCTAAATAAGGTGTAGTTATTATAAAGTGTTACCTGAATTTTTAGAATTTAAATGACAAAAAGACCGAAATTGTAATATTCGGCGATTGTCATGCTGATTTAAATATAGTCTTGATGAGTTTTTATCTCCTTGTTCACCTGTTGTGAAAAGTCTTGGTGTATTCCTTTTTTTTAAAGCTTTTTATTTTAAGCTTGACAAGCAGATTAGCTCTGTGGTTAAGACGAGCTTTTTCAAACCAAACCTACCACTAAATCAAATGGAGAGAGTAATTCACGCATTAATATCATCACGCCAAGATTATTGTAATTCTTTATATCTTGGTTTGAAAAATTCATCTCTCCATAGACTGCAGCTTGTACAAAATGCGGCAGCGCGTCTGCTCACTGGAAAAAGACACAGGGACCATATTTCTCCAGTGTTGTCCTCACTTCATTGGCTCCCCGTCCCCCGCATTCTATTCAAGACCTTGCTTTATGTCTATAAGTCCTTAAATGGCTTGGCACCTTCATATTTGAGCGATTTATTAATATTGCATGCCCCAGTTAGACCACTAAGGTCTGAGGATAAGCTGCTCCTGGACTGTCCCATGTCCAGGCTGAAGTCCAGGGGCCACAGAGCCTTTTCAGTCGCCAGCCCCAGGCTATGGAATGCTCTTCCATACAATATAAGAGCGGCCAGCTCGATTCTGAGCTTTAAATCGCTTTTAAAAACATACCTCTTTGCGCTGGTTTTTAATTCAAATTGACCTGAGCACTTTTATATACTGTATAAATGCTTGTGTTTTCTAAACATTGTGTCCAGGAAATTTAGTGTTTTTAATATTGTTAATATTTAATATTTGTTATTTTAATATTTATTATTGTTGTTTTATTGTTGTTGTCCAGCACTTTGGGATAATGTCTTATTATTGTGCTTTATAAATAAAGATGACCATAACCTTGACCATGACAAGCACTAACAAGGGGTCACAGAACAAATACAAAGAGCACTAGGAAAACACAACATAAATGCAATAATAAAACCTCACACCAAACCAAGGCAGCTACTAGTGCAACCTAAAGACCAAATCCAACCGGAGAAGAAGTGCATCATCTACGAGATTCAAAACATGCAATAAAACATACATCGGGGAGACTGGGAGAACATTCAACACAAGCAAAAAACAACACCAGAAAGAGTGTGAGAAGGAAACACAGGGACGACTAACAAGATCAGAAAAAGAAAAGGCAACACAGGAAAATCTCAACTCTGCAATATCTGACCACTGCAAAAGAGAAAACCACGTCATGGACTGGGACAGCGCAAAAATGGTAGGAACTGAGGAGCACAAGTACAAAAGATGGATACGAGAGGCTATTGAACTCAGGAAGCACACGGACCATCAACAGAGACGGGCAGCTTTTAATGGTAAATGGTCACATATTTATACAGCGCTTTTCCACCTTTGAGGCACTCAAAGCGCTTTACATCAAGGACCCATTCACCCATTCACTCACCAGAGTACGCAGACACTGGGGACAGGGTGGGTTAAGTGTCTTGCCCAAGGACACAACGGCAGTATTCACCTGTGGGAGCAATTGCACCACCAACCTGTGGGCCAGTGGTTCTGATCGCTTAACCAATGATGTTTATGTCAGGAGCAGGATTCAAACCGCTGACCTTCGGATCAGAAGACAATCTCTGCAACTGAGCTCCTGCTCAGAGTGCTTCCACGCTTCCAAAAAAGAACAATGGGAAGGCAAATATTATACGGGAATTAAAAAGTCGGAAACACAAGGTGGATCTGCTAAAAAAAAACCTCACTGGCACAGGAGTTTATACAAATGAACATTTCACTAAAAAGAATGCATGCACGTATCCTCCGCAAACAAAACAAAATACAAGCAACTGTTAAAGGGTCAAAGATTTGAAAGACTCTGATTCCTACAAATAAATGCATAATGGAGAAAGCAACAAAGCAACAACACAGACTCAGTACCAAATTCTGGAATATGACCTTTAGCATCATTGCTAAGTATGAGGACTATTCTGGAGACGTAAGAATAAGGGCAAGAAAATAACCCTATGACAGAGAAAAGGATGGAAATTTCCTGACAAACAACATTTGTAACTGTGAGTACTATACACTAGAACATTTCAGCTCTAACGTCACCATGAACAATGCATTCATTTTAACAGTCGAAGCCTAAACGCAAACTTTTATGAAATCAGCGACTGCTTGAATTAGATTGAAAAGTTGGATATAATTTCTATATCAGAGACATCAATGAGGACAGGATGTAAAATATACACCTGGATTGATATGAATTATTTGCGTTGAACAGAAAAAAACAAAAGAGGAGGTGGCGTTGCAATTTATATGAGAAATACCTTTGAATGTCATGTAGTAGAAGGAATGTCAGTGACAGAGGAGAATATCTTGGAATGCTTAACAGTACAAATGACTGTTAAAAGATCACAAAAGCCACTCCTGGGTCCAGGCACTGAATCATTCAATAACAACATGGTGGGTTTATTTGATATGGCAAAAAGAAATGATCTTGCTCTGGTAGTTAGAGATTTTAATATAGACTTAATGAACATAGATACATAAAAAAGTAATAAGGATTTTTTGGATTCCATGCACAGCCTCGGTCTATTTAACAGACAGTACGATAACTAGTGGGCTTTTGATAAAAGACATAAGTGATCATCTCCCTGTTTTTACAATATTCACCAATCAGAGAGTCAACAACCAGACAACTGCAGTTTGTCAGGTATAAATCACAGACATGGAAGCATTTAAGAATGAATTAAAAAGTCAACCGTGGGATGAAGTGCTTATAAGTAATGATCCAAATGAATCATATGATCGATTCTTGTAGATTTTCCCTTTTATCTTTTATAATACTGCCACATTTGCATTGAAGTCAAAATATAATTCAAAACCCTGGATAACAAAAGAATTGTACTGTGCATGTAAAAAGAAAAACTTACTATATAAACAATTTCTTAAACTAGAACCCAAGAAGCTGAAACTAGGAATAAGAAGTATAAAGACAGACTTGTAAAAATAATGAAGAAAAGCAAAGAACAATACTATAACAACCTATTAGAACAAAATCAAAGTAATACAAAGTAAACTTGGAATGTGTTCAATTTTTCTTCTTAATTAGAGGTATATAAGAAACAATGGAATATCCAAAATACTTCAAAAAAGAGGAAAATGCAACTGCCTTCAAACCTAATTTCTACTATTTTACGTAAATGGGATGAGCTTGCAAATGGTATAAAAGAGTCCAAATCAAAAGAGGGCGTGGGGCTGGATCTCCTTGAAAATAACATGAATTCAGTATTTATAAAACAGAAGGTTATCAGAATTGTTAAAACATTTAAAAGTAAAAAATCAACAGATTCTAATGATATAGACATGAAACTAGTCAAAGAATTGATTGCATACATTGTGAAACCATTCATTTCTATATTCTGTCTTTACAAAAAAGCATATTTCCTGAAAAAATGAACACTGCAAAGGTCACAGAACTAGTGACAGACACACTGCAGGCCTATCCCTCTCTTACCCAGTTCTCAAGAAGCTCTTTGGACAAAGGCTGAAACATTTTCTTGAAAAACACAAACTTTTGGTTGAAAATCAATATGGACTCTATGGATAGCAATACTTGAAATGACAGATAAAATAAGCCCAACTTTGATCCAGAGTGGAGTTATAAAAGAACACTCCCAAAAACAGTGTAGATATGTCCCAACCTCATTTTACATTTCCAACTAAAGTTATCAGGCATAAGTTTCATACTATGTAATCTGGTTGGAGTGTGATAATATAATAAAACCTTACACTGTATACATTTACTTCTTGCTTCCATCACATATTTCCCATTCTCTGACAATATCACCAACCATTTCTCATTTGAAATCTCTATGTTCAAATCCCTCTGCCATAAAAGTTTGAAGTTTGAGGACTCCCCACTTCAACTATTGTTCACCAACGTATGAAACGTATTTTGCTAATTTGGCCATTTCAAATGACAGGTGACACAGGCTGGGGTCAGGCAGTCCCAGTCCACCCTTCTCTCTGGGTGAACACAATTTACTTAATTTAATTCTGGCTCTTTTGCCATCCCATAGAAATTGTTTGATTAAGTTTTCATATTGTTTGAAAATGGTAGGTGATATTCTAATTGGTAGCATCATAACCACATAGTTTACGTCACCCACAGCGAAATATTAAGTTTTTGCCATTTTTCTAAATTCGTCTTAATTTTGAGCAACACTGGATCAAAATTAAGCTGGTGTAGGTCTGTATCTTGAATAAGTCTGATCCCCAGATATTTTAATTCTTTTTGGTATCCATTTGAATTTAAATGTGTCTACCATATGTGGGTAGCACTGAGAAGACATGGGCATTGCTTCAGACCCAATTCATAGTATACCCCGACACCCCAGAAAACAAACCTATAGTATCCATCAGCTGCGGTAAAGAAGAAAGTGGATCTGACTATAACTAAACTATAACTAAAATATCATCTGCATAAAGGAGCAGCTTGTTTTCTTGTTGGCCAGCACCCCTTTAATAATACCTAGCCAACCTAGCCACACCTCGTCTGCCTGGACCAACTCCATCTACTTTAGATGAACCATTCCAATGCTGGGGGAGCTCTCCCTACACTGGGTGGACTGCTCCTCGTCCTCCTGGAGGAACTCTTTAAAGCCACCTCCCTCTTGAGTGGTTCTGGCTCCACAGTCCAAGTGGATGTCAGTCCTAGTTCATCTGCAGCCTGTCCGTCCGTGGGAGTAGGATCTCTCCTTCACTGTGGTTCTCCCCGAGGTTTCTACTTTTTCCCGTGGGGTTTTTTGTAGTTTTTCCTCGCCGCGAAGGAGGGTCAAAGGACAGGGGCATTCTGGGACAGTTATCTGAACTGCTTTTACCTGTGGCCCATCGAGGCAACTGTTGTTGTGATTTTGGGCATTATAAAAATAAATTGATTTGATTTGATTTGAATAATCTTGTTTGATCTAATACTCACGCTAACGTCTCAATAAAAATGAGAAAGAAAAGAGGGCTCAGAGAACAACCTTGGTGGGCTCCACATGATAGTCCAAAGAAAGAAGAGACAATGCCATTAGATATTACTGCTGCCTTTGGTTCCTTATACAGTCATTTAACCCAGTTTATAAAATGCGGACCAAATCCAAATTGTGACAAAGCTGAGAAAAGAAAACCCCACTCGACTTTATCAAAAGCCTTCTCCACATCCAGGGAGAGGGTAGCAATCGACTCGTCCTTGGATTGGCTCAACCACATTAAGTGCAACAATTTTCGGATATTATCTGATGAAGAATGGGTTTTCATGAAGCCCGTCTGATTTGGATGTATAATGGTTCCAAGAACTCATTGTAAACGCAAGGCCAATATTTGAGTAAGTATTGGACAATCTAAATTCAGTCGACTAATTGGTCTATCATTTTCTGGTTGTGTATTATCCTTATCCTTCTTTGGTATCAAAGATATCAGTGCTTCATTAAATGTGGCAGGGATATGGCCTCTTACAAAAGCTTCTTCATTCTTTTTGTAAGACTGGAGCAAGAATGTCTGTATGTTTTATAATACTCTGCAGGCAAACCATCGTAACCAGGAGATTTCCCCGCCTTCATTAAGGAGACTGCCTTTCTGATTTCAACCTCAGTTACTGGACCCTCAAGCCATTCCACATGTTCTGGAAGCAACCTGGGCAGATTTAATCTGGACAGGAAAAGCTCACGTTCTTTTTGGCTTTCATTTTCAGAAACAGTAGAAGCGTATAAGTGTTTGTAATCATCTTTGAATACCCTATTTATATCTGTAATAGATGTGACCAGATTATTTCCCTGTTGTTATTTGAAAAGTCCTGTTTCTTAAACCTGCCTAGTTAATACTTTTCCAGTCTTTTCCCCTCCCTCAAAGAATGTCGTATTAAGATGAAGATATGCTACTTTTCTATTGTAAATCTCATTTAATTGGAATTTTAGTTCACAAATATCACTGTGTAATGACTCAGTATATTTATCTCATAATTTATTCTCTTTTAGTTTAATTTCCTTTTCCAATTCTTGAATTCTGAGTAAACTTTCTTTTTTCTTCTTTCTTTTCAGCTTCCCCCTAATGTCTGCTTTCTATATACTTTGTACTGCCCATTCTTTAACCAATGCAAAGAGGATATTTATGACCATATTTTGTGCCTTTTAGCAGGATTTACACATCCATTAATATTCCAGGACATTATCTTAATATTTTTACCTGTCATTGCAGGTAAAAATAGAAATGGTTATATTGTATCTTTCCTACAACTATCGGTTGGATAGCAGGTGCTAGTACTCGTACTCACTGAAGAGGACCCGATACCGGCGCTCGATACCTCTTATGGTAATTGTACGGCAGCTCAGGTCAGTAGACGCTCACTCACGGTGCGTCTCATGCTGTCGTGACGTCGTTGCAGCTGCAGTCGGAGGGCGGCCGTGAGCTGAGATGTTTGTCAAAGTGAACCAGACGGACTAAAGTCATGTTTCCATTAGCGCGGTACAGCGCAGAGCAGGACTGAACAAAAGTGAACCGTACCGCCCCGTTTGAGGGTCCAAAGGGGCCAGGCTCCCAGAGGATGCAGCTCGCTTTAGCGTGGACCGATTTATGATTGAACGAGAGAAAAGAAAAGAGAACGCAGACGCAGGTGAGAACAAAACTGCAGAAAGAAAATATAAAGACAAAATAATCATTCCTCACCAAACGCTGACTTGATCTTGTAAAAAAACAGCGTATTTCCAGAGACGATAACTTTGTTTGCTGAGAGAGTTAGCAAAACAACACGAGCACATGTTAGCATCAACTGTTTCCTGTTTACGACGCACGGCGCTCGTATTTAGACCCAAATAAATATTTTTTCCGTGCCTATGGCAGCCAACTCTATTACAACCTAACGTATTTCACATAGAGATGTTAAATGTGGCGTAGATGCGTAGAAAAGTGAAATAAAAGCAAAAGAAGCTGCTTAGCTGTTAAAGTTGACTCTTGAATGTAAGTAATTATTGCTTGCTTTAGTCAAAATTAAAGAAAAAAAGCATTTTCAAATGTAACTGAGTGGAGTTTGAATTTTTAAGAACAGTATCGATATCGGTACTTGGTATCGGCGAGTACTCAAAATGAAGTACTCGTACTCGTTTGGAAATAAGTGGTATCGGTGCATCCTACCTACCTCCCCAGAATGTGCCACCAGCCAAAAACCCCTTAACATGGAAAAGGAACATTTCCAACAAATATATACAATCAAAAACAAAACCGTTTTTACAGCTGCACCACAGCTTTAAAAAAATGAAACACAAAAAACAAAAAGAAAACCTTATCGGGTCCGTGAAAAGCTTCTCCTGGCTTCATCCTTTATTTTGCTTCAATGACATGGTGCTCTCCGGCTAGTATTCCCCAAGAAGACGACAGTCACACTTTACACATCAAATATGTTTAAAAAAATACAAAAGAAGAGCCACATATATTCAGTATTAGTTAAAATAACATGACGAAGAACGGAGAGACTCTAACCTGCTGCCATCCCTCTCGCGGTGCCCACTTCACTCCGAATTATTGCTTTATTGAGGAAAAGTGTGGCCATACCTTCCCGTAAGAGTTGGACAATGGAAATGGCATCATGTGTTGCATTTGTTTAAGGGGAAAAGCTGAGGACTTCGAGGAGATTTGGCGGTCCGTAGTTGAGTTGTTGCATTATGAGTAAACTCTATTGTTACTAGTGCACAAATAATGTATATTAACATATCACTGTAGATCACGGTTGTTGCTGCTGATAATTGTCTGTGATGATTGGTTTGGGGTTTTTTTGTACATTATTTCTGTTATTATTTCTTTTTGTTTGTTTGTTCGTTGTGTAACTATAAATATGAAAATACTTTTTTTTTTTAAAGATGAGGAAACACAAAGTTAAAAGCTCAATAAGTTGATTTTGCATAATATGTTTCCTTTATTCCGTTTTAATTGAGTATTTAAAACACATTGCTAACTGTGCTTGGTAAAGACACTGCTGTTGAATGGTGGAAGCGCTGTGTGGGCGGAGGGCATTTCCACAGTGATAGTTAATGCAGGTATCACCGTGTTGGGACAACCCTGTCACATGAGCCATCTACTGGGGACTTTCACTTCAGCATTTGAACTTCCCTTTTCAGCACACTCACTAACCAGGCACAGTGTTGTGCAAGACGTCAAGTTTGAGTATCATTACATCTAATCCAGTATATCATAAATAACTCATCTTGATTAGATCAAACTGAAGGCACAAGTCACTGAATGTGGTCACGCTCGACAATTCTGTGGTTTAGCACTTTGCCGGAACAAAGATCAACATAAGATATTTTTATCCTTAACAGTGCACTTGACGTTTGACAGATGTCACCAATGGCATCTTGGCATTATACTACACTATATTACACTAAATTATCTTTGTCAAATAAACTTTTTGAGGAAGTAAAAGAGGCGCTCAGTTTAGATCAAAGTCCTTGGTCATGAGTTCATGTTTGTGTAGCATTAGTGACTTATCTGGTGGGATCTAAATGAAAGTGAGACTGTGACGCAGCAGTGTTCAGCCGGGCCTCGTTTCACTTCGAAACCTCTCTGAGACCCTTTATCTGTCCCGATACTCATACCCAAATGAGTGTCATTTCAGATTTTCACTCACTTTTCAGATGTAATGGACAAGGTCGAGCACTGTCATCCCCAAACCTCCAGATGTTTTTGTAGTTTGTATGTCTACATTTACACACATATATATATATATATATATATATATATATATATATATATATATATATATATATATATATATATTTATATAAATATATTTTTTTTTTTTTTTTTAATTTATATGTATTTTTATTTTCTGATGATGGAAAATTACCTGCATCATTTCATGGAAATAAAAGTTAAAACTACTTCTGAACATTCTCTATGGAGCTAGAGAAATTTGATGTCATACTGTTTAATATTATAGCCAAATAAACAACATGCCCTTGGAATCGAGCAGGCCAAGAACTACTCAGGCTTGTGGAGATGCAAAGATTTTTCAACCTTTATCAGTGCAATAAAACCAACCAAATAAAAACAATGCTGTTATTCTAGTCCATTTTGTGGCTATAAAGTTATTTACTGGGGCTTTAAAGAAATATTCAGGAATTACTTCTATAAACAAACTTTAAACAAGGCTATACCACACTCCTTTTCCATCTGGACAATCAAATAAACTGTGAGTAGATTTGTGAATGTGAAAGTGAAAGGAGCTCGCGCGCCTGTTAGCACTGCCTGTGCTAGCGTGTGACTAACATCATGGATTCCCAAACTCACCTTTGCAAAGTCACGCACGTCAAATAGGTCGAAGGCCTCAAACAGCTCACTCTTCTTCAGGTGGAACTTCTCATGACAGGTCCCCAGGAACGTACGGATGTTCTTCAGACACAGGAACTGGGAGATACCAAACAAAGCTCTTTAATTTGATTTGATCTGTGATACTCAAGTGACTTGCTAAGGCAGGGCTGTAATAGTAGAATGGCAATCAAATTTGGATTTAGAGAGGTACATTTTCTTCTATATGATTGATTTTCAGATACAGTTCAGGATCATTTCAGTGAGACTCTGGATATCAAACTATGCATGTGTTTGGATGTTCTATACACATTAGATTTTATTCATATATGCTAATGTTACACTCATTTTAAATATGTATTTATACATGTCCCTATTTGGATTGAAAGAGGAAGAATGTGTTTATTTGCTTAGTTTTCCAAAGCCGTGTAGGACTTACTGGTGTTATCTTTACTAGTGTTTTAAGTTTGCAGAAAGTCTGGATGATGATGTCATGAGTTGACCTGAATATTGTACATGTACAATGTAAAACCTGCCGCTCACAGAGCAAGAGCCGTCTGCTCACATCACTTCCTGCCACAGCAGCTGTGTGTGTCTCTGAGCAGTGGGAAAACAGGAAGTCCATTTACAGAAAAGGGGAAACTTCAAGCTCTGAGTGATACCAGTGCAGCACCTCTACAAGAGTGTGTGTGTGTGTGTGTGTAAGTGTGTGTGTGTGTGTGTGTGTATGTGCATGTGCGTGCACCTCTGTACAAGAGTGTGTGTGTGTGTGTGTGTGTGTTTGTGTGTGT
>CM033622.1:4459284-4629284 GCA_019453435.1 Rhinogobius similis | reverse complement strand
ACAGAGGAGCACAGGGTCAGAGGAGGGCACAGAGGAGCACAGGGTCAGAGGAGGGCACAGAGGAGCACAGGGACAGAGGAGGGCACAGAGGAGCACAGAGGTCAGGGCACAGAGGAGGGCACAGAGGAACAGAGGAGGGCACAGAGGAGCACAGGGACAGAGGAGGGCACAGAGGAGCACAGGGTCAGAGGAGGGCACAGAGGAGCACAGGGTCAGAGGAGGGCACAGAGGAGCACAGGGACAGAGGAGGGCACAGAGGAGCACAGGGTCAGAGGAGGGCACAGAGGAGCACAGGGTCAGAGGAGGGCACAGAGGAGCACAGGGTCAGAGGAGGGCACAGAGGAGGGCACAGAGGAGCACAGGGACAGAGGAGGGCACAGAGGAGCACAGGGTCAGAGGAGGGCACAGGGTCAGAGGAGGGCACAGAGGAGCACAGGGTCAGAGGAGGGCACAGAGGAGCACAGGGTCAGAGGAGGGCACAGAGGAGCACAGGGTCAGAGGAGGGCACAGAGGAGCACAGGGTCAGAGGAGGGCACAGGGACAGAGGAGGGCACAGAGGAGCACAGGGTCAGAGGAGGGCACAGAGGAGCACAGGGTCAGAGGAGGGCACAGGGACAGAGGAGGGCACAGAGGAGCACAGGGACAGAGGAGGGCACAGAGGAGCACAGGGACAGAGGAGGGCACAGAGGAGCACAGGGTCAGAGGAGGGCACAGAGGAGCACAGGGTCAGAGGAGGGCACGAGGGCACAGGGTCAGAGGAGGGCACAGAGGAGCACAGGGACAGAGGAGGGCACAGAGGAGCACAGGGACAGAGGAGGGCACAGAGGGGCACAGGGTCAGAGGAGGGCACAGAGGAGCACAGGGACAGAGGAGGGCACAGAGGAGCACAGGGTCAGAGGAGGGCACAGAGGAGCACAGGGACAGAGGAGGGCACAGAGGAGCACAGGGTCAGAGGAGGGCACACAGAGGAGCACAGGGACAGAGGGGCACAGAGGAGCACAGGGTCAGAGGAGCACAGGGTCAGAGGAGCACAGGGTCAGAGGAGGGCACAGAGGAGCACAGGGGCACAGAGGAGCACAGGGACAGAGCAGAGGAGCAGGTCAGAGGAGCACAGGAGCACAGGGTCAGAGGGCACAGAGGAGCACAGGGTCACAGAGGAGCACAGAGGAGCACACAGGGAGGAGGAGGGCACAGGGTCAGAGGAGGGCACAGGGTCAGAGGAGGGCACAGAGGAGCACAGGGTCAGAGGAGGGCACAGAGGAGCACAGGGTCAGAGGAGGGCACAGAGGAGCACAGGGACAGAGGAGGGCACAGAGGAGCACAGGGACAGAGGAGGGCACAGAGGAGCACAGGGCACAGGGTCAGAGGAGGGCACAGAGGAGCACAGAGGAGCACAGGGTCAGAGGAGGGCACAGAGGAGCACAGGGTCAGAGGAGGGAGGGCAGAGAGAAGCACAGGGTCAGAGGAGGGCACAGAGGAGCACAGGGACAGAGGAGGGCACAGAGGAGCACAGGGACAGAGGAGGGCACAGAGGAACAGGGGCACAGAGGAGCACAGGGACAGAGGAGGGCACAGAGGAGCACAGGGACAGAGGAGGGCACAGGAGGAGCAGACAGAGGAGGAGGGCACAGGGTCAGAGGAGGGCACAGAGGAGGGCACAGAGGAGCACAGGGACAGAGGAGGGCACAGAGGAGCACAGGGTCAGAGGAGGGCACAGAGGAGCACAGGGTCAGAGGAGGGCACAGAGGAGCACAGGGTCAGAGGAGGGCACAGAGGAGCACAGGGACAGAGGAGGGCACAGAGGAGCACAGGGTCAGAGGAGGGCACAGAGGAGCACAGGGTCAGAGGAGCACAGGGTCAGAGGAGCACAGGGACAGAGGAGGGCACAGAGGAGCACAGGGACAGAGGAGCACAGGGTCAGAGGAGCACAGGGACAGAGGAGGGCACAGAGGAGCACAGGGACAGAGGAGCACAGGGACAGAGGAGGGCACAGGGGCAGAGGAGCACAGAGTAGGGCACAGAGGAGCACAGGGACAGAGGAGGGCACAGAGGAGCACAGGGTCAGAGGAGGGCACAGAGGAGCACAGGGACAGAGGAGGGCACAGAGGAGCACAGGGACAGAGGAGGGCACAGAGGAGCACAGGGTCAGAGGAGGGCACAGAGGAGCACAGGGACAGAGGAGGGCACAGAGGAGCACAGGGTCAGAGGAGGGCACAGGAGCACAGGGTCAGAGGAGGGCACAGAGGAGCACAGGGACAGAGGAGGGCACAGAGGAGCAGGAGCACAGGGACAGAGGAGGGCACAGAGGAGCACAGGGACAGAGGAGCACAGGGACAGAGGAGGGCACAGAGGAGCAGGGGCACAGGGTCAGAGGAGGGCACAGTGTACGGGCAGAGGGTTACCTGCGCCCCCTCCCAGGTGACCCGGTGGCTCTCTGGTAGAACTCTGCAGTCGATGAGCCACGCTGCACATTGACGCCACAGCTCCATCTCTGATCGCTGCAACACACACCGCTCTTTACTGTGCACTTGGTTAACACAAAGACAAAGACAAAGACAAAGTCTTTAGCGAATTATCATGTATTTGAGGAGTTCATATTAAGTAGTGTTTTTGTGTTTAGTGTTTTGTTATTTCATATATATGTTCTAATGTACAGGGGTTAAGGTGGGCCGGAATGGTCCAGTACAGCAGTACCTAGAGCCCTCAACCCTTTTCTTTTTTGTGCAATTAAATACCTGCTTAAATTGTCATTTTGACTTATTCAAAGAACATTTTACATCATGTAAAAGTTGTGTTTGTGTATCAAGTGTCCTAAAGGGTGATGTGCAGTCTACAGAGCGCTCTCAAGTGAGGAATGGTACATTCATGTACATCTGGTTCAATATTTGGCACCTTGTTTCTCATTGTTTTGCATATGGAAAACAGTACTCTTTTTTTTTTTAAACCAGTAACAGCAAGTTACATGAAAAACACTGAAAACGCGTATTTTTATTATTATACACAGCATATTATTATCACTGGCTTCCTGTCAGTTATAGAATTGATTCAAAATGGTTGCGTTTTTTTATGTCTCGTCTTATTTTAGTGAGTTGCTCTCTCCTCTCTCCTCCACAAATCTGTTGCTCTTAAATGTCCCAAGAACTCGAGTCGAGGTGACCGAGCCTTTTCTGTGGCTGCTCCCAAATTCTGGAACAATCTGCCATTAAACATTAGCACAGCACAGACATTTGCAAATAAGGATTGAAGACCCACTCCTTTGCACTGGCCTTCAACAGCTAGAGTTGCACTTTATGTAATAAATGTTCTAGTTATTATGTATTGTTTGTACTGTTTGTATTCATTCATTTTCTACCGCTTATTCCCGTTCGCGGGTGACTGGAGCCTTTCCCAGTGACTTTGGGCCTTAGGCGGGGTACACCCTGGACAGTGGCCAACTTGTTGCAGGGCTGACACAGAGACATTGACAGGACATTGACAGACAACCATTCACTCTCACATTCAGTCACTACGGGCAATTTAGAGTTACCAATTAACCTACACATGCATGTGTTTGGACGGTGGGAGGAGCCGGAGAACCTGGAGACAACCCACGGTGACACGGGGAGGACATGCAGACTCCACCCAGAGAGATCGTGTGGTGTTGGTCTGGTCCAGGATTCAAAACCCACGATCTCCTTATTAGAAGCTCTAGCCGCTCTGCCACCGTGCACCCCGTGTTTGTATTCTTGTTTTATATTCTATCATGTCGCTCTTGTGATGCACTTAGGGCACCGCTGTGTGTTGTAAAGGTGCTATACAGATAAATTTGACCTTGACCTTGACCTTATTGTGGATCTAAAACTATTCAAACTTAGAAACGCCTTTTCTTTTCCTTTCTGACTGCCACCATATTAAACCTTTGTGTGGTTTATAACAGGACTACTCCAAGTCTAAGATAGGACTACACAAATGGTACACTAGTTCTAACCAAGATGAAACCCAAAAGGTGATAATACTGTGAATACAACTAAGCAGGTAGAAGAGCCTGAGTTCCACCAGAAAGAACCCTTGTACCACAACATGCTACAGTTTGAGAACGTCTAATGTGTTGCATTTCAGAGCTTCTAAAGCAGCTTGTGCTGTAAAGGATGGTTAGAATCTTGATCTGTGTGTGTCAGTTTCCTATATACTTCTATCTGGACATTGCCGTCCTCTCCTTTGATTGTGGAAGGTTCTTCTTGGCATCCTCACATGTGAACTTGTTTGTCTTGTCACTCTTGTTTCTTCATCTTCACAATCTTACCATCCACTTAACAATACCAAAAATTTGGAGGGGTATCCATAAACGAGGTCAAAGCCTTCTTTTGACCACCCTGGCACAAGAGCCCATGGCACAGCCGTGGATCCGTCTGTAGAAGTTTCCTCGGAATTGAAAGAAAGTGGTGTAAAGGCTCTAACAGTTTGCCTGTGTGTTCAGTCCATTCATGTAAGGTGGTCTCATCCTCCGAGGTTGGTATGCAGGCGCACAAGGACACAACATCATATGAATTCATTATTTAAATCCTTCAGCCTTCACTGGAATGAGCAGGTGCTTAAAAAGTTTAACGATGACAACGTAACAGCATCTCTGTCTGGCTCTATGTGGATAGCCTCAGCGTTGAGAGATTGTGTACTTGAGTCATGTTATTATTATAACCTTTACTGATACTTTGATAAAGAACTCCACCCCCACTACTACTACTTTTTCCTACTATTGCATTTGTTAGCAACTCCCAGTGCAGTCTTCTCTTTTAAAGTCAATTTAATAATGTGTCATTTCTGTAAAGCACTTTGAATTACTTTGTGCACGAACTGTAAAAATTAACTTTACTCGCCTAAATTTAAATGTGGCCCAATCTACAGGCTGTGTTCACACTTCTAAATACACCACATCAAAACTGACTAAACTAAAACCAGGAATAGAAGAAGACTTAAACAGGTCTACATTCAAGTACAAGTGTGAAACGCAACCTAATTTGACTTTCAAAACCAAAGCTCCACAACTGTCAGTCCCGTGCTATGATCCAAATGTTCTTGTAAATATTACTCTGTAATAAAATGAATCAGAATTTGAAGTTAAATATGGTTGGACTTACCTTCAGTAGAAGTAAGGCGAGCTTGCTTTGCCTGCTCTCATGGTAGATTTGCCGCGCTCTCTCTTTGTCGCTGTCTCTTCCGTGGTGGGTGTCTGCAGTGCTGCACTGTGTCGAAGGCTTTTTAACTTGATCCCGCAACTTCCTTTTTCTATGTCGCACCCAGGCTCTGCTGCACGAGCTGCTGCTGCTATGACGGGTAGAGCAGGAGTCACAGGGTTGTACAGTAACACATTTCAATCTGCACCACATGTTTTGACTGTTATGACTTATTATAACCATGGCGAATTGGATTGGCTGGCTGGGCAATAGGAATGTCAACATTAAACCTGTTCATCGGTGCTCCTTTGTTACTTGATGGATTTGTTTGTTTGGTTTTTTTGCTTTATTTATTTTAGTGTGGACAGTGTCTGTTAATGAACATCCATGATACACATGCTGTAAACACACAGAGTGTAGCCATGCACTCAGCTCCGTCGGGCAGAACTATTGAAAATTCAAAGTCAAAATTATGACTTTTAAACTCAAAATTATGACTTTTAAATTCATAATGATAACTTTTTAACTCATTATTATCCCTGTGGGGCTTTTATTTTTCATTCATTGGTGGAAATGGGCTTCCATAGGATACTGAACTGTAGATGCAGTTGAGTTAAAAGTGATTTCATTTATGGAATATGAAATATTATAAATTGTTATACCACACTCACACACCCCTAAACATGCTTTCTCTAGCTGAACTCAGACAAGACTCAAATCATTGTTTTTGGCCCACAGAAAACAGAAAAGTGCCTGCAGTCACCTCCAGTCTCTCTGTCTAAAACCTACAAATCAATTTAGGAATTTAGGGGTAATATTGGACTCAGATTGGAATTTTAATAGATAGCTTTTTACCATCTAAAAAGCATTGCCAAATTCAAAGGTATAGTATCTAAACCAGACTTGCAGAGACTTATCCATGCATTTGTCTCCAGTAGGTTAGACGACTGTTACGGCTGTTCACTGGCCCCTCCAAACGAGCTGTAAAACAGCTGCAGTACATCCAGAACCTGCTGCTCCAGTCCTGACTAGAACCAGGAAGTACCATCACATTGTTCTCTTCATGCTGGGGCTGTTCTCTTCATGCTGGGGCTGTTCTCTTCATGCTGGGGCTGTTCTCTTCATGCTGGGGCTATTTGTATTGGTCCATCGAGAATGAATTGCCTCTACATGACTCACAAGAAAGAATACAACGTCCAGCCCTACTTAATGCTCTTCAGAAAGATATTTAAGTTAGATTTTGTCGCATTCAACTGCTTTTTGTACAATTAGTTGGATGTTTTATAGAGATGTCAATAAGATGTTCATGTTAGAATTACAAAAAAATCTCATCTTTAAAACACTTTTGTTGGAAAACTTGTTTAGGTTTAAGTAAAACAAAATGTAAAATAGCATTCTTTCCTGTTGAAATGTGACGTATTTTATGTCAACTAATACAAAAGTTACTTTGGCCCATCGAGGCAACTGTTGTTGTGATTTTGGGCATTATAAAAATAAATTGATTTGATTTGATTTGATTAGTCTGTGCTCAGGTCTCTGCACTGGCCTCTGCTGGTGCCAGAGTCAGGACTAAACATGGGCCGGCCTCCTGCTGGTGCCAGAGTCAGGACTAAACATGGACCGGCCTCCTGCTGGTGCCAGAATCAGGACTAAACATGGACCGGCCTCCTGCTGGTGCCAGAGTCAGGACTAAACATGGACCGGCCTCCTGCTGGTGCCAGAGTCAGGACTAAACATGGACCGGCCTCCTGCTGGTGCCAGAGTCAGGACTAAACATGGACCGGCCTCCTGCTGGTGCCAGAGTCAGGACTAAACATGGACCGGCCTCCTGCTGGTACCAGAGTCAGGACTAAACATGGACCGGCCTCCTGCTGGTGCCAGAGTCAGGACTAAACATGGACCGGCCTCCTGCTGGTGCCAGAGTCAGGACTAAACATGGACCGGCCTCCTGCTGGTGCCAGAGTCAGGACTAAACATGGACCGGCCTCCTGCTGGTGCCAGAGTCATGGCTTGGGAACAGCATGGGGAATCAGCGTTTCAGTTTTATGCAGCGAAGGTCTGGAACGGTCTTTCTTGTGAGACAGGCCTTTACACTAGCAATGTTTCAATCTTTGTGTAGTGATGCGGGTGATGTGCGCCCCTGCTCCACTATATAAAGCACCCTCTCACTTCTGTTCGTACCACCTGACCTCTCCTCTCTGACCAGCCGGAGTAGACATGGCTGCTGGTAGATGCGTGTTTTCAGCTGGGTAAAGACACCATTGTGAGCGTTGTTGTGAGTAGGCAATGGCAGTGGCTAAAATTCATACATTAGTGTTAAGTATTATTGTTAAAATAGCGCTCTTACTCTCTGTGTTTATTATGTTGTTTTGTAAGATCACGTACACAGGATGTGATGTTATTACGCATGTTCTTCTCCGGATGGCGCTCAAACTGCAATGGCAGCTGTTGCACTCTAAGTAATGTTCAATATAATAAATATGCCAAACTCAGGCTAAAGAGACAACCTGTAAAGCATCATTTATGCAGGTTATTTTCGCCGACACCACCTTAACTATTAGCATTGGTAATTGCCGACGTGGCATTACTATTTATAATATTTGTGTAGAGCTCATGAAAGCTAACAGGGCTAATGGTTTTAGCTTCTCAGTCGCTGCGTGAGGTGTCAGCTGTTGTTTTTTGGGACACCTGGCATGTGGACACTTCACGTGGCATGCCGCCCTGCTACGTGTTCCCTGTGTTCGTTGTTTCCTTGTTGTCTCTTATTTCCTGCAGATGATGAAGTGGCGTCAAGCACAGTAGGACGCTGCTTCTTGGGGAGAGACTATTAGCTGTATCCAGTGAGTCAATGCCACATATGCTCATAACTTTTTTGTTTGACTCTGCATATGAATGAGGAAATTTTAATCTGCATTTTATTATTTTGAATACATTTTAATACATTTTTATTTATATACTCTATTGTGATTTTATACTGTACTGTAGCACTGTAGTACCTTTCAGAGTCTACAACTTTCCTGCATAATCAACCAGTGTTGTGAATACAGTATCCAGACCGATGGGTAAAAAAAAATTGCCCTTTTCCCCAAAAGACAAAGACAAAGACAAGCATGAAGAGTTTATGGGCTTTGACTGTCCCTGGGACACATCACTGTGAAAACACAGAGAGCAATTAACTGTTTGTCTTATCTTCAAAAAGCCACCCCGGTCTGACAGTCCAGAGGTACCGTCCCAGACCGCCACGCAATGTTGCTTGGAAGTGTCAGCCAAGACAGTCCCACAACATCCAGAGACTTAAGATACTCAGGACAGATTTCATCGGAGCCGTGCCACCAAGGAGCCAACCACCTCAGTGACTTCAGCCTGGGTGATGGATGAGTCCACTCCCGAGTCCTCAGCCTCTGCTTGACATGACAGTGGGATTGAGGAGATCCTCAAAGTATTCCTTCCATCGTCCGACGACATCCCCAGTCGAGGTCAACAGCTCTCCACCCGCACTGTACACGGTGTTGGTGAAGCACTGTTTCCTTCTCCTGAGGCGACAGACGGTTTTCCAGAATTTCTTTAAGGCCAACCGATAGTCCTCCTCCATGGCCTCCCCGAACTTCTCCCAATCCCGAGTCCCACAAGCCAAACAAGGCTAGGACTCCCTCTTCAGCCTGATGGCATCCCTCACTTTCAGCATCCACCACCAGGTTCAGGGATTGCTACCATGACAGGCACCAGAGACTTTGTGACCACAGCTACGAGCTACCGCATCAACAATGGAGGTGCAGAACAGTCAATTTGGACTCAATGTCCCCAGCCTCAGCCCCAGCCTGGGAGAAGTTCTCCCAGAGGTGTGAGTTGAAGACCCTGCTGACAGAGGGCTCCACGAGACGTTCCCAGCAGACCCTCACAATATGCTTCCTCCCTAACCAGCAGATCTAACTCACCACCAGGTGGTGACCAGTTGACAGCTCCGCCCCTCTCTTCACCCGAGTGTCCAAGACACGCGGCCGAAGGTCAGATGACACGACAATAAAGTCGATCATTGACCTCCGGCCTATGTCCTGTGCCACGTGCACTGATAGACACCCTTGTGCTTGAACATGGTGTTAGTTATGGACAAACTGTGACTAGCACAGAAGTCCAATAACTGAACACCACTCGGGTTCAGATCGGGGGGGCCCTTCTTCCCAATTACCTCTCTCCAGGTGTCACTGTCATTGCCCATGTAGGCACTGAAGTCCCCCAGTAGAACAGTCCCTGGGTAGTGCACTGTCTAGCACCGCTCCCAAGGACCCCAAGAAGACCTGGTACTCTGCACCGCTGTTCGGCCCATAGGCCAACACAACAGTGAGAGACCTGTCCCCCACCCGATGGCACAAGGACGCAACCCTCTCATTCACCGAGGTGAACTCCAATACGTGATGGCTGAGCTGTGGGGCTATGAGCTCACATCAGCCCGCTGCCTCTCCCCGCGGGCAACGCCAGAGAAATGGAGCGTCCAGCCCCTCTCGAGGAGACGGGTTTCAGAGCCCAAGCTGTACGTGGAGGTGAGGCCGACTATATCTAGTCAGTAACGCTCGACCTCCCGCACAAGCTCCCCTCAGCGAGGTGACGTTCCATGCCCCTGCCTTTGACTGCCGCCCATATCTCTCTGCACAGCCCTTTATGGATCCACCTGCAGGTGGTGGGTCCATAAAGGACGGCCCCACGTTGCTCCTTTGGGCTGTGCCAGGCCAGGCCCCGTGGGGCCACCAGGCGCTCGCTGTTGCGCACCCACCCTAAGTCTGTCTCCAGGGTGGGGCCCCGGTGACGCCAGTCCGAGTGACGTAACTGGCCTCATTGACATACAGTATGTAAGGGGCTTCTGATCCGCTCTTGGTCTGACCCGTCACCCAGGACCTGTTTGCCATAGGTGATCCTATCAGGGGCATGGAGCCCCAGACAACATAGCTCCCAGGATCATTCGGGTACTCAAACCCCTCCACCACGTTAAGGTAGTGGTTCAAGGAGAGGCTGTATTTAAAGACTGTGTTCAAATAAATAAATAAACTATTTCTTAAAATCCTCACATCAGTAACATGGGGAGACTGCACTGCTGCATTCTATGTGAATGGGTGCCTTTACATGGTTCACTCCAAAGTTTCAGAGTCAGTGTCAAAGAGTCAGGTCTGGATGTGGTTCCGAATCTGGACCGGAGTCCGCCTTTTAGTGACCTAGGCTCTACACTAATGTCCTTGACCTGATTGTAAAGCACTCTGAGCGACCCCTTATCTGTGGCAGTTACTTTAAGCTCCACATACAGCCGCATTAGATGTGTCAGCCCTAAAAGCACTGGAAAAACAATAAGTAATCAATTTAGCTAATTAATTAAAAATATAAGGCTGATTGATATCTAGAGGCAATGAGCCCCAGTGCAGCTCTATACTAGAATAGACAATAAAGATAAATAAAAAATTCATGGTGCGATCATGGCCCTATTTACATTACGGTAGATTTGGAACAAAAGCAAAAAAAAAAACACACTCCGGAGGTTTAATGCCAAACTGCTTATTGACCCTTCATTTAAAGTAGAAATGTCAAACAACATTAGGACATATGTAGAGGAAAACGACCTGCGACCCCCTGAGGGAAAGGAAGCTCTCTTTCCCTTTTAACTGTTTTTCCCCAGTTTTGTGCCTGCTTTTTTCCTTTTTTGATTGCCCATTTTGGATACAGACATTTTGTGAGTGTGTTGTGGGTGTGTGTCTCCTCTTGCTCTCTGCCATGCATGTCTGTGATGATGGTGGCCCGGTTGTACAGTGTCCTGACTGCTGATAGTTTGTGTGCTGATTAGTCGTGGAGAAGACATTAGACAGTAGGGGGCGTTAGGGTCCCTTACTGGTAAGCAGCTGACAAGACACGTCATAGACTGTCTGATAAAAAGAATCTGTCGTTTAATAGCGAAATTAAGTGACGGAATGAACCTTCACCAAAGACAAACTAAAACTGTTGAAGGCTGAACATAAGAAGAATAGAAAAGATAAGACATCATAAGAAAAAATAATTTTTAAAACAGCCAAAAACATTTTCTAAATTATTAGATTGGGAACTTTTTACCATATAAGATATGCAAAATAATGTAATTTTAACCAAACAACAATAAATACAATCTTCATTTAAATCTTTGTACAAAAAAGTTTTCTCAGGAGATACAGAAGATAAAATAAAATCTTCTCTGAATAACTCAATTTACCTGTCATGACTGAAGAGCAGAATAAAACATTGGAGCTGATATAACAATTTTGTAAACACAGTACAATCAAGACATTAAAGAATAATAATTCCCCAGGGAGTGATGTTCATCTCAGAGTGGTATAAAGCCTTAAAAGAAACACTTACTCCTTTGCTTTTATCATCTTTCAACTGGGTGCATAAAAAAGCTCAAATTCCTCCGAGCTGTAAAGAGGCCATCATATCTTTAATATCTAAAGACTTGAATGCGCCTCATACAGACCAACCTCTATCCTGAATGTAGACTATTGTATAGACCCTTCCAGGAGTGTGTTTTACATTCTATCGATCCATTTTGACAGAGCATGAAATAAAGAACTGTCATTTTGTCATTTATACACAGGGCAGACACGTGGTGGTTGTTTATACAGTCTGGATCAAAAGTTTAAGACCAGTTGAATAAATGGAAAAAGTCACATTTTCATGGTTGGATCTTAACAAGGTTAAGTAGAGCTTCAATAAGCAACAAGAAATGGGAGTGAGACAAAAAAAAAGTTAAATTTCAAAGTTCAATTGAACTGAAATAGTCTTTTCTGTAGCAAAAGTTTAGGAGCACACCTCAAAAAACAACCCCGAAACCCTCAAAACAGAAATCAGAGTCTAAAACATGAACTCAGTAATGAGTAGCTCCACCGTTATTGTTGATCACTGTAAAATATCATTGCAAGTGTTTCCAGGAGGTGAGGGAACATTTCTCTCATGAAGGACATCTATTGTCTGAACTGTGGTCCATTTTTGTAAACATCCCATGCCGTCCATCCCCAAAGGTTCTCAGTTGGATTTAGATCAGGGGAACACACAGGATGGTGATGTTATTCTCCTGAAGAAGTCCTTTGTCCTGGGGCTTTGTGAACTGTAGTGTTGTCCTGATGAAAAACCCAGTGGTTCCACAGACGAGCCCCTCAGTCATGAGGGATGCTCTCTGCAACATCTGCACAGAGCCAGGGGCCCCTGCACCACCTGGAGCTCCATTGTTCCACTGAAGGAAAAAGCCCAGATCATTATGGCGCCCCCTCCCTGTAGCGCGCCAGTTGTGCCAGTAACGTTTAAACCATCAGGACCATCAAGGTTACATTTTTCTCATCAGAATCAAACTTTCTTCCACTTTCAGTGTCCCATGTTTGTGCCTCTTGTAAAGTCCAAGCTGCAGATGCGTTTTGTTTCTGAAGCCCTTCAGTGTCAGATGTGTCTGATGTTATTGGGCTGCAGTCGCACCAGTAACAGCCTTCATTTGGGTCGAGGATTGTCCAGTGTCTTGGCGGACAGTCAATCAGATCCTCCGGCTCAGTGCTGGGGGTCATTTCTTTCGGTCTTCCACTTGACTTTTTTGTTCCATAGCCCTCAGGATCTTTTAAGAAATTCCAAATGTCTTACTGCGCCCCACCTCAGCAGCAAGGGTGAGAGGCCCTGCTTATGCAGCTCAACAACCCCATCATGATCAATAAGAGAATGTTTTTTTGCCTTTGTCTACAGAACGTCACAACGGTGTGAATAATAGCAAATGACAGACAACCCGCATTTTTGCACAGATTTGGGCTTTTCTTCTTCTCATGTGGTCCTAAACCTTTGATCAGCTGCAGAACAGACTATTTCAGTTTAATTGTTGTTTTCAATCAAATGCTTACTCAAACTTTTATTTGTCTCCCATTTCTTGCTGCATATTGAAGCTTTACATGGAACCTTATTAAGATCCAACCATGCCAACTGGTCTTTAAGTTTTGATCAGGACTGTATTTCAGCACATGTTTGAGCAGATCTAAACTAGTCGTCGTCAGACACAGTCACACCAAGCACCACCATTTACAGCAAACAGTTGTACCAGATCGACCCAATAATATTCTCTCCTTCTCACTCTTTTTCTCTCTCTGACTCTCTCTCTAACTCTGTCTCTCTCACTGACTCAATCACTCTCTTGACTCTCTTGCTCTCTCTTGACTCTCTTGCTCTCTTTGACACACTCTCTCTCTCTCTCTCTCTGACTCTGTCTCTCCCTGACTCTCTCTGTCTCCCCCACAAACAGCCTACTACTCCATTCATTGCAATGATACAAGTTCAGACGTTGTCACAGCCGTATGGTTGGAGATAGAGATATGTCCTCTTTAACTTTTTTGTTTAGTATGATGTACAGAATATATGTGCCAAATTTCAATTTTCAGTGACAAACTAATTTTTTTCACCACATTCAAAATTTCTGTTCCCATGTAATCCCATGTATTTCAATGACACATATATTTAATTGTGACAGTAACAGATAAAGGTGTGGTCTCGTTGGCTTATTTGTTCAGAATGGTAAGAAGGATGAGGTTTCCTAATTTCGTAATTGTCCGGCAAACTAAAATTTTATTTTCAATTCAAAAGTTAAAGGGAGCGCTGTAGACCAATTGTAGAACATAGCTATATGTATTATATATCATATATGTATTATATAACGTTCAGCTCATCATTTTAAACCAAATTTATTAGTAGGTATTATATTAATGCTGGAAAGTAGGGCGGTCCATGGCAGAGATACACAACTTTAAATACTTAAAAAAAATGGGTGTTTTGATTTGCGGGTTGACCACACCCACTTTTTTGTAGGTATCAAAAATCAAATTAATCATTTGTAATCGTAAAAGGATGTAGGTTATTCTGACGCATTTTCAAGCGCATTCAATAAAAATCCATTGTGTAAAAAAATAAAATATGAAGTGTAAAATTGTACAAAAATCAATGGCCGACACCCTATAGGGTTTAGGGTAGGGGTCTTAATATAATTTTTTATTTGTCTTGACATGACCTACGTTTGTACCAAGTTTCATACATTTACAGTGAAATTGGCCTCTCATTGCCGTAATGTATTTAGATTTTTGAGGTGGCGCTAGCGAGTCATTTTGCATCATATATTTTTTTGGACTTCAGAAAAAGAATATTTTCAACAGTCTTGAATTTTGGGTCAAATAAAATTGGCAATTTTTATGCCAAACACATTTCTTTCACTCCATTCAAAATGTCTGTTTACCAATCCCATGTATTTCAATGGCACATATTTTTCATTACCACGGTAACATGGTTGCAGATAAAGATGTGATCTCATTGGCTTTTTTGTTCAGAATGGTAAGAAGGATGTTCTTCCCGAATTTCGTATTTTTCTGGCAAACTAAAATTTTTGGTCCAATTCAAATGTTCAAGGGGGCGCTGTAGAGCAATTGTAGAGCATAACTATATGTATTTTATACCGTTACGTTCAGCTCATCATTTTGAACAAAATGTATATTAATGCCGGAAAAAAGGAGGCTCCATGCCAGAGATACGCAACTTTAAATAGCTTGAAATATGGCTGTTTTGATTTGCGGGTTGGCCACTCCCAGGTAGGTATCAAAAATCAAATACATCATCTGTAATCACAAAAGGGTGTAGGTTATTCTCACACATTTTCAAGCCCATTCAATGAAAATCCATGATGTAAAAAAATAAAATGTGAAATGGAAAATTGTGGATGGTTCCGCCCACAATGGCCGACACCCTGTAGGGTTTAGGGTCTACGATGAAATTGGCCTCTTATTGCTGTAATGGATTTTCATTTTTTGGACTTCAAAAAAAAATTTTTTTCACCGACCTTGACTTTTTTGTGAATGTTCAGGGGGTCAAATTAAGGGTGGTTACCTGTAGAAAAAAAATAATAATAAAAAATAATAATAACGGAAACTTATTTTTCCACCATTATTTTTCTCCTATAAGAAACTCAAACGTCACTTTGTCACATTGTGCCCCATCACAAATAAACCGTCTGTACATTTTTTCAGTCGACCATGACAAACAGCCTGGCTGTTATGAATTTTTTTTAATCAAATTTGAAGAGGGCGCTAGAGAGCCATTTTATTGGATAGCTGCTTGATTTGCATATCACTGCGTTCAGCTTTCAAATCTTCTCTATTAGTGTTTTCCAAGACAAAAATGTTTGAAAAATATATAATTTTTATTATTATTATTTTCCAAAAATTGTGATTTTGTTGAAAATTCACCATGACCACACCTGAAGACGTATCAAATTCAAATTTGTATTATGTCATTCCACATGAGTTTAGTTTCTTTTGGCTAAATTTAAGTGTCCTCCTCTGTTGGAGGAGGAGTCAAAAGTACGCTGGTGTGCGCTTTGTTCAGTCCCGGGTTCAATCCACCTGCTCCATTTTTTGCACCATGTTTTGTATTTTTTCGGGTTAGGGTCACGTCCATCCTTGTTTACTCGTTGAATTTCGCGATTTTCGACATTTCGTTATGATTCCAATTAGTATAATTAATAATAATAAGAAGAAGAAGCTAGAGAAGAAGCAGGAGAAGCAGCATTAGTGGCTATGACAGCAAAAGTTTATTTTGTACAATTTTACGTTCACATTTTGGATTAATTAGGATTAGGAGCAGTTAATTGGGCAGATAAGATTATCGTGTTTTGGCAGAACTGTGTTACAGAGAAAAAGGACACATACAGCAGTGGTTCTCAAACTTTTTCAGTCGCAACCCTGAAAATAAAAATAGTTCACATTCGCGACATGTAAAGTGATAAATTAGCCTTATATCTAATGTTTGATTTTATTTTGAGAATATAGACCCAGAAAAATGACTTTGATAGGCCAACAAATATGAATCTACATTCACCACTGGATTTGAAGGGTGTCCAGCCTTGTTTCACTATTATATAAATGTTTCCCCATCATCTGGGGACCCCCAGAAATCATTTTGCGACCCCCATTGAGGTCCCGACCCCTAGTTTGAGAACCACTGACATACAAGTAAATATAGTACATATCTGACAACACAACATGAGGACAGTAAATAAAATAAAATTATAGTGAGTACAGGGGTTTTATAATGCAATTAAGTGGTTTTGAGTGCATGCCAGGAGGATTTTTCTAAAAATGATGGAGAGCTACTCCTTTTAGCGTTCGCCAGAAATATAACAGCGATGGCTCGCCTTATGGGGTATGGACTATACACATACATACACAGAGCACAAATGTAGGCATTTGCGTAAAGTAGCCATTTCTATCACCGTTAAATAAAATAATTCAAAAAAGGGTCAGCAGTTTGAGTTTATACATTTGTGCGTGTAGAATTTTGCCATCAAAATTAGGTTATTAACTGACCCTGAAGTTACCCACCTCTCTCCACACGGCCCATCGGCCCCTCCCTTTAGTGGGCGGGATCTGCCGCATCTGAGGAACGGAACACTTCTAATCCCAGCTGTTTCCGGGAGAGGTCGTTGTGGGCGGGACCAGTCGGCGCCTCGGCGTCAGGTGAGTTTTTCAGCTTCATGTTGGAGCCTTGAATCAAGCTGCGGGCGTATGGACCATTGCTACCGCGTCTACCAGCCCAACGTCTGCCGAGAGACGTGGACCGAGCACAGACGTGTGAGAGAGCCTCCCCGCATGCGTCGCATGTGTCGCCCGAGCCACAGGTACGCGGAGGTAACTCGTGTACGTGTGTGGAAAAACACACAGCAGTTCAGATGCGGGGCTCAATGCTGTTTCCTGTAATGGCAGCACGATTCTACAGGAAAGCGACTCAACGTCAGCCTTGTCTGTGTCAGAGTCTGACTCACTCTCACTTCATGTTTGGCTGTTGTGGTGGTTAATGACTTTATGAGGAAACAATGAAACGGCACTATTACAGTATTACTCAGTGCTGTTTAATAATGCATTATTGCTAAGTACTACTAATGCATCATAATGACCACATGTGTAAACCGCTTTATTAAATCAAACTATGAATCAAAAACCTGACTGGCCTACTGAGCTGCAACAGTTAATCGACTACAGTATTTGTGACTAGTCCAAAAACTTTTATAACAAAGGCAGTCAAAAAAGAATAAACAACTTCCCTTGTCATTAATAATACACTTCATTCATTGATATTTACTGTCTTTGAGCCTTCAGTCACCTTATTTCAACATTAATTTGGTTGATTGTGTGTAAAAAGTAGCCTGAAATAGTAATAATCATTTGAATAGTTAACTAATCAAATAATGATAGATTGATAAATTGATTCATGTTCTTTGTGCTTCTCCGTCGCCTTTGTGTCTCAGTCAAAGGTCTCAGTGCAGCTCAGCAGGAGGATTCATCAGGTAGCAGGGAGGTTCTGTATGTAGGTCAGCAGATCGTGTGTCAGGGCAGTTTGAGGTGAGACAACACAAAAGACTGCTCAGTTTCCAGCAGCCTGGGCATCACAGCCAGTGTCCAGGTGGAGCAGGTCAATTCTCTAGACTCTGCCTCGCTCTCTGCCCTCCAGAGAGAAGCTCTTCTGCTGCATTTGGTGTAAAAGGTCTGGTGCATTTCAGAGCTCTGGATGACTAAAATAACTAAATACTAAAATAATCACTGTTTGTAGCCCTTTTAGTTTATGTTTACCGATTCCATTTCAATCCGATTTTACTACACATGTATAAACGTATTTATTTAGGTTACTATTGACTGTAAGGCCTATTGTAATCAATCAGGGGCAAATTTTGAAAGACTGAAGACAAGTAAAATAATAATACAGATACAAATACTTTTTTATTTTTGTTTTTGAAGTATTTTTTGGGCTTCGTGCTTTATTGGACAGGACGGTGCCTCATGAAATGGGGACAAGACTAGAGAAGGACATGCAGCAAATTGTCTTAGCGGGTGGGCGGGCACGTTAGGCGTGTGTGCTATTCACTCAACCACATAGCAGCACATACTGAACAATTTAGTATAACAGAAATATAAAGTAAAAGTAACAGTGGTTTACGTGTCTATGAAGTGCCACAGTAGAAGCCTGTGATCAATCCACGCGTTCTTGGTCCTGGTGTGTCTCTCGCTGAAAACAGTGCTGATGTTTACTGTTAGCTGTGGTTTCTGTCATGGAACGACTTGAGGCTACAGTTTAGGATTTTAGGATGAGCACGGACTTGTTAAATAATCTTTAATAGCAGAAGTGGAAAGTGGAGTAGAGAGTAGTTTTGAGACACATGCTTTTTGTGTTATATTTTTGTGACTTTTTTATGGTAGTTCCAGAGTCTGTCAGAGTGTGTTGTTGTTCTCTCAACCGTCTGTTTTAGTTGGGCACTGTGTGAAACATGCAAGCAAATAAGGGACAACACCTTTCACCAAATCAATACATTACTGTTAGCAGTGAAAGCAGTGAGGTTGTTGTGGATGTTTTAAATTTGTTTGTAGAATAGAGTGATCTGAGAGATCTTGGGTCACACAGTTCTATTTGTGGATTTTATTCTGAGCAGGAGAAAGGGGTAGATGCAGTCTGGAGTTTACTGTCAAACGATACAAACGACTATGAAACGATACAAAGAGATGGTGAATGTCAATGTGTTTCAAATGGAAAAATGCTTTGTTCATTACATTTACTCTTTGTATTTTAAATAATAAAAAAGACAAAAGTTACACAATAAGATAAAGTTAAACATTAAAGGACATTCAAATAAGAAAGCTACAATGAAGAGGACAAATCAAAAGAAAAAAAGCGAGGCTAGAAAATATGAGGTCAAGGACAGTGAGGACAGCCCAGACGTGGGTGAGAAGAAACCAGGAACTTTGTGAAACAGTGGCTGGTGAGTGTGTGTGGAGGGTGAGAGTGTGTGGAGGGTGAGCGCGTGTGGAGGGTGAGCGCGTGTGGAGGGTGAGCGCGTGTGGAGGGTGAGCGCGTGTGGAGGGTGAGCGCGTGTGGAGGGTGAGCGTGTGTGGAGGGTGAGCGCGTGTGGAGGGTGAGCGTGTGGAGGGTGGCGTGTGGAGGAGTGGCGCGTGTGGAGGGTGGCGATGTGGAGGGTGGCGCGAGGTGGAGCGTAGTGGAGGGTGAGCGGGTGTGGAGGGTGAGCGTGTGGAGGTGAGGGTGAGTGTGTGGAGGTGTGTGGAGGGTGAGTGTGGAGGGTGAGTGTGGAGGGTGAGCGTGTGTGGAGGGTGAGCGCGTGTGGAGGGTGTGAGCGTGTGGAGGGTGAGCGCGTGTGGAGGGTGAGTGTGGAGGGTGAGCGTGTGTGGAGGGTGAGCGTGTGTGGAGGGTGAGCGTGTGTGGAGGGTGAGCGCGTGTGGAGGGTGAGCGCGTGTGGAGGGTGAGCGCGTGTGGAGGGTGAGCGCGTGTGGAGGGTGAGCGCGTGTGGAGGGTGAGCGCGTGTGGAGGGTGAGCGCGTGTGGAGGGTGAGCGCGTGTGGAGGGTGAGTGTGGAGGGTGAGTGTGTGGAGGAGTGGCGTGTGGAGGGTGTGTGCGTGTGGTGGGTGAGTGGGTGTGGAGGGTGAGCGCGTGTGGAGGGTGTGCGTGTGTGGGTGTGTGGGTGAGTGTGTGTGTGGAGGGTGAGCGTGTGGAGGGTGAGCGCGTGTGGAGGGTGAGCGTGTGGAGGGTGAGCGTGTGTGGAGGGTGGCGTGTGTGGAGGGTGGCGTGTGGAGGTGAGCGTGTGGAGGGTGAGCGTGTGTGGAGGGTGGCCGTGTGGAGGGTGGCGTGTGTGAGGTGGCGTGTGTGGAGGGTGGCGGCGTGTGGAGGGTGGCGGCGTGTGGAGGGTGGCGTGTGGAGGGTGGCGTGTGTGGAGGGTGGCGTGTGGAGGGTGGCGATGTGGAGAGGGTGGCGTGTGTGGAGGGTGGCGTGTGGAGGTGGCGTGTGTGGAGGTGGCGTGTGGAGGTGGCGTGTGTGGAGGGTGAGCGTGTGTGGAGGTGGCGTGTGTGTGGAGGTGGCGTGGAGGGTGGCGTGGAGGTGGCGTGTGGAGGTGGCGTGTGTGGAGGGTGGCGTGTGGAGGTGGCGTGTGTGGAGGGTGGCGTGTGGAGGTGAGTGTGTGGAGGTGGCGTGTGGAGGGTGAGCGCGTGTGGAGGGTGAGCGTGTGTGGAGGGTGAGCGTGTGGAGGGTGAGCGTGTGTGGAGGGTGAGCGTGTGGAGGGTGAGCGTGTGTGGAGGGTGAGCGTGTGTGGAGGGTGAGCGTGTGGAGGGTGAGTGTGTGGAGGGTGAGCGTGTGTGGAGGGTGAGCGTGTGTGGAGGGTGAGCGTGTGTGGAGGGTGAGTGTGTGTGGAGGGTGAGTGTGTGTGGAGGGTGAGAGTGTGTGGAGGGTGAGAGTGTGTGGAGGGTGAGTGTGTGGAGGGTGAGTGTGTGGAGGGTGAGTGTGTGGAGGGTGAGTGTGTGGAGGGTGTGGAGGGTGAGCGTGTGTGGAGGGTGAGCGTGTGTGGAGGGTGAGTGTGGAGGGTGAGCGTGTGGAGGGTGAGCGTGTGTGGAGGGTGAGCGTGTGTGGAGGGTGAGCGTGTGGAGGGTGAGCGTGTGGAGGGTGAGCGCGTGTGGAGGGTGAGCGTGTGGAGGGTGAGTGTGTGGAGGGTGAGCGTGTGTGGAGGGTGAGTGTGTGGAGGGTGAGCGTGTGTGGAGGGTGAGCGTGTGGAGGGTGAGCGTGTGGAGGGTGGAGGGTGAGCGTGTGGAGGGTGAGCGTGTGGAGGGTGAGCGTGTGGAGGGTGAGCGTGTGTGGAGGGTGAGCGTGTGGAGGGTGAGCGTGTGGAGGGTGAGCGCGTGTGGAGGGTGAGCGCGTGTGGAGGGTGAGCGTGTGTGGAGGGTGAGCGTGTGGAGGGTGAGCGTGTGTGGAGGGTGAGTGTGGAGGGTGAGCGTGTGGAGGGTGAGCGCGTGTGGAGGGTGAGAGCGCGTGGAGGGTGAGTGTGCGTGGAGGGTGAGTGTGCGTGGAGGGTGAGTGTGCGTGGAGGGTGAGTGTGCGTGGAGGGTGAGTGTGCGTGGAGGGTGAGTGTGCGTGGAGGGTGAGTGTGCGTGGAGGGTGAGTGTGGAGGGTGAGTGTGTGTGGAGGGTGAGAGTGTGTGGAGGGTGAGAGTGTGTGGAGGGTGAGTGTGTGTGGAGGGTGAGAGTGTGTGGAGGGTGAGTGTGGAGGGTGGCGGCGTGTGGAGGGTGGCGTGTGTGGAGGGTGGCGTGTGGAGGGTGGCGGCGTGTGGAGAGGGTGGCGGCGTGTGGAGGGTGAGCAGCGTGTGGAGGGTGAGCGTGTGTGGAGGGTGAGCGCGTGTGGAGGGTGAGTGGGTGTGTGGAGGGTGAGTGTGTGGAGGGTGAGAGCGTGTGGAGGGTGAGTGGGTGGAGGGTGAGTGTGGAGGGTGAGTGTGGAGGGTGAGCGTGTGGAGGGTGAGCGTGTGGAGGGTGAGCGTGTGGAGGGTGAGCGTGTGTGGAGGGTGAGTGTGTGTGTGGAGGGTGAGTGTGTGGAGGTGGCGTGTGGAGGTGAGTGTGTGGAGGTGAGTGTGGAGGTGAGTGTGGAGGGTGGCGCGTGTGGAGGTGAGGCGTGGAGGGCGTGTGCGTGGAGGGTGAGTGTGCGTGGAGGGTGGTGCGTGGAGGTGAGTGTGTGGAGGGTGAGTGTGCGTGGAGGGTGAGTGTGCGTGGAGGGTGAGTGTGCGTGGAGGGTGTGTGTGGAGGGTGAGTGTGTGGAGGGTGAGTGTGTGGAGGGTGAGTGTGGAGGGTGAGTGTGTGGAGGGTGAGTGTGTGGAGGGTGAGCGTGTGGAGGGTGAGTGTGGAGGGTGAGTGTGGAGGGTGGCGTGTGTGGAGGGTGGCGTGTGGAGGTGGCGTGTGGAGGTGGCGTGTGTGGAGGGTGGCGTGTGTGGAGGGTGGCGTGTGGAGGGTGGCGTGTGGAGGGTGAGTGTGGAGGGTGAGTGTGTGGAGGGTGAGTGTGGAGGGTGAGCGTGTGTGGAGGGTGAGTGTGGAGGGTGAGCGTGTGTGGAGGGTGAGTGTGGAGGGTGAGCGTGTGTGGAGGGTGAGCGTGTGTGGAGGGTGAGCGTGTGTGGAGGGTGAGTGTGTGGAGGGTGAGCGTGTGGAGGGTGAGTGTGGAGGGTGAGCGTGTGGAGGGTGAGCGTGTGTGGAGGGTGAGCGTGTGGAGGGTGAGTGTGGAGGGTGAGTGTGGAGGGTGAGCGTGGAGGGTGAGTGTGGAGTTGTGTGTGTGGAGGGTGAGCGTGTGGAGGGTGAGCGTGGAGGGTGAGCGTGGAGGTGGCGTGTGGAGGGTGAGCGTGGAGGGTGGCGTGTGGAGGGTGGCGTGTGGAGGGTGGCGTGTGGAGGGTGAGCGTGTGTGGGTGAGCGTGTGGAGGGTGAGTGTGGAGGGTGAGCGTGTGGAGGGTGAGTGTGGAGGGTGAGCGCGTGTGGAGGGTGAGTGTGTGGAGGGTGAGTGTGGAGGGTGGCGTGTGTGGAGGGTGAGTGTGGAGGGTGGCGTGTGTGGAGGGTGAGTGTGGAGGTGGCGTGTGTGGAGGTGAGTGTGTGGAGGTGAGTGTGGAGGGTGGCGTGTGTGGAGGGTGAGTGTGTTTGGTGTGTGCGTGTGGAGGGTGAGTGTGGAGGGTGAGTGTGTGGAGGGTGAGTGTGGAGGGTGAGCGCGTGTGGAGGGTGAGCGTGTGTGGAGGGTGTGCGTGTGTGGAGGGTGAGTGTGGAGGGTGAGCGTGTGTGGAGGGTGAGTGTGGAGGGTGGCGTGTGTGGAGGGTGAGTGTGGAGTGAGTGAGGTGAGTGTGGAGGGTGAGTGTGGAGGTGAGTGTGGAGGTGGCGTGTGGAGGGTGAGTGTGGAGGGTGAGTGTGGAGGGTGAGTGTGGAGGGTGAGCGTGTGTGGAGGGTGAGCGTGGAGGGTGAGCGTGGAGGGTGAGCGTGTGGAGGTGAGGGTGTGGAGGGTGAGCGGAGGAGGGTGAGCGTGTGGAGGGTGAGCGTGTGGAGGGAGGGTGATGTGGAGGGTGAGCGTGTGGAGGGTGAGCGTGTGGAGGGTGAGCGTGTGGAGGGTGAGCGTGTGGAGGGTGAGCGTGTGGAGGGTGAGCGTGTGGAGGGTGAGTGTGGAGGGTGAGTGTGGAGGGTGAGTGTGGAGGGTGAGCGTGTGGAGGGTGAGTGTGGAGGGTGAGTGTGTGGAGGGTGAGTGTGGAGGGTGAGTGTGGAGGGTGAGCGTGTGTGGAGGGTGAGTGTGGAGGGTGAGCGTGTGTGGAGGGTGAGTGTGGAGGGTGAGCGTGTGTGGAGGGTGAGCGTGTGGAGGTGAGTGTGGTGGGTGTGTGTGTGTGGAGGGTGAGTGTGGAGGGTGAGCGTGTGGAGGGTGAGTGTGGAGGGTGAGTGTGTGGAGGGTGAGTGTGGAGGGTGAGCGTGTGTGGAGGGTGAGTGTGGAGGGTGAGCGTGTGTGGAGGGTGAGTGTGGAGGGTGAGTGTGTGGAGGGTGAGTGTGGAGGGTGAGCGTGTGTGGAGGGTGAGTGTGGAGGGTGAGTGTGGAGGGTGAGCGTGTGTGGAGGGTGAGCGTGTGGAGGGTGAGTGTGGGAGTGTGGAGGGTGAGTGTGGAGGGTGAGTGTGGAGGGTGAGTGTGTGTGGAGGGTGAGTGTGGAGGTGAGTGTGGAGGGTGAGTGTGGAGGGTGGCGTGTGGAGGTGGCGTGTGGAGGGTGGCGTGTGGAGGGTGGCGTGTGGAGGTGGCGTGTGGAGGGTGGCGTGTGTGGAGGGGTGAGTGTGGAGGGTGAGTGTGGAGGGTGAGTGAGGAGGTGAGTGTGGAGGGTGAGTGTGTGGAGGTGGCGTGTGGAGGTGGCGTGTGGAGGGTGGCGTGTGGTGGGTGAGCGTGTGGAGGGTGAGCGTGTGGAGGGTGAGCGTGTGGAGGGTGAGTGTGGAGGGTGAGCGTGTGTGGAGGGTGAGCGTGTGGAGGGTGAGCGTGTGGAGGGTGAGCGTGTGTGGAGGGTGAGTGTGGAGGGTGAGCGTGTGGAGGGTGAGCGTGGAGGGTGAGCGTGGAGGGTGAGCGTGGAGGGTGAGCGTGGAGGGTGAGCGTGTGTGGAGGGTGAGTGTGGAGGGTGAGCGTGTGGAGGGTGAGTGTGGAGGGTGAGTGTGTGGAGGGTGAGTGTGGAGGGTGAGTGTGGAGGGTGAGCGTGTGTGGAGGGTGAGCGCGTGTGGAGGGTGAGCGCGTGTGGAGGGTGAGCGCGTGTGGAGGGTGAGTGTGTGGAGGGTGAGTGTGTGGAGGGTGAGTGTGTGGAGGGTGAGTGTGGAGGGTGAGAGTGTGTGGAGGGTGAGTGTGGAGGGTGAGCGTGTGGAGGGTGAGTGTGTGGAGGGTGAGTGTGGAGGGTGAGCGTGTGTGGAGGGTGAGTGTGGAGGGTGAGCGTGTGGAGGGTGAGTGTGGAGGGTGAGCGTGTGTGGAGGGTGAGTGTGGAGGGTGAGCGTGTGTGGAGGGTGAGCGTGTGGAGGGTGAGCGTGTGGAGGGTGAGTGTGGAGGGTGAGTGTGGAGGGTGAGTGTGGAGGGTGAGTGTGGAGGGTGAGCGTGTGTGGAGGGTGAGTGTGGAGGGTGAGTGTGGAGGGTGAGTATGGAGGGTGAGTGTGGAGGGTGAGCGTGTGGAGGGTGAGCGTGTGGAGGGTGAGCGTGTGGAGGGTGAGCGTGTGGAGGGTGAGCGTGTGGAGGGTGAGCGTGTGGAGGGTGAGCGTGTGGAGGGTGAGTGTGGAGGGTGAGTGTGGAGGGTGAGTGTGGAGGGTGAGTGTGGAGGGTGAGCGTGTGTGGAGGGTGAGCGTGGAGGGTGAGCGTGTGTGGAGGGTGAGCGTGTGTGGAGGGTGAGCGTGGAGGGTGAGCGTGGAGGGTGAGCGTGGAGGGTGAGCGTGGAGGGTGAGCGTGGAGGGTGAGCGTGGAGGGTGAGCGTGGAGGGTGAGCGTGTGGAGGGTGAGCGTGTGGAGGGTGAGCGTGTGGAGGGTGAGCGTGTGGAGGGTGAGTGTGGAGGGTGAGTGTGGAGGGTGAGTGTGGAGGGTGAGCGTGTGGAGGGTGAGTGTGGAGGGTGAGTGTGGAGGGTGAGCGTGTGTGGAGGTGAGTGTGGAGGGTGAGCGTGTGTGGAGGGTGAGTGTGGAGGGTGAGCGTGTGTGGAGGGTGAGTGTGTGGAGGGTGAGTGTGGAGGGTGAGCGTGTGTGGAGGGTGAGTGTGGAGGGTGAGCGTGTGGAGGGTGAGTGTGGAGGGTGAGCGTGTGGAGGGTGAGTGTGGAGGGTGAGTGTGGAGGGTGAGTGTGGAGGGTGGCGTGTGTGGAGGGGTGAGTGTGGAGGTGAGCGTGTGTGGTGGTGAGTGTGGAGGGTGAGCGTGTGTGGAGGTGAGTGTGGAGGGTGAGTGTGGAGGGTGAGTGTGGAGGGTGAGCGTGTGGAGGGTGAGTGTGGAGGGTGAGTGTGGAGGGTGAGTGTGGAGGGTGAGTGTGGAGGGTGAGCGTGTGGAGGGTGAGTGTGGAGGGTGAGTGTGGAGGGTGAGCGAGTGGAGGGTGAGCGTGTGGAGGGTGAGCGTGTGGAGGGTGAGCGTGTGGAGGGTGAGCGTGTGGAGGGTGAGCGTGTGGAGGGTGAGCGTGTGGAGGGTGAGCGTGTGGAGGGTGAGCGTGTGGAGGGTGAGCGTGTGTGGAGGGTGAGGGTGTGGAGGTGGCGTGTGGAGGTGGCGTGTGGAGGGTGAGCGGAGGGTGAGCGTGGAGGGTGAGCGGAGGTGGCGTGGAGGTGAGCGTGGAGGGTGAGCGTGGAGGTGAGCGTGGAGGGTGGCGTGGAGGTGAGCGGTGGAGGTGAGCGGGTGGAGGGTGGCGTGGAGGTGAGGTGGAGGTGGCGGAGGTGGCGTGGAGGGTGAGCTGTGAGGAGCGTGTGGAGGTGGCGTGTGGAGGGTGAGCGTGGGAGGGTGAGCTGTGGAGGTGAGGAGTGTGTGGAGGGTGAGCGTGGAGGGTGAGCGGGTGTGGAGTGTGAGCGTGGAGGTGGCGTGGAGGGTGAGTGTGGAGGTGAGCGTGGAGGGTGAGCGTGGAGGGTGAGCGTGGAGGGTGAGGTGGCGTGGAGGTGAGTGTGGAGGTGAGGTGTGGAGGGTGAGCGTGGAGGGTGAGCGTGTGTGGAGGGTGAGCGTGGAGGGTGAGCGTGGAGGGTGAGTGTGGAGGGTGAGCGTGGAGGGTGAGCGTGTGGAGGGTGAGCGTGTGGAGGGTGAGTGTGTGTGGAGGGTGAGCGTGGAGGGTGAGCGTGGAGGGTGAGCGTGGAGGGTGAGTGTGGAGGGTGAGTGTGGAGGGTGAGTGTGGAGGGTGAGCGTGTGGAGGGTGAGTGGGTGGAGGGTTAGGTTGTTCTGCACCTGTAACTGTGTGAATGTAGTGGAACGAAGGTGAAGGTTCAATGTTCAGTGGGAAGGACAGAGAGAGAGAGAGAGAGCAGGGCTGTTTGATCCTGAGAAGAAAATGTATCCAATTTTGATCAAAATCAAGATTAAATCATTTCCATTTGTCAATGATCATCATTTAAGGCGGAGGTCCACACCAATCATCACAACTTCAAAATTCTCCAAACTAGGGACGTAACGATAGCAGCGATATCGTCGTGGTCATGTTACGATATGAAAAACAGCAGGTCTATGTGAAAAAACAAACCAACAGTGGTTTAGCCTGCTCCATCAGATTAAAGCATTATTGACTAGAAATTATTATTATTATTATTAATAATAAGAAATGACAAGGTACATCATAGAACACACAGCAGTCATTATTGTTGTTCCTGGCATAACTTGACAATACAGACCTAATAATTAACGGCAGGAGCACATTACATTGTCAGTCTTGTTATTATGAACATGATACATCATGTTGAGCTCTTCTACAACATCGTGAGCTTCTCCGTGATCTCGCAAAACATTGTATCGTGAGTTTTGCATATGGTTACATCCCTAATCTTAACCACCTCAAAGCTATCCATAACCTGGCTCCACCCCTCCTCTGACCACTCCCCCTCGCTCCGCTCCTCCCTCCCTCCCGCTCTCTGCTCCTCAGCTCTGGCACTCTCTACCCCCGACCTCCACAACACCCTTCCACTTTTCAAATCCAGACTCAATCACTCAACGCCGTCATCTACTTCTGTTTGTGGGTTTGTTCTGTTGTTTTTAATCTTGGCAGGTGCACTGTCCTTGGCTGTTTTGAAAGGCGCTTACAAATAAAATGTATTCATCTTACTGTAAAAGCACGTGGTCTGGAGGGTGCAATTTGACCATTTTCATGTTGAATGGCCCCTGTCCAGGGTGTACCCCGCTTGAGGCCCAGAGTCACTGGGATAGGCTCCAGTCACCCGCGACCCCTAACGGGAACAAGCGGTAGAAAATGAATGAATGAAAAAGCAAAAGAAGTAAGTTCAGTTTAATCTATAATTCAAAAAAGTCATCCTAAATGTAAACGGCTTTTGACGTCGTATTAGCTTTGCTTGGTCAATGTGACAGGTTCTCATCATATTCTAATTCTGACTTAGTTTGGTGGGAGGGCACCAGTGGTAAATATTCAGCATAGTTTACATTTGAGAAGTTGCAGTTTGTGAAGACATTTTGATAAATAAAAGTGCTGAGTAGTAAAATGGAATCCCTCTGTGATGTCATCAAAAAGTGACGCGCTATTCACCTTATTCTGCCCCGCCCACTTTTGCCTCTTTTTGCCACAGATACGCACTTTTGTTGTAAACGCACTTTGTTTGACGATAACTCCGTTAAAGCTAATGATGAACGAGGGAAAAGTCTCACCGCTAAAATGTTACATAAAGTAGATTGATTTGTGTAAAATGTTTAATGAACACGAGACACAACAAGTCAACAACGCTCCTGGGCGTCTGAAAACAGCTTTTTAGTCTTTTCTGTTGAGCTCGACTGCTCCATGTGAACTAATACAACAGAAACAAGACGACGGCGCGTACGGCAACTTCTGGAATAAGGTGAATTGTAAATGCAGATACGATTTACAGACAGCTTATACATTTTTCTGTCATTCGATAAAATAAAGTTGATGTTATTTGTCAGAAAATAACTTTGAACCTTGTTTTCAAAATGGTTGCTAGGTAACAGTTATGGAATTACCTCTACCTTTGTCATATTTACTGCCCAATGGCCAATCAGTTCTAAACATTACAAAAACTGTCAAACTGGTGACAAAATTAATGTTAAGTAAAATCTTAAATATAATCAGCTGTGTAGTCTAACCTGTCACATAGACTTTAATAAAAATAGATCTCATAAAGCTGGTCAGGCACAGGTTAGACAACAGGAATGAATGTCATGATGAAAGGGCGGAGATAGGCTGAAGTTACTACTTCAAAGGGAGTCCTTTTGGATTTTTACATTAAAGGCCACACAATATCCAGGTCTAAATGATGATCTAGATTTTTTACCTTTTTTGTAATGAAGCAAAACATTTTCAATGTAATTTTCTGTGTCTTCTTCTGTTGTCCCGTGGTTATTGTAATCACATATGCTCTGCTGTTTCATTGGTTGTTGTGTCTGTAATTATCTTGCATTGTACTCTTTGTTATGGTCATGTGAGTAGGTCATGTGACCCCCCAGTATAAAGTACCACTGGCAGCCATTTTGTTCCTTTTAAAATTCAAGCCCTGAAGAAGGCCCAACTAAGGCCGAAACGCGTTGGCGTTTTTTAAAATATTTTTCAGCCATGATACATTAAAGGCTTTTTAATTTTCTAAAATCCCACGAGTGCCTCTGTTCTGTTTACATGAATGTCATGATGTCAATAATCATCCATAATGGTCAAATTGTGACGTTTCCTCTCAAAATAATATCAACAGGAACAAGTTCTGGATGATAGATCCAGTTGGACTTGAACAGCTAAGCCTAATATCTGTAGTAGAACATGGTATTTACACAAACAGCAGGCCAAGAGGAAGTCTGTCGTCGTGGGCTTAGCTGGTCTAACCTGCCCGCACTGAGCAAACAGAGCGTCTCCTTTAACTAAAGCAGCTGGAGGGGGGAGGGAGGGGGGAGGGAGGGGAGCCGACGAGAGCCGATGAGACGCGCTTTAAACTCGCTCTCGACATAAACATTCTCGATTAAAGTCTATACGACAGGTTAGAGAGTTTACTACACATTTTGCCTGTCTGCAGTTTGATGTGATGTGTACAATCAGGGCTTGGACATGACTGCGATATGTGATAAGATCTGTGATATCCATTTTATTCTCATATTTAAAGACACTTTTTGACTAAGGTTGAAACTAGTTTAGTTTATTTGAATAGGGACAAGAAAACATACAACAAGGCGAATTCTCAGTGTCTGTCCCCAGAAGGGCTTTTACAGAGAAACTACAGTACAATTAAAATACAATACATGCAACAGAGCAGATATTACAATATACACATTACAACTACATATGGTCACATGTCTGACCACTGACGATTATTTTAGTGATCAACTATTTAGAATAAATTTACATTACATTACATTTTGTGAAAGAAGGCTTCTAGATAGAGAATATTTATGAATAAAGTGTATAATTGAGGAAAATCAGAAATGGTCTATTCGTTTTTGAATTTTTCTTTAATGATATCACTGTTTTTGTTCTAAAAGTCTTTAGGTTTGTGTTTTAGAGTCTGTTTAGTCCAGAGAACGATGACCATCATCAAAATACGACTGACATTATTGTTTATAGTCGAATAGTTACGATTATTCTACTAATTGTTGCAGCTCTATTTTTGATGCAATAATGTCTGTTATATTAAAATAAAAAACAACAAATACTAAACCGAGGCTAATTTAGTTTGAAAAGCTAGATTTTATTCATTTTATCTTTTCAGTTGTTTCATTTAATCAGTTTTTAGACTTTGGCGATATATTTCTTTTTTGTTGCGATATCATTATTGCGTCAGACAATTTTGCAAATCGATACTTTTGCGATATATTGTGCAGCCCTATTTGCAATTGTACTTCCTGATTGGACATGGGCAGCAAATATGACATAGTTAGTGGTAATTCTATAACTGTTACTTAGCAACCATTTTGAAAACAAGGGCCAAAATCCATGTAAGTTATATATAATAGTTATGGTTTAACAAACAATAATACATGATAACTTTACTTTGTTGGCTTACTTTGATAGCATAAACTGTCATAATATCGTGTCACTTGTGTGTACATTTGCTGAATGTCCGCACTCCCTCGCTAACCCCTCATATTCTCCCACAGAGACATAAAGAGCAGCCTTAAAGTAGCTCCTACACGCACCAAACTACACAACAATCTTCAATGTAACAATATTTTGACAGAACATACGGAAGGATTTGTGACGAAATTAAATTTTTTAGGCCAATTTTCATTCAGATCTAGTTTAATGCAAAATCTAAATAAGAAATCCAAAATCCCCTCCGTAAAGCTTTTTGCAGCTAATAAGAGTAGAAAACGAACCAGGAAATGTAAACATTTTAGTGTGTGGCAGGTTTTACTAGCACCAGGAAGCTCAAGTCAAACACGACGGTACAAGAATATCTGAAAATCTCACACAAATGGATGTATTTGAACTGGTAGTGTTCGCCTTCCGTTGGTGACAGTGGCCGCCTTGTGACCAGTAGCAACTTTGGGGGCCAAGGCAATTTTAAAATCCTGGCCCCTCCTCATCAAATCAGATTTTTCTATAACTTTTCTGTCGTTTAATTGTTCTGTAATTGTTGTTGATGTTGTTTTTTTGTGTGTGGTTCATACATTTGGGGTGGTAAGTGAAACAGAAAAGTCTAATTTATATGTACAAGGTTTACATGTTCAACAGCTGTAAACAGGGGGTTTGGGGGTCCTTCCTCAGAAGAATATTTAAGAAATCAGAACTTATTTCCCATTTCTTGGTGCATTTTACACATGTTCAGCTGATTTAAATACATGATATTCAATGTAATGTTCTATTTGATTAATTATTTTTGCTTTATTACAGGGGGCTTGGGCAGAATTATATAATGCATATATATATATATATATATATATATATATATATATATATATATATATATATATATATATATATATATATATATATATATATATATATATATATATATATATATATATATATATATATATATATATATATATATATATATATATATATATATAATTAAATAAATAACACATTTGGCAATCCCAGACTATTTATAGCATGTTTCCTCTAAACCTAGTCCCACAGACGGTTCATTTGGGGCCGGCTCGGGCCGCTTGTGTTTATGGCAGACTGTGTTTCCGTGCAGAGGGCCATCCAAACGTGACCAATGTTTTCTTCATAAATAAAATCTAAATTGTACCTGAATTACACTTTCTTTATGCGGCCGATCTCTCTCATTCATAAAAAGATGTTTAGCAATTACATGTTCGTGGCTTTAAGACATAAGACGGTTCGGCTTCTTCTGCATTTATTTCACTTTTCTGTGCGACTACGCCACGTTTTAGCACATCTATATGAAATACGTTGGGTTTTGATAGAGTTGGCTGCTGTAGGCACTGAAAAAAATATTATATTTCAACAAACGGCGTATTTCCAGAGACGATAACTTTGTTTGTGGAGCCGACATAGTTAGCAAAATAAAGCAAGCAGACGTTATGTTTATGATGCACGGCACTCACAGACTCAAAGTAATGTGACTTTGTTCTCATTCGTCCAATCATAAACCTGCTTTCTAAAGCGAGCCAGCACCCTCTGGGAGCTAGCACCTCTCACCCCCCCTTCGGACCCCTCAGACGGGGCAGTACAGTTCACTTTAGTTCAGTGGAAACACCTCAGACCGGACCGCGCTAATGGAAACATGACTTTTGTTGGTCCTTTTCTGTTTTTTCCTACTTTATTGTTATATTGAGAGAACTGTTTCAGGGTCACATCCATTATGACTGAGGGGCATCTTATTAGGGGCCCCTTCAGGTTCGGGGCCCATGGCAATTGTGGCCTGTTGCCTAATGGTAAGTCCGCCACTGCTTGTGATGCACACTACAAGCTTTTTTCAACAACCAAACAAGGATCAATTTCAGTTGAGCAGATCCGCTGACCACAGGTTGGCGGTTTGATCTCAGCTCCCTCAGGGAAATACTGCTGCTGTGTTCTTGGGCAAGATGCTTACTCCACCTCGCCCCTAGAGTCTGTGTACTGGTGTGTGAATGTGTGTGTGGGTGAGTGGATCCTTGATTTGAAGCACTCTAAAAATGTGACCGTTTGAAGTAACCAGACCAGACCATCCATCACATTTTGAAGTGTGACTACATCACTACAGAAATCTAAACGATAATGTTCATGCCACTGACATAATAAGCCTAGAGCCGTATTATGTCAGTAAGTAATTCTCTAAACGTACCATTTAGTAAAAAGACAAGATTTTACTACCAAACATTTAGAAATAAATGCATAGAAGTATCATCGTTTTAAAGGGGACAAGTGCAAAAGCTTTAATTACAAAGTTAAAACAAAGTTGTTTCATCATGCAAAATATATATGTTTCAGAGCTGGGTGAGGGATTTTTTTCTTTTTTCATGTTGATCTATCATGATTTTCAATTTAATTTGGCCTTAATTTCATTTTTCCTGAACATTAAACAGTCACTAGAGCTGTACAATAGAACTTTAATCGGGATTCAAGGAAGAAATTAATCAATCAATAAGTGCAAAAATCAAATTTTAAAAGTCTGTCTGTAAGATATACATTTTAAAGCTGAGGAAAATATTGTTTTCTCTCAAAGAGTGTACTGTGTTGCAAAAGCAGCAGTTTCTGACAAAAATGAGGCTGCTGCTGCTGCATGTTGTCTGTATTTATTTTATTTCTTGTTTTTTGTGAAATGGTGGTATCATGAATCACTGTTTGTCTCTTTAATGCAGCCGTCTGTTCAAACACTCTTTTTCTGCCGTGGTTTAGCCTCTGAAGCCTCTGAGCAGATGACTTTTTCTACCTCTTAAAGGCCAGGGCTGCACAATTAAACCAAATCCACACAAGAGACAAAAGCGCCACCAAAAGTGATAAAAATGCCTTCAAAAGCGACAAAAAATGTGCTGACAAAACACAAATGTGATAAATCGGAATCATGATCTGGCCCCAAGAAAATCATGATGATAATATTTTGCGATATGGCCCAGCCCCAGTCTGAAAAAGCTGTTGCATGCGCCTAAAATGAATACGTGTGAATACGTGTGGACATGAACGACGTGCCAAAGAGTTTGTGAAAGCTAGGAACCAGTCAGACTTGACTGGACTAGATTTCAATACCTACTTCCTCCTCTTGCGGTTTGCGGTATCACAAAAAAAAAAAAAATCATTTACCTTTACTGACAAAAGATTGGCTCCTATTATAAAGGGCTAATTATATAAACAGATGAGACTTCTTGTGGTTAGGTCTGTTAAGTTAATCACTGTCCAAATAAAATCAGTCTTTGAGTGTGACTCTAATCACGGCTGCTGTTATGTTAGGGTGTGTGGCGTGTCATGTCGTTTTTTTAACAATCAATGCTAATTATTAATTGTGGTTATTTAATGAGCCTGTTATTTTCTAATCCGGTTGCCATTTGTTATGGCCCAAGACAAAGTAAGTTTGTTTGTTGAGCACCATTCATTCACAAAGTCAAGTGCTGTTTGTGTACACACACACAAAACAAAAACAGAATAAAGCTTAGTGCCTCTGACATGTTGGACTAAAAAGCATTGAAGATAAATATATTTCAAATTCTGCTTAAATCTTTACAAATTTTACCCCAGTTTAGCTATTTCTTTATGTTTTTAATTTCACTTCCTGGTTGTAAATGATGACATCACACTTGGAAATGACCAAGAACCCATCCTGTACACTGGGCCAAAACTCCAAAATACATGTAAACACCTTTAAATTTGGTGAATCCATGTTTAAAGGGTTAAAAAAGTAGTTTCTTTTGTGTACATTATTCATAACCTTTGTCTCCTCAGTGTGATGTCATTACTTTGTTTAACTCCCCCCGTAACATATTTTTCAACTTTTCTCCACAAGTGGCTGCCTGATTGGTGTAAAACTATCATTTATATTTACAACAGGTATTATATACACTGAAAAAAAACACAAAAAACATAACCTGTCATACAGACTTTTAAATAACTAGGCCTGAGCGCCACAAGCTGGTGAGAGGCCTATTAGTTTCGTGGTGCCGTGTGAAGTGCTCGCCCGCTTCCAGACACTCACTAACACTCCCCCACTCATGCAAGACCTGCGCGTACCAATTAATAGTGGAAAAATTGAACATTATTGTTGTAAACGGGCAAAGCCCGTGCGAAAGTGCGCACTAAACGTGCACTTTACGTGGGAATGAAAAAACGTTTTGTATGGTGAGCAAAAAATTTAGTTTTTTAGAATTTCTTTAAATTTTGAACATGAAATTTGGTGACAATCATCCTGAGGAGTGGGGCACCAAAAGTTATCTACATTTTTTGGTATTACGACCAAGTATTACGGTCTGTACAAATGACAGAAACATCCCATGTTATTTCTGCCTTTTTCAAACCTAAGACTTCAGGAGGTCTGAGAACCAGAGCCTCCTCCAGAGGAGACTGTGAAGTCCCCCACAGAAGAACAACCTTTGGACAGAACACTCTCTCTGTGAGGGCCACTAACCTCTGAACAGTCTTCCTCTGCAAACACGGGAGAGTCCTACACTGATCAGCTTTAAAACTCAACACACACGATGGCTGAAAACAAACCAGTCATGTGACCATTAGACTCTTAACTTTTCCTTGTATTTGTGTTGCATGTTGTAATTTTTTATGTATCTGCCTGCCTAGGGACTACGGATGAAAACTAGCTTTGTAGCTATAATCCGGCATATTTACATCTGTTTTATACTGATGTTCATTAATGTGCATTGTCCCTATCAAATAAATAAAAATAAATAAATAAAATAAATATGGGATAAATGCAAAATCACTCAAATTAAACTTTGTATCTTCTCGGGCGCAAGCCTGATCAACCTGAAATTTGGTGACAATCATCCTGAGGAGTGGGGCATCTAAAGTTATCCCAGCTTTTGGGACAAGTGTTACGGTCTTTGAGGGGTGAAGCCGCAAATATCACCCAGAATTTAAGAAATATTTGGAATTCTGCTGGGGCGAACTTTATAAAGATCTTTTATAAACTGCAAAGCTCCACTTAAACTCCTTGGCTGTTGTGAGAGCAGAGTACGACAAGCACGGCCTGCCAGGGGCCATGCCTATGGGAGTCGTCCCAACGTCAACTTTGTTGTAGACTCATGAAATATGGAACACGCATTCCTCTCAAGACAAACAAAACTTGTATTATGGCCACGCCCCCCAGGAGTCCATCAGACTGAAATAAAAAATTCAAAACACAAAGTCAGCATTTTTTCTGACGTATTTTAACGAACTCCTCCTCGGGCATAAGCCCAACCTAGGTGAAATTTGCACAAAATTCTATTTTGGCCTCCCGATCAAAAAAGCCAATCAGACCACTGTCATATTTTGACAAAAACATCCCATGTTATTCCCATGGGAAAATCGCAAAATGTCTAAAATTTGCTAATTTCTTTACTACGTACTTTTACGAACTCCTCCTGAGGAGTGGGGCACCAAAAGTTAGCCAAATGTCTTAGATAAGTATTATGGTCTTCTTGTGGCGAAGCTGCAAAGTTACCCATCATTTTACAAGTGACAGAAACATCCTGTTATTCCAATGGGAAATGGATAAAGCTCTCAAATTTACACTATGCACTTTTACAAACTCCTCCTCGGGTGTAAGCCCGACCATCCTGAAATTTGGAGAAAATGATCTTGAGGAGTGGGACATCAAAAGTTATCCAAGATTTTAGTATTATGTATTAGTAAGTATTATGGTGTTTGTGCGGCGCAACCGCAAACTTTGACCAAATTGTAGACATTTTCAGTGAAATATGAGAAGTAGGAGGCGCGGTAGAGCCATGGATTCTGCAGCAGGTATTTTATGAAGAGGGAAATCGGGGCGCGTACCTCTTGTGTTGCGGGGCGGCGGCGATATTTAACATTTACTTTTAAAGAAAAGAGGCCGTATAACCCCATAGAGTTTTTTCTTTTGTTTTTGTGATGCAAGTGAAAGTGTAACTAATTTGGTTGAACAGTTAATTTACTTACTCTTCATAAAGTGTAATGCTCCTGGACAAATAAATCATAAATTCCGGAATAAAGACAACTGTAGGAAATCGTAAAGTGGAACATAAAGTGATTTCAAACTGGGATTTATCCCAAAAAAATCAAAGTGAAAACACTTGGATACATGTGAGTGATCAGAACCTGCTTAACGTTTAACACTAGATTTTATGCCATTTGGAGATTTGATAGAAGATTAAAAGGAGATTATGACTAGAGCTGTAATCCTTTGGTCGTTTAGTCAATTAGTCGACGGTACCTTAACCGACCAAGATTTTTATAGTTGACTAATGATTTTATTTTAAAAAAACAAGAAGATATGGAGTGAGTTAGCTGAAGATTTTGGAGTCTTAACATATAAATAGACTGTCTCCTAGTACTTTTCTGTATCAATAGTTGTTTTTGCATGAACTCCTCTACAGTTGTGTTCTTTTGAATGTAGTTTAGGTTAGTTACATGGAGAGTTTTGGTGTATTTTGCCACACCCCCTTTTAGTCGACAAATCGGTCGATAGGCCTGGTCTCTAGTCAACTACAGGCCTAATTATGACTCAACATACACTGCCAGTCCAGAAAAAAGAAACTATAGAAACACATCTGGCAGGAACAGCTCATTTACCAAAAGGACTCAAACTTCTGCCGGGGCTGTTTTATTTGTATTATTCTATCGTCCTAAAACAATGAAGTCTTCTACTGTGCAACACAGCCAACTTTGAACAGACTACTCTTTTCTGTGACTGACTCTGTTGCTCTCGAGTTGAACTGAAATTGTTGGTCTCTGATGTATTTTCGTACTGTTTAAAACACCTTTCACTGTAAGTTGCGACTGCACTCTTCAGTCTTATGTTCTTTTTTGAATGTCTCTTGTCCTTTTGTTGTTACAAACATGATTAAAAAATCATGAATTAGCAAAGGTGCTAACATGTTTAGCTTCTTGCCATATCTATGAAAATCAAGTCCACGTGTAAACAAGAATATAAGTATGCTGGTTTCTCTGAGCGCATGTAAACACTACATTCAGAATACTGTCCTAACCGGGAAATGGCTCAATAACCAGGTTAGTCTTGCACATGGAAAGTTTTCTTTAGCTCTACTTGTGTTGACCTGGGTCATTCAGGACATCATTCAGCACTACTGTACACAGTACACACCTCACATCACTCACATGGGGATTTTTATCTCTCTGGAATGCTCTCATTTGTTTTCTGAGTTAGGCTATGCAAAACTGGCTTTTTTGTTTCCTTTTTTTAAAATGGGAAAATGCAAACAAAGATGGAGAGGGAAACGATAAAAGTGTAGCTGATGTAATTCATCTGGCATTTGTAGTTTGGTATATTTGACACACAAATGCCAATTTTTGGTTCGTTTTCAACTGAACTGCAAAGGCATTTGTCCCCCATGTTTAATGTGTATTGTTATTTGAGGCCAGTCCTTGACAGTTTTCAATCATTTCTTTGTGATATCCTTTTGTCTCTGCTGCCAAAAGTGTGTTCTTAAGGTGGTCATCTATTGTTTTCCATTGCAGGAGATTTATGTCCTAGATAAATAGTTTTAAAGTCAAGTGGAACGTTGAAAATATGTAGAAGTGCTTCATTAATCCCAGCCCATTATTTAACAGTCAAACAATCCCAAAATGCTGATAAATGATAATGATGGACTTCTGGCAGCTACAGTTTCACCAGAAACAAGTTCTATTTTGGTCACTCCAATCAAAAAAGTCAGTTCGACCTCAGTGTAATAGTTCCTGTTGAAATATTTTTTTGCAAATGAGTAAATTGTGTTTCCGCCCAAAGAAAGTATTGTCAAGGATGCACTTTGCGACATAAATCAGACTGTTGTACGTTGTCTGCATCTAATAATAAAGTACTGTATATCTTGTTAACGCTGAAATAAAAGCTGCTGGGACATTACATTCTTTTTTTCTTAAGTATGTTAAAAGAGACACATTATGCAAAATCAACTTTGATGAGCCTTGTTACAACTGTACGGTTAGACTTTGAATTAATCCTGAGTTGATGTGGAGTTCTAACTATGAAGGTAATGTGTCCTCGTGTCTGTTGCAGCCTTGATGGAGACTGGGGGAAGGTACACAGTTGGCATCATGCTGTGCATCGTGGTGGCCCTCACCTACTTCCTGGTCATTTCAAACGTGGAGCAGAGACAGGCCAATCAGTTCTACCTGCCAGCTTTTAAAAAGGCCCCTTCACCGGCCCCATCAGAGGCCCCTGAGCCTGCATGGGAGGACCCGGGGCCATACCATGTGGCCTACCCACGGAACTATCGCTTTATCATGGGGGACACTACGGTGTGCAGGGACTCGTCTCCATTTGTCCTGCTGGTGGTCCCTGTGGCTCCTACAGACGTCACCGTCAGGTACGGGGTCAAACCAACGCCACGTTTTGACTGGTTCACTTTGGAGCAGATTGGCACAGTCCGAAAGGGTCTGTCTTTGGTAAACTGTACCATCCTGTTTAAGTGATCAAAAGTGGACCCTTAGGAGTCTAGCTTAAAAGGAGTCTGGCTCGCTTTTGGCTCCTGAAATGATTTTGAGCAAGATGATTGGACAAGAGAGAATGCAGCCAAAACAGTGCAAAAAGCAGAACTTTGACGTGATCTAGGGAAATAAATGCTGAAAAAGCTGAAGAAACCGGAATTAGTTTGTTTGTGTTTACTCTAGCTTTAGCCACGTCTCACAGCCACGAACTTGGAATTACTAAATGTCTTTTTGTCAATTGCTGAGCTTGACCTCACAACTAAAAATTGTAGATGTGTAGAATCTAGATGCACTCCACCATTAAAAGAACTGTTCAGCTCTAAACAAAGGGAACCGGTCAGCAATTATTTCAGTGGCATAACGTCCGTTGCAAACTATAAAATATGATGTCGAATTTTTAAAAAAGAAGAAAAAAGGTTTAGGCCTCTTCAGAACCAACATGTTCTGAAATGCGTGGGATTCTTGATTTAGTTTAGCTGTTCATGATTCTGTCTTCTCTCAAATGTTCATTCTCCTAAAGTTTAAAGGACACATATTATGATCATTTTTTGTCTTGCTCCTTCTTTGCTTTGGATTCTCATGTGTTAAAATGTAAATTAATGTGTGTATTGGAAACCACAGAGGACTTTCTCTCAGTCACCCATTCCCTCATTCCCTGTGGTGTTACAATGCAATGTACTGGCAGCAGAGGGAATTACTTTGGGGAAATAAACAAAGCCAAGCTTGCCCCAACATGTAAGCACGCAGTCAGGGCTGAGCGATACGGTGCTGAAAATGGAATCGTGAGCTCGTCCCTGTGACAATCACCTATTTTTGGGAAATGATGATTCACTGTTTGTCTCTTTAATGCAGCCGTCTGTTCAAACACACTTTTTCTCCTGTTGTTTAGCCTCTGAAGCCTCTGAGCAGATGAAGTGCAATAATTTCTTCCACAAACAACTGCTTTGATTTGAGTAAACTGTAATGTAGTGAAAAAAACAGGCCTACAAACAACAAACGCAACTCAATGCACAAAAATGTGACTAAAAGTGACAAAATTGTGTTTTAAAATGTTAATTTGAACAGAATCCTATTATTAAAACATACATGTCAAACCTAATCACACTTGCACTGGTCAGAAAAATCACAATGAGATATTTTGCAGCTCTATTTATACAAAGTGAACACAAATCACGATAAAATCTAAATCATGATCTGGCCCCAAGAAAATTGTGATTTTTTTGCCGTATCACCCAGCCCTGCACACAGGCAGAAATGATCAGAACAAATCTGGTGATGATTTATGGACTTACAAACAGCTCAGGGGACCTCCGGATCTCTTACTTTTGATGTCACAAATTGGTTACATTGTAAAGCAAGTGTTTTTGTGAGGCTCAGAGAAGGAGCAGAGAAGACAATCTCGTAAATAGGATTAACGAAACAAGTGTGATTCAAGTTGAATACAACAAAAAGGACATTTATGCTAAATTGACTTTTATGAACCATATCGTGTCTGCACAAAACACAAATCAAAGTTGCAACCTAGTTTGTATATTTGTGTTTTTCCCATCCTTCTGGCAGAAACATCATCCGCAGCTCGTGGGGGCGGCGGGCAGAGGTCCGGGGCCAGCTGGTGCAGACCCTGTTTTTCCTGGGGGTCCGTACCGGTCCAGGGTCTGAGCGGATACAGGAGCAGCTCTGGAAGGAGGAACAGCAGCACCACGACCTCATCCAGAGCAGTTTCATCGACAGCTACCACAACCTGACCATCAAGACCATGGTGATGCTGGAGTGGCTGGCCGCGCACTGCTCCTCCTCCGCGGTACGTCCAGTTGGGACATTTTAGCCACATTTCCATTCACTTTGAAGCAGATGGTATGGTCTGAAAGTGTCCGTACTGGTCTTTTATCAAACCAAATTGAGCTGTGAGAGGCCTAGGCTCCAAAGCGCGTTGGTCCCTGGAAGACTTTTGAGTGAGGTGAAAACAAGATGGCAATACAAACGCTGACTTGGTCATGTGATAAACCGCCGTATTTCCACTGCCACAGTGGACCACAGACTTACCAAGACAAAGCTAGCACATGTTAGCATCAGCGGTTTCCTGTTTATGGATGCACAGCACTCGCTTTGTCAAGACCCAAAATATTATATTAATGTTATATCTAACATTACGCAAAGACAATGCAGGCTTTGCAGAGAAGGAATAAATGCAGAAAAACCTGACAGTACACCGGAAATGATTTCCTGTTTACTCTAGTTTTAGCCACATCTCACAGCAGCAAACGTGGAATTACTAAATGTCTGTTTGTGACGTACTAATCGGCCGTATAATTAAAAAACCTTAGTCATGTTTGTCAGTTGTTCACGTAGCAGAGCTCTGGACCCAGAGCAAGGCCCTGAACTTGGAATTTGCAAATTCATGGAACTTGCTCTGTACAAGCATATTGTCTTTTGCAAATATGCAAATCGTTTTGGACAAATTCAATTAGATTGGCAAATATAAATGTACCTTAAACTGTACATATATGTTTTTTAATGTGCAAATGTGCACATTGTTTTGTACAAATATGTTTTGACTGGAATATACATGCAACATAAACTGTTCAAAAGTGTGATTGTACAGATATGTTTTCATTTCCAAATATAAATGCAATTTAAATTTCAATAAGTGCATTTTGAAAATAGTTCTGGCTGCAAAGCAAGTTCCATTTATGTGTAAACCAACATGATGACTGCAAAACAATACTGTGTATTGCTTTTAGACTTATAGACTTTCTGGGGTGGAAACTGAATTGACTAATTATCAGAAAAAAGTTAGGTACCCCTGCTTAGAGACATGCACATTTTAGTTTCAATATTGAGAAGGATTGTAAAAAATATATTAAATGCTGCCATAATATTAATATCGCACAGGTGGGGCCTACGGGCCAAACCTGGCCCTCCAGGGGGTCTAATTTGGCCCGTGAAGTATCGGAGTATCAAATGTTGTGCAGTTGCAAAAGAGACCAAATCAAGTCTATATTCCTCTAAAACAGTCATTCCCAACCTGGGGGTTAGGACCCAAATTTGGGTCCCCAAAGATTCTGAAGCTTTTGATTTTGAAGGTCGGAACTAGATTTAGCAAATTATAATCATTATTGTTATGTTAACTTCTTAATTATTTTAAGAATTCTTTATTAACCAGAACACAATGATATTTTTTCTTCCTGGGTAGGAGAAGGATGCTCTAAAGCATGTGGATAAAAGACAATGTAATCATCATACTGTATCTTTAACTTATTAAATGCAACACACATTTAGGGCCCTCGGCACGCTAAAACATATACATTTTGGCCCGCTGGGGAAAAAAGTTTGGGCAGCCCTGGATATCGCAAAATGTAAAATGACAATTTCCTGCTGTTATAGTTCAATACTAAATACCTAATGTGTCTCCTGTACCATAAAGTATTAGCAGAGTCTCATTACTTTGTCATGATCACAGTTGATATTTGTCCTCCTTTAGGCGTACATGGTCAAAGTGGACTCGGACATATTTCTGCACGTGCCCAACATGGTGGACCTGCTGCTCCGGCCGGACACGCCGAAAGTCAACTACATGACCGGCCTGGTGTGGTGGCACAGCCCTGTCCTCCGCAGCCCGGGGAACAGGTTCTATCTACCCCCCGAGGTGATCGCGGAGCCCGAGTACCCGCCCTACCCGCTGGGCATGACCTACATCATGTCCCTGGACCTGCCCCACAAGATCCTGACAGCGTCCCGGCAGATCAAGCCCATCTTCATCGAGGACGCCTACCTGGGCATGTGTCTGAAGCGGCTGCAGATCTCCCCCACAGACCCCCCGGCCACGGACATGTTCCTGGTGGACGCACGCCACCCGCTCGGCCCCTGCGCCCTCTCCAAAGTCGTGGCCACCACCACCACCAGCGTGCCCCAGATGATGAGCTACTGGAGACGCAGCCAGCAGCCGGACACGCACTGTTGAAGTCGGGATTGTTTTAAATTGGAGGAGTTTGGACTAAAACCTATTATGGGAGGAAAGCCACATTAGTAGAGGCTTATTCCAAGCATGAAAAAAGAGTGATTTTAGTTTTATGAATTTAAAGATTTTAGGTTGTTTGAAACACTTAAAATGATCAGATTAACTGTATGGACAATGTTCTGTATGACATGGTTTAATGATTTCCGTTATATGATCAATATTTGTCCCCACAGTGATGATGATTCCAGTCTGTGATCAGCACACAATTCAAACTGTTGGTTGTTTTGTGCAAACATACAATAGGTGTTTGTTTGGTTAAGTCATTGTCCAAAAGATCTCCATACTTAAAGATTTTGACTTGTGTGAAAAACATCACTGTCAATTCTCTACCAGATTTCCCTTGTTCACTATTATGTTTTAGTTCATTAGTTTGTTAGTTGGTTCATTTATAACCAGCCATACTTTTATTTCCATATGAAAATGCTTCATGTTAACAATAATTCAATTTGTTTGACTAAATAATGATTTATTTCAGGTTTCACACAGAAAAATAGGTGACATGCAAGGCCAGGAATATCAGCTAATAATAATAATAATAATAATAATAATAATAATAATAATAATAATAAGTGAAGAACCAATTTTTATTTTTTCCTACCAAAACTGAAAAAACTTAGCAAAGTCTGTCCAGTGAGACAAGACCTCAGTGAAAGACCTAAATGTACAGTGTGTGCCTAGTCTTTCCCCTGCACATGTTTGCATGTTCTCCCTGTGTCTGGACAGGAGGCGGAGCAATTTTTGGAAAAGTGTAAAAAAAAAAAAAAAAAAAGTGTAAACATTGGAGCCGATGTTCGCCCTGGAGCGAAGACTGAAATCTGAATTATAATTAAACTAGTTGGACAACCCCATGTATTTAAGAGTATGTTTGTAGAACTAGTTCAGCAGGTCACTTACAAGATATTTTATTGTTTGCCAAGGACACTAATTACAGTTGTTGTGATTTTGCTGATCATTTCAACATATCCTGCAGCCATACTGGGCGAGGTACTCCTGACCTGAGCAGTGAACCAGGGACCATACACCTGTGGGCGTGTCCCTGGGTTTAGCCCTGGTTTGGATCTGGTTTGGACCTGGTTTAGTCCTAGTTCAGTCCTGGGTTAGGCCTGGTTTAGACCTGGGTTAGTCCTGGTTTAGTTCTGCAGATATTGTTATATGACTATTGTTATTATGTTTATATTTCAAAAGTTTGGACATGTTTCTGGCCTCAAGGACAAAACGCATTAAAGAAGAAAGTGTTCTAAAGTCTGTCATCTGGACCAAGTTGTAGAAAAGACGTTTCAATTTTCATCAGATCGAAAACGACTTTGGTATGGAAGTCGAAATGTCTTGATCTCCAAAACTTCATCCAGACTCATTACCTTTTCTTTCTTTTCATATTATAAAAAACAAGCTGAGAGCAAAAAGATTTAAAAAAAAAAAGAAAAAAAGAGTAGCCCCAAGAATTAACCCAAAAATGAATTCTAATTAGTTGGTTCAGTCATCCATTTCCTTGTTGTATCCATCATTCATTTCCATTGTTGGTGTTATATGTCCTGGACACATTGTCAGGAGTCGTCCATCTCAGCCCAATATTTAACAACATTATATTGGACATAGTGATGATCTACAGACAGAGTTTATGCAACAGGTTTTTCCCTGTGATAGTCTGGCACAATGTTAGAAAATACCGGGATACATTTTTCCAACAGAATTCTTTTCAGACATGAGATGTGCATATATTATGTTCCCACTCGACATCAATTAGAACACAACTTTCTTGTTTTCCCAGTTTATTTTTGATAAATATAGTTTTACATTGATATAGTTTTGAGATAATTCCTCTTGAGATTTCTGATTTGTGCTGGATTACATCAACCTTAAAAGCTCATGTATGTGTGTACGCTGAGGCCCGAGGCCCGAGGCCCCCCGGGGCCGAGGCCTCCTCTGTGTTCTGTCCATTTGGTTCCGTACGGTTCTCTCCTCAGACTAGAACTTGTGGATTCTGAACAACAGAACTGTACATTTACTGACTAGAGCAGGGGGATATGTCACCATTTTCTTGGGGCCAGATCATGATTTTGATTTGATCACAATTCATGTCCACTTTGTATTTTTCTATTGTCTATAATAAAGCCGCACAATGTAGGGAAAATATCTAATTGTGATGTTTCTGACCAGTGCCATTGTGAATACATTTGCAGTTATGTTTTGATTCTGTTCAAATTCACATTTTAAACACAATTTTGTTGCTTTAGTGCGTTTTGGAGCATTGAGTCGCATTTGTTGTTTGTAGGTGTGTTTTTGACGCTTTTGAACGCATTTTATCGCTTTTGGTCACCCTTTGTGGCTTGTTTCAGGACATGTTTGTACAAATCCAAACTACAGTGTTAGCAGTTTTGTTGAAATCAAAGCAAGACATTTTGTTGTTTGTGTAAGAAATTGTTGCACTTAAAAAATTCTAAGTCTAGTTTTTTTCTGATTTAGTCTAATTGTGATTTTGTGTTGATTTGGTTTAAATGTGCAGCCCAGACCTTTAAGAAGTAAATAAAGTCATCTGCTCAGAGGCTTCAGAGGCTAAACAACAGGAGAAAAAGTGTGTTTGAACAGACAGCTGCATTAAAGGTCCCATAACATGCAAAATGGACTTTTCAGAGGTTTTAACCTTCCTCCAGTGCTATTTGGGCCTCGTATGTTGTGCCCAAAGTGGTTTTTTGATTGATTCCCGCATGTTTTCACTAGAGAACTGTCTTTTCCGTCCCCCTCGGCTGAGCAGCAGACGGGGGCTCCTCACTAAGATGACGCGCTTCACAAGGATGACGCGCGCTCAAGCCACGCCTCCAGGAAGCGCGCAGCCGCAAGAATAAAAACAGCTAATGCTAATGCTACACAGTAATTACACGATGGATACGACAGATCGAAGAGTTAGCTTGTTATTTACCAAACGGCACGTCCGTCGTTGAGGCCCTGGAGCACGTCAAACTCCAGGTCAGATCCAGGACGTAGGACTCAGCACGACGCACCGTGAGGACAGATAAAATGTTTATTCAGTGTTTGTGTATCGCTGTGTACCGGAGCACACGGCGCATGCACCATCTCCACTACAGGGGAGGCACGCGGGTTGGGCGGGGGAGGCAGCCTGCTCTCTGTTCGGGGGGTCAGATCTCAGAGTGAGGAGGGGGGCCAGTCCAAGAAATGGGTGTTTTTTGGAAACTGTTATGTTATGGATATTACACAACGAGAAAATGTATCAACAAAGCCCTTAGAATAGACTGTGTAAAGGGGAAAAGAGCAGAATATGGGACCTTTAAAGAGACAGTGAATCACCATACAACGATTTCACAAAAATAGATTGTCACAGGAACAAGCTCAGCATTCAATTTTTATCACCATATCGCCCAGTCCTTACTGACCACCGGGAAAATTATGAACACAGCACAACTGGACACGCAGCGTTTTCAAAAAGGGACTAGGGCGAGCTGCAAAGCAAACCTCATTTTCTTGGCTCTTTTCCATCAAATGTGATCAAAACACTACTGTCAATGCATACATGTTTGTTTTCTTCTGGGTAAATTATGTTTTCTTCCAGAGGTGGGTGAAGTACGCAAAATAGTTCAAGAAAAGAACAAAGTAGTGGTCTAAGAAGTTCAATTAAATTTACTTTTGTAGAGCCCAAAATCACAATAACGGTTGCCTTGGTGGGCCACAGGTAGAAAGCATTCAAGAATGACTAATTGTCTCAGAGCGCCCCCTGTCTTTGACCCTTCTTCTCAGCAAGGAAAATGTACAAAAAACCCGTGGAGAAAAGTAGAAGTTTATGACTCAAGTAAGAGTCATAGTGTTGGGGGAACCTGCTATTAAGTAAGAGTTATTAGAGTAATTATTGTCAGGACGTAAAATCTGATTTATCATTTGAAGCTCATGTATTCTCAAAATATTAGAATGTGCACAAGATCACAAGAGCACAAGAAGGAGCAGTGTAAGAAGCAAATATTTAAATCATTTCATATTGTCAACATAAAATTTTAGATCATTTTCAGTGGGAAAAGGAATCAAAAGTACTTTTACACTGTAAAACATGAGTAGGAATAAAAAGTAAAGGGTTTGAAAACTACACAAAATGTATCTAATTTTATTCCCTTTTGGTCAATTCTCCAACTGGCTTTGACCGCCCTCTGGTGGTTATTTAACAGAACACAGAAATTACATTAAAAACGGTTGAAAGTGTAAATCTAGTGAAGTGACAATCACAGCGCTGCAAACGCACAGATCTATTTACATAAAAATGGAGCATAAATGATATGAAATTATAAAACCTCAACTTGACACATGACATCTTTGTAATTTGTCCTTCTGCATGTCTGTACAATCTCCTGGGTTATGTCTGTCATTTCACCTCTGGTGGAATTATGGGCATAGATAACTGCCAACAACTCCAGCGGACTATTTTAAGAAAATATTTTATTAAGAGAAGTTAAATTAAGCTCAGGTTTAAGGCAATAGACGTTGTGGGCGGGCTTAGGGAGGGTTCAGGGCGGGTTCAGGGAGGGCTCAGGGAGGGTTCAGGGAGGGCTCAGGGAGGGCTCAGGGAGGGTTCAGGGAGGGTTCAGGGAGGGTTCAGGGCGGGTTCAGGCGGGCTTAGGGAGGGGTTCAGGGGCGGGTTCAGGAGGGTTCAGGGAGGGTTCAGGGAGGGCTCAGGGAGGGTTCAGGGTGGGTTCAGGGAGGGCTCAGGGAGGGTTCAGGGCGGGTTCAGGGCGGGCTTAGGGAGGGTTCAGGGCGGGTTCAGGGAGGGTTCAGGGAGGGTTCAGGGAGGGATCAGGGAGGGTTCAGGGTGGGTTCAGGGAGGGCTCAGGGAGGGTTCAGGGAGGGTTCAGGGAGGGTTCAGGGCGGGCTCAGGAGGGTTCAGGGGCGGGTTCAGGCGGGTTCAGGGAGGGTTCAGGCGGGTTCAGGTGGGTTCAGGGAGGGTTCAGGCGGGTTCAGGGAGGGTTCAGGGAGGGTTCAGGGAGGGCTCAGGGAGGGTTCAGGGTGGGTTCAGGGAGGGCTCAGGGAGGGTTCAGGCGGGTTCAGGGAGGGTTCAGGCGGGCTCAGGAGGGTTCAGGGGCGGGCTCAGGGAGGGTTCAGGGAGGGTTCAGGGCGGGTTCAGGGTGGGTTCAGGGAGGGTTCAGGGCGGCTTAGGCTGGTTCAGGGAGGGTTCAGGTAGGGTTCAGGGCGGGCTCAGGGAGGGTTCAGGGTGGGTTCAGGGAGGGTTCAGGGAGGGTTCAGGGCGCGGAAAGGGAGGGTTCAGGGTGGGAACAGGGAGGGCTCAGGGAGGGTTCAGGGAGGGTTCAGGGAGGGTTCAGGGAGGGTTCAGGGAGGGATCAGGGAGGGTTCAGGGCGGGATCATGGAGGGATCAGGGAGGGTTCAGGGCGGGATCAGGGCGGGTTCATGGAGGGATCAGGGAGTGTTCAGGGAGGGTTCAGGGCGGGTTCAGGGTGGGCTCAGGGAGGGCTCAGGGGTGGGTTCAGGGAGGGCTCAGGGAGGGTTCAGGGGAGGGTTCAGGGAGGGGTTCAGGGCGGGCTCAGGGTGGGTTCAGGGTGGGTTCAGGGAGGGTTCAGGGCGGGTTCAGGGAGGGCTCAGGGAGGGTTCAGGGCGGGTTCAGGGAGGGTTCAGGGCGGGCTCAGGGCGGGATCAGGGAGGGTTCAGGGTGGGTTCAGGGAGGGTTCAGGGTGGGTTCAGGGAGGGTTCAGGGAGGGTTCAGGGTGGGTTCAGGGAGGGTTCAGGGAGGGTTCAGGCGGGTTCAGGGAGGGTTCAGGGTGCGGGTTCAGGGAGGGTTCAGGGTGGGTTCAGGGAGGGCTCAGGGAGGGTTCAGGGTGGGTTCAGGGAGGGTTCAGGCGGGTTCAGGGAGGGCTCAGGGAGGGTTCAGGGGGGTTCAGGGGGGTTCAGGAGGGTTCAGGTGGGTTCAGGAGGGTTCAGGGTGGGTTCAGGAGGGCTCAGGGAGGGTTCAGGGGGCTTCAGGGAGGGTTCAGGGTGGGTTCAGGGAGGGTTCATGGGTGGGTTCTGGGAGGGTTCAGGGAGGGTTCAGAGCGGGTTCAGGAGGGCTCAGGGAGGGTTCAGGGTTCAAGGCGGGTTCAGGGAGGGTTCAGGCGGTTCAGGAGGGTTCAGGGTTCAGGGCGGGTTCAGGGGGTTCAGGGGAGGGTTCAGGGCGGGTTCAGGAGGGAGGGTTCAGGGAGGGTTCAGGAGGGTTGGGAGGGTTCAGGGTGGGTGGGTTCAGGAGGCTCTGGGAGGGTTCAGGGCGGGTTCAGGGAGGGAGGGTTCAGGGCGGGTTCAGGGCGGGCTTAGGGAGGGTTCAGGGTGGGTTCAGGGAGGGTTCAGGGTGGGTTCAGGGCGGGTTCAGGGTGGGTTCAGGGTGGGTTCAGGGAGGGTTCAGGGTGGGTTCAGGGAGGGTTCTGGGAGGGTTCAGGGTGGGTTCAGGGAGGGCTCAGGGAGGGTTCAGGGCGGGTTCAGGGAGGGCTCAGGGAGGGTTCAGGGAGGGTTCAGGGCGGGTTCAGGGAGGGCTCAGGGAGGGTTCAGGGAGGGTTCAGAGCGGGTTCAGGGAGGGTTCAGGGCGGGCTTAAAGTGCTGACAAGGCGAACCCGTCTAAGGGCGCAGATCTCAGGCCGGATTCTGGACTGAAGAGGGACCATGGCCACCGCGTCCTGCCGCTCCGAGCTGCTGAGGCCGAGACGGGACACATACAGGGGACAGGGGTAGGTCAGAGGGGCCGCGGGGCCTGGGTTGACTGGAGATGGGGGGACCGGGGGGCTTGAGGTGACACACAGAAGAGGGAGTGAGCTGCCTGCAGACCGGGCGTCCGTTATGGCCCCCTGCTCTGGATCCCACACGGCTCCCCTCAGCTCCAGGCCACACAGGTACATGGCCTCTGGAGGGTGGGACGAGAGCCCAGCGTCACCAACAACCTTAACACAAATTAAAATACAAACAATCAAGGGTGGCAGATACATTAAAAATGGATAATATCGCACTTGTTGTTTTGGAAATATGTAAAATTTGAATATGGAATGTATTGTATTGTCTATAATTAAAACTGAAATGTCTAGTGTCTTCTCCCAAACATTCTGTTTTATTTGTTGCAGCTGCTATATTTATTTTAACTGACCCTTGTTTCATTGGTAGTGTATACTGTATTTTTGTAAGCTCTCACTCCAAATCTTTATTTTAGCTCAAATTGCAACAACAAAAGTTAACATATTCCTCCTTTCATAACATTGCAATGATTTGATTTTGTATGGAAGAATAAAACAACTGCATTTATAGTTACAGTTTGTGTATTTTAAGAAGGCCATTGCTATAATGTGCAATTATGCAATTTTAACTCTCGTTTAACTCTTAAACCTTTTAGCCCTCCCGCTATCTTTGGGTCCATTTGACCCCATCTAGATTTTTGTTTTATTTTTATATTTCATTGCTATGAATCTTTCATGGGTGGTCCAAAACATCACCTAACATACAATTTATGCAATTTTTAAAAATAAAATAAGTATTTCTTTCCTCGAGGAGGGTAAGATCCCAAATCCCAACCGATTGCCTTTGGAACTAACAAGTATATCACGTATATCATGCGGCGGGGGGCACCCTGACGCACATATTCCACTCAGTACATAAACAGCCACGTGCAAGACAAGCTGTAGATGGGATAACTTGTGTGCACTAGGAACTGGTAGCAGCTTCTTTTTGTCACGTCATGTTTACTCTCTGCGCGCTGCAGCAGTAGTACCGCTTTCTTTATGAATGGATCTCTAGCAAAACTAAAATGTTACCATTTAGCAAGCTTTGATCCAGTGTCATCCTTTTCCTTGTTTAAAACAAAAGTTTGGGAAGGAGGAGCCAAGACAGTGTCTTCCTGGGACACCGAGTGTCCTGACAGAGACAGCCCAGATCATAGTAGTGAGTAAAACCAGTATTAAAGGGTGTATGACAAGTTTGACTAAAACTGTCGAGGTGCATACTGGTGTGGGTTGTCCACTCTACATGAACCTCAGGTCTAAGCACTCATTGTAGCTCTTTCTCGCGTGTTACCTGGAAAAGGAGGATGATGTCAGACACATTTTTGCGGTGGTTGTGAGCGTACTGTCTCCTTAGGGCCAGCAGGAAGCCTTTGGGGTTGTTGAAGGCAGAGAGTTTGAAGGCCTGGGCCGGGTCTGGGCCGTCGTGGTGCCACAGGTAAGAGCTTAGGACCTCCGCTCTCATCTGGATGTGCTGCAGCTCAGCCTCAGTAGGGGAGAGCAGAGAGGACACGGCGGCTCTCAGTGTGTCCCACTCTACCTGAAGAAACCTCTGCAGAGGACCACGGGGAGAGATGCCGGGGGGCCTCGTCCTGGCCTCCAGGTAAACCTCCAGGGCCCGCAGGCGCTGCACAGGAGCCCAAGGAGAGACGGTAGACATGTCTCCTACAGAGCGGCTCTGGGGACACTGGGACGCCCGCAGCAGGACGTCCAGGCTGCGGCTCTTCTTCTGGAGGACCTCTTCGATTACGTCCTCGCCAAAACCCATACACAGGTCCTGCCCTCTGCCTGTGTCCTTCTGCTCTCCAGTCAACTGCTCCAGTAAAGCAGGCCCCTCTGAATAATCAAACATCAGCAGTTACTAAGGCCATGTGGCACAATCTACAGCACTCTTACGGTTTAAAAAAGGAACTACAATCACAACTGAACCTGTGCTGCCAGAGCCTTAACCCGCAGTTAGAGGACACATCCAACAGTTTCTCCTTGGTATAGACCATTTAAAAGTTTTTAAACAACAACACTCTACATTCCGTGGAGGAAACTGGAGGCAAAAGTGAAGAGGAACATCATTTTGATGTTGAGGTTTGTGTGCAGGATCACGCCTCCAGCACCATCTCTGGACCACACCTCTATTTCCTACAAGCCTTCTTATGCCAGCGTTATGCTGAGGAATCCACTTTATGTATATAGCACATTTTACAAACAAGCGCTGCACAGAAGCAGAATGACAACCATAATAAAAGACCAGTAAAATCAAAGGAACAAAATGATAAAATAGCAATAAATAAATACATAAATAAAAGCAATAAAATGTATTAAAAGTGTGTCTTAAGACAAGACATAAAACACTCCACTGTGGGGGGCTGTTCAGACGTGGGGAGGCAGAGCATTCCAGAGTTGAGGGCCGACCACAGAGAAAGCCCTGTCCTCCCTGGTTTTAAGTCTGGTCTTAGGCTTCAGATGATGGAGCTGGCCCTCGGACCTCAAATTGTGCGCAAATGTATGTAGTCCAAGATGAATGGAGCCAGACCATTCAAAGCTTTAACAACAAACAATAAAATCTTAAAAATTAACAGGAAGCCAGTGCAAAGACACAAGACGGGTTTTAGTTCCTGTTAAAAGTCGTGCAGCAGAGTTCTGGATTAACTGTAATCTTTGAAGTGAGTTTAGGCTTAGGGTTGTGTCAGCCTTTGTGTCAGGCCTTCTTCGCAGTAGTCCAGGCGTGAAGAAATAAAAGCGTGCACGATGTGTTCAAAAACTTTAAAAGATAAAAAAGGTTTCACTTTGGATAAAAGCCGCAGATGATAAAAACATTTTAAAACACCATTGATCTACTTGTCACATTTAATTCGCTGTCTATGGTGACGCCGATTGATGACTGCGGGATGCACATGATTGTGGTCCCACATCACTGAGGGCACTGCTGGATCCAAACAGTAGCACCTCAGTCTTCAACATCAGCATCTCTCACTTCAATAAATAATTGTTGTTTGAATATCTTTGTTGTGGCGTGGTCCTTGCCAATGAAATTACATTCATACTCTGGAAATACAAAATTCCTGGTTGTTTGCTGAATCATTCAGTCATTGGCATTTAGATCTCGTGTTTGTATGGAAAATGTTTTATTTCACTTTTGCCTCCAGTCACTGGACATTATTAAGTATAGGCACAAATCTATGTAGAAATCCCAAACGATTTGTAAATGTATAAATTTGTATGTGCAGTCATCAGTGGTTACCGTGGTGACTGTCTGCTCCAGGGAGGAGGAAGGCGCAGGCCCCGCTCCTGATCTCCTCCAGGTGAACAGTGTCCAGCACATGGGCCCCGTGCACCAGGCTCACTGTGGACACAAAGCACTGCCTTCAGCCACGGCCGGGCCCCTGAAACACTCTCTCCTTTACCTGCTAGGTACTGAAGCGCCCCCGCCTGGTCACTGCACAGAGCTGCGATGTCACTGTAAGCCTCCACTAGAACCTGGAGGTCGCTCTCGGTCCTGGAGGAGGATGTTACAGCGCACAGTAGAATCCAGCGATAATAAAGGGCACATATTATGAACTAGGGCTGCAACAAGTTAATGGATGCATTGCAACTTTGATTATAGAAATAGTTGTCAACTAATTAAGCAATCAAACTGGACTAGACACATACTCTAAAACATTCTGTGTTGAAAAAAGAGGCTTTATGACTCAGACAGAGCAGGGATGACATAAAATGACACAGGAAATTGTAAATTGTGTGTTTTTGATTAAATTACTTGTTCATCTATGAATATTCTCCACCAGGACCTCCTCAAAAGGCTTCACTTCAGCTTTATCTGGGTAAAAGTGAGTAAAAATCTCATATTGATGTCTCTTTTTTTTTTTTCTTATTGGATACAGATTTAGCTGCTTTTGGTTGACGAAAAGACAGTAAAGGTAATTGATTACAACAAGTGTTTCTACTGAATCAGTACTTTTTTAAAATAGATTTGTATGTTTAAACTCAAGTATATGTATCAAGTATCCCGGATACGGCCTCATAGCTAAAGCTTGTGTCTCACCAGGGGTAGAAGTGGTCTGGTCCTGTCCGTCTCTGCTGCAGGACACAGTGAAAAAGGGCACAGCACTGGAGATACTGCCCCCTGTGGAGAGCAGACACACACTGCGACTGAGAAAAGAGACCCATGTGCTGTACGGAGCGCTCCCACTCCTCCCTCAGACTCCAGCACGAGTCAAGAACCAACACCAGAGAATGCAGTCGGACCACAACTGGAAACATACACCAATTAATACATATATATGTTTGAATTCTGAATTATTATGAGTGCTGTAGTTACATGGTATGAGGTGAATTTTGTCTTCTGGGACAATAAACCAGAGCTGGAGCCGTCTGGGCCCTGGACAAAAAGCACAACCACGCAGAATATCGAATGAAATTACGTTCCAAATGAGCCAACACTGGATCATGTCTTAAAGGACAAATATCCTGCAGTATTTGTTTTGTTATTGGCCTTTAAACTTGCTCTTGTACCTCTGCTTTGGCATCTCATCTCTAAAAGCACACATTAATCTAGATTTGTGAGGTGTTTCTATTAGCTAATAGCTTATAGCTATAAAATATTGCAGCAAGAATTACAAAGGGGGAATAAACAAAAACTAGCAATAATGCTCAGAACGAATCTGGTGATGATTTATGGACTTGAAAACAGCAGGAGACTCTGGATCTCTACTTTAGATGTCACAAATCTGAGAAACTTGGACCCAAGTGCTTTCTGAGGCTCAGAGGGAAAATTACTCACAAAACAGAATTCATCAAACAAGCATGTTAAGACAATGTCATTAAGTGTTTAAAAGCTCAAAAAAGTCACGTTTGCATCAAATTTGTCCTTTAAAGGTTGAACCAGTAATTTCACTAAACACCATTAAAGTAATTAGATTTAAGATTTTGCTAAAATTTGACACATAAAACATTATTACCCAGTTTAGTCATTCTTTAGGTTTATAATTCCGTTACATCACACCAGGTAACTCCATAACTGTTACCAAGCAACCATGTTGTACACTGGGCCAAACACGTCTGACATATAAATATGTGTATGAGTTATGTAATAAATGTAAATGTCTTCCACTTGCCTTTTAAATGAGACATGAGACTATCTATTTCAGGCCACAGTTGGTCCCATTGTTCCAGTAGGTGGGCGTTTTTAAAAACTAACCAGAGACCTTCATTGGGAGCATTTTTTAAAGTTGAAATGATGAAGGCTTGTTCCCAGGAACAGAGCACCTTGAGTGAAACCTGGAGAATAAACATGAGGCATGACCATGATCAGAGTTTAAAGGGGACATTGTTTACTAAATCAACTTTAATGAGTTTCTTAAAACAGCGTTTCCTCATCATTAGTGCATTCCTGTGCTTAGAGCAATTATTTGAAAAATGTAGACTCCGAGAGACACAAGTAGCCAAGTAACTTTAAGAAAATAAAAACATGTAAATGCAATTCCGCTGTTGTTACCATAGACATACACTGTAAATAAAAATATATGTCTATAGCTGTTACAGTGAAATGAAAGAGGAGACGGGGTATTTTAGTCCCGCAGTTTTGAACAAGAAGTCAACAGACGTGTTTCTATTAACAATACAGTTTAGATCTATATTATGGTTAACAATGAACGAAATGTGAAATGATGATCTACTGATGAGTTCAACAGTGTAGTGTACATGAGTACCTGTGAAAAAAAAAGCAGAATATGTCTTAAAAATACTTAAGTATCCAGGCACTCCAAAAAAAAGGTAAAAGAAAAGGTAAAAATCACACAGGAAGAGGAAGTATAATAAAAGGCCGAGCCAACATGTTTGGACTACTGGTCTTCATCAGGGGTTACAAGCAGAATATGTCTATTTCAATTTTTGTGAACGTGAGGATGAATGAAAAGAGTCACCTGTGCCTGGAGGGCCAGCTGTTTGATCAGCTGCAGAGGCTGAGTGTGCCGGGCCCCTATGAGGACGACAGGGCCAGTACGAAGGAGCCGGATCAGGTCCTGGACGGCCCAACGGCAAGGGGCCTCACCGAGAAGACACTCGGCCATGTCCTCAGCTATGAGCTGCAGGGAGTCGGGCCTCAGGGTCCTCCAGAGCAGGGCCCGCAGCAGCAGGGACAGCTCTGTGTCGGGCTCACAGGGGATCGGGCCTGTGACACACGAGGGTACTCCCAGGTACTCCTGCCACCGCTCTGGAGCTGAGCTGAGGGACCACAGCAGACCTCTGAGGGCAGGGAGCAGCTCCAGGGCCCGCAGCTGTGGAAGCACGTCCTGAGAACCACAGTCAGACCATATTATGTCAATCCAACAGAAACAGATCGACTTTAGGTTTAATCCTGATACTACGGTTTCCTCGTCATTCGTTGTCACTTCTGCAGTTTCAGTCAACGGACCTGTTTCTATTTCTAAGCAGTTTTAGATAAATATTATGGTTTGCAATAAACAAAATGTAGAGTGATCTGCTTATTACATTTCAATACTAATGACCTGAAAAAAGCATATGTCTCCTTTAAAACCTGTCTTTTAATGTTTGATTTGAGGTTTCATTATCAGACAATGTGAAATGTCTTTAAAATGAATCACTAAAGTGTAGAAATGTAACTTTTTTCATTTTTATCTTTAATCAGCTTTTTTTGTAGATGTTTTTTTTTTTTTAAACCATAAACGATATTCTCAATATTCACATTTTGAATAACTTCAAAATAACATTCACACTATTCTGCATTTCAATCCATTCCCCACCTTGAGCGCAGGGATCCACTGTGGCAGTGCGTGGCAGGCCTGGGTCCAGGTCTCGTCACAGGTCTCAGGCTGATTCTCTTGGCAGGACCCAGGCCAGGTCTCTGTGTGACGGTGGTCAGTTGTCAGTAGCCCCTGGAGAAAAGCCTGTCCCTCAGCCTGGGAGCAGAGCTGTCTGTGCTGGAGCAGAGCCACACACAGCAGCACCCTAAGGACCTGCTCGTGGCTCTGGGACAGACAGGGCCCGTAGTCCAGCAGCACCTGTGAAAGCACCTGGTGACAGAGCTCTTCCACTGCCCATGGCGCAAGGCAGTGGGACATCAGTGCTCCAGCTCGCCCTGAAACGCTCTGCTTCACCACGGACACAAACCGCTCCAAACCGAAGCAGTAAGCTGGGGACAGCACTGCCACCTGCTGGAGAGCTTTGTACACGACGGTGGTGAAGGCGAAGAGAGGCTGGCAGGACCTGATCATCTCAGAGAACCCACACAGAGCACCCTCCACCTCCTCCAGCTCCCTTCGCAGCTCCTTCGTCTCCTTGTGGAACACACACACTTCTTCTGCAAAATCAGGATCCTCCAGCAGGTGGCCCTCACTCTGCATTATGTAGTCCATCAAAGAGGCCTGGAAAAGAGCAATGTCTCAGTCTGAAGCAACCAATAGATACAATTCAATTTATTTTTGTAGCGTCCAAATCACAAAAACAGTTGCCTCGATGGGCCACAGGTAGAAAGCAGTTCAAATAATCAATGTTCAAGAGAATTGATCAAATGTGTAACTGTCCCAGAGCATCCCCTGTCCTTGACCCTCCTTCTCAGCAACCTTGGAAAAACTAAAAAAAAAAAAAAACAAAACAAAAAAAACGGGGAAAAGTAGAAAGCTTGGGGAAAACCTCAGTGAAAGAGAGATCCTACTCCCACGGTAGGACAGACTGAAGATGGTCCAGGACTGACACAGCCATTTGGACCAGAACCACTCAGAGGGAAGGAAGGTGGCTCATCTAGTGTAGAGACAGGCAGATGAGGAATGGGAAATATACAATTTTGCACTCTTTTGAGAGTTGAGATTTCTTTTCAAATTATGTGCATGTTTAGCACAATTAATTCAAGTCGAGTCACAATTGAGTATTTTCTGAGACAATGCCACGTCATTGACAAGGCTTTACCTCAGAAAAGTAAACTGATTGTTCTGTACATCTTGAAATACAGCAGGCGGTGATAACATTTGCAGTTTTCATTAGCATTCTTAGAAATATATACAAATTTGGACTGTTGGACCACTTGGACCAGAATCTTCATCATGTCTTTGTGTCTGTGTTGTCTGCTCTTGTAGTTGTTGAACAGTGGAACAGAGCAGCTCTTCTACACTGAAATAAATTGATTGCTTCCCCCACAGAGGTCTGTTAGTGGATGTTAACTCGGACTCTTATCTATGAAGACCTATAGAGAACCTATAAGAACACACTGACAACACAGAACTCCACAAAGAAGACCTTCGATGTTTCAGGATTCTCACCTCTTTCGAGGCCAGCCGCTCTGTGAGGTACTGCTTGCTCTGCTCTAGCTGCTGCCGTTGGATCAGGACAGGGCTGGAGTCTGGAGGCAGAAGCTGAGTCTGCATGAAGTTCTCCAACTCCTGTGTGCTGAGGGACAGGTCCACCACATGGACCTGGCGCACGAGTGGCCCTGGAATCTCTACAAACAGTTAGGTTCCATTTAACGTCCCATAATGACGATATACATCCCAGGAGAGCAGCAAATGATTTTAAGGCGCATTATTACAGATATGACTCTTGTGAAGTTTGAGCTACTTTAGAATGTCGTTACCTCATCAAAGACCTTCACTGTGTTTGTTTCATTCACACCTATTTGAATAATGCTGTATATTTAGGCCGTCTACATCTTAAAAGCTCAAAATTCTCCGCACCACTTAAACTGCCTGCTTGCCTCATTGAAATAAATGGAACTGAAGGTTTACTGATATCTTTCAATTAATGTCATCAACAGTAGCCGGGGGGGTGAAGCTAACTGGAGGCACTGACCTGTCTGAAGCTCTGTGACTGCTCTTACCAGTGGTCAGCATGTGAACAGGCAGATTGGTGGAGAGGGTGAGACTGAAGCTGGGCTGAGATGAAAAAGACAGCAGGCTAGACAGTATGGAGAGGAGGCGAGGACCGGACGGGCTCCTCTCTGCGGCCCTCACCAGTACTCGGGCTCCTGAGCAGAGAATAGACCCTGGTTCAGCCTCGACTACTTCCTCCTGTATGAAACCTCTAGGTGTACCTGTGACCGCCGCCCGCTCCAGCTTGTCCAGGAAGTCTGGGTCATCAGCATAAAGCTCCACCTCAAAGTCTTTCGCAGTCACCCTCAGCTCCCCTACCGTGAAACACAATGTATCATGTATCATTAGTTATCAGGGCCAAAATAAGACATCTAATCCTGAAAGGTAATAGGCCGTTGTGTTAATGTGATGTCAAATGATTACAAAGAGCCTGAAGAGAAAAGAATAAAAGAATTACATAAATCCTAATGAATATTGAATTGATGTTTGGAGCTTATTTTATTTCTAAATACTGGATCTAGCCACATGGAACATCAACAGGCTACAACTGTCAGCTCTGATGAACAATGGGAGAATTCAGGTTCCATTATAGCTTTGTAAAGTGACTCAAATACATGGAACTTGAAAGTGTGAAAGTCATAAAAGTAAAAATAGGTAAATCATAAAATGACTGTCTTGCAGTGGGCGGTACCTCTGAAGGTACCTCTGTGGGTGGAGTCAGAGTCTAAGTAGAGGTGTGGGTCGACCAGCAGAGGGCAGAGTTGCAGACAGTTGTGGGTGCAGCTCCTCAGCAGCATGTAGCGCAGCAGGCTGGAGAGGGCCACACCATGAAGCTGCCTCTCACTCACACCCAGAACCCAGGCCAGGGGCCCCTGTGGCAGTGGCGATACAGGCAGAAGAGGAGCAGAGCAGGAGCCACTCAGAGAACACGAGGGCTTCCTGGGGTCCTCTGGTACCGGGCAGATCATGCCCGTCTCACACAGTCCTCTCCACTTTGTCAGCAGCTCACAGCGTGTGTCCGCTCCAAACGGACCCAGGTATGAGGTGGCGGCTGCAGTGAGGAGAGCGTCTCCAGGTACAGCTGTGAGGACCACAGCTGCCTTCTACAGCAGAAACAAAAAAGTGATCCATGTGAGGAAAGTGAATAAGCTCACTGATGAGGGACAGATACAGACTAATACAGCTACAGCTAATGAAGACAACATAGAGTATGTGACGAGAGCGTGCTTGTACCTGGGCGTCCTCCTTCCACACACGTACAAACATCTCCAGCTTGTCTACAGTGGAGGAGGCTTCTCTGTGGACCTGCTCAGCTTGTTGGAGCTCAGATGTTTGCTTTTGGAGCTGCTCTTGTACACAGTGAAGTTGCACGTTTAGCGTTTTCAGCTGGCCACATACATCGTCTTTCTGTCTACGAGTCTCAAGGAGGTGCTCTCGAGCAGCTGCGGCCTCTGCCTCCAAGTACCGGCTCCTCTCCACGTGCTTCTGCAGCCTGCAGCACTCGTACACCGCCAGCACCCAGCAGCACAGGGACTCACAGGCCTGAGACGCCTCCCGCACCAGCTCTGGGTTAAAGTCAGGGCTACGGACCAGTGTGCCCAGCTTATGCAGCTGCTGTGGGGACACGCTGCAGTGGTCAAAGTACTCCAGTTCCTGGAACAACATGCACTGACAGTCAGCAACAGGAAATGATCTACAGCCTCTAATGAGGACAAGTCTGATACAGGACCATCATTCAAAAATACAGTCAGTCTGTCCCATCACACCCAGGTCATGTAAAGAGCTCAATATGATGAAATAATTTGAGGTGGCTTTTGTTCTTCTTGTCAGACAAAAAGACGATGCAAAGGAAGATTTCTGATCCACATCAGCACTGGTTATTCTATAATTACACAAATGTTACACATGGCATGGCTGCTGTCCTCTATCTTAGTTTTTCCTGACTGTTTACTCTTGATGCTCCCACTGTTGGTACTGGAGACTTGTCCCAGTGCTAAACTGCAGCAGCCTTTTACTAAATCAAAAGTAAAAAAGGATTCCTAACTATCATAGTCATATATTGCCAAGCTTCTGTGAGTACTCAGACCTGAAAGAAGTTGTCCCGGCTGAGCAGGTGCTTGGTGCTGTCCCAGCCCGGGCGGTGGTGGAATAACAGGCACACAGCGTCCAGCACCATGACCACGGGCTCAGGGGGGTCTCTGTAGCCTCGCACCTCCTCCAGGGCACTCAGGTCCAGGCTGGTCACCTTCCTCACACCGGCGTCCAGAGCAGCCTGCACCTGCACACAGCTACATCAGTGCAGTGCCGAGGCACAGCTCCAACATATCTTTATGTAGTCGATTTTACGTTTGAAGTTGCATATGAAGGCTGGCATAAGTCGCAAGAAGAACTGGTCAAAACTGGTTGCTAACATCCACGTTTTAACAAGACCACAGATTTGTCTTTAACATTTTGACAAAAGCATTTACTTTACATTTCATAGAAGAAAAAACAGGTTTTAATGGGCCCTGGCCCCACAGGCCAGTTCCCTTTATAGCGTTTCGAATGGTCCTTTAGGCTTACTATGTAATCAGAATCAGAATCAGAAATGGTTTATTGCCATTGTCAGTGATCAAAAATTCACAAACATAGGAACTTGCTTCGGTGTAAGGTGCAACATAAAACAATGAATAAAATATAATAAAATATATAAAAGAGGCAAGCATAAAATTAAGAATAAAATATACTAAGATAGATAGACTAAGACTATATACAGAAATGTACAGTTGGACAGTCAGTAGTGCATGTACATGAGCAGTGCAGATAGATAGCTCTTTTATAATATATTGTTAAAGTGGCAGGTGTTACAGAGTGTTCATGAGTCCAACGGCAGAGGGAAAGAAACTGTTCTTGTGGCGGGAGGTTCAGGTCCGAATGGACCGTAGCCTCCTGCCCGAGGGGAGTGGCTCAAATAGTCCGTGTCCAGGGTGAGAAGGGTCAGCTGTGATCGACCTGCTCATCCCCGAGTCCAGGAGACGTACAGGTCCTGGACAGATGGAAGGCTGCAGCCGATCACCTTCTCAGCAGAGGCACAATGCGCTGTAGTCTCTGTTTGTCCCTGGCTGTGGCTCCTGTACCACACGGTGATGGAGGAGGTGAGGATGGACTCAATGATGGCCGTGTAGAACTGCACCATCATCTGTGCCGGCAGCTTGGCTTACATCCTCTGCTGGGTCTTCTTGATGATGGAGCTGATGGTCGGCTCCCACTTGAGGTCCTGAGTGATGGTGGTGCCAAGGAAGCGGAAAGAGTCCACGGTGGTGATGGGAGAGTCTGTCAGGGCGAGGGGGGGCAGGGGGGCTGAGACTTTCCTGAAGTCCACGATCATCTCCACTGTCTTCTGGGCGTTGAGCTCCAGGTTGTTATCGCTGCACCAGGACACCAGCCGGTCCACCTCCCTCCTGTAGACTCCTCCCTCCTGTAGACTCCTCCCTCCTGTGACAGACTCATCGCCGTCCGAGATGAGTCCGATGAGGGTGGTGTCGTCTGCAAACTTGATCAGTTTTACAGAGTCGTGGCTGGAGTTGCAGCAGTTGGTGTACAGGGAGAAGAGCAGAGGAGAAAGTACACAGCCCTGTGGAGTTCCTGTGCTGATAGTCCGAGTCTCTGAGACATTCTTCCCCAGCTGCACGCACTGCCTCCGGTCCGTCAGGAAGTCAGTGATCCACCTGCAGATGGAGTCAGGCACGTGGAGCTGAGAGAGCTTGTCCTGGAGCAGAGCAGGGATGATGGTGTTGAATGCAGAGCTGAAGTCCACAAACAGGACCCTGGCGTAGGTTCCCGGGGAGTCCAGATGCTGCAGGATGAAGTGGGGGGCCAGGTTGATGGCGTCGTCTACAGATCTGTTGGCTCTGTAGGCGAACTGCAGTGGGTCCAGGGCGGAGGAGGAGAAGGACTTGAGGACGGGCAGGACCAGGCGCTCAAATGACTTCATGACGACAGGCATCAGCACCACAGGCCTGAAGTCATTAAGTCCAGTGATCCGGGGCTTCTTGGGGACAGGGACGATGATGGACCACTTGAAGCAGGCTGGGACATGGCATGACTCCAGGGAGGTGTTAAAAATGTCTGTGAAGACAGGAGTCAGCTCATCTGCACAGTGTCTCAGGGTGGCGGGGGAGACACCGTCTGGTCCAGCAGCTTTTTGGGGGTTGGACTTCTGAAACTGAGTCTTGGGTCTTGAGCCATGCATTGATAAATGTGCCATAATTTTATTTCTCACTTGTTTGTGTGTTGTTCTGTGTTTTGTGCGTTTAAATTTTTGAAGGAAAAAAAGGGGGGGAAAAGGAACTGGCTGATGCTCCCATTCCTGTTTTGTTGTCTTGTCATGATTATTATGATTATTTCAGCTTTTTGTCATCTTGTTTTCACCCGAGTCTGCGTTCACCCTCATCCAATCATCTCACTTAAAGCATTCCGGGAGCCAAAGAGAGCCACTTTGGAAGCCAGACCTCTAATCGCCCACTTTGGACTGCCTACGGCATGGTTCATATTTTCTAAATGAGTTCAAGCTAAATTAAACACTATGAAACATGACAGATGACCTCAAAACCACAACTTTATGAGATAAAAGCACACAAGCACAAACCCATCCCTGACTCTTCCCACAAACAGAAGCACATGAGGATGACATGAACACACCATAGCAGCTGCCTGTACCTTCAGCTGTGTTTCCCGGATGTCCTTCTCCAGCTGCGTGAGCCGTTCCTCCTCCAGGACACTTCTGTGCTGGGCGTCCTGCAGCCGCTGCTCCTGCTCTGTGATGGCTCTGAGCAGTGCCTCCTCCTCCTGCACAACAAACAACAGTCAGGAAACAGCAGGGCTGGATTGGGAGAAAAAATATTGGTCCTGGAGATTTTTTTTGTCTGGACCAGCCCATCAGTGATTTAACAAGAAAAATGTTGTTTTAAACTACCAGTTTATTCATATGTAACTGGGGGAACTGGTCAAAAAGAGTGCATTTTACATTGTAAAATGCACTAAACGATCTTCAAACGTCGTCCGGACGACAACCCCTGAAACCCTTTCTACGATGGACCACACCTGGACGAATGAGGGTTTACATCGACGAATTTTACATTGTCTTAATAATACTTGGTATTATCAGTGGCCTGTTGTAGAAAACGTCTGCACAATTTATTTGTTACACAAACCCTAATGCTTCAATACAGGTGGCACGGAGGCAGAGTGGCTAGCACTCTCATCTCACAGCAAGAAGATCACAGGTTTGATTACCAGACTCCTATGCTGGACTGGACCTTGTGGAGTATGCATTTTTCTCCCCGTCCTGGGTGGGTGTCCTCCGGGCACTCCAGTTTCCCCCATCAACCCAAAACATACACCACAGGTAAAATCCAGGTAAAACCAGCAAAGGTACTGACTAAGCCAAGCTCAAGATCTGGAGATGGGTCCCCGGGCGCTGCACTGCAATATCCACTGCTCGTGAGAGGTTGCCCCAGCAGCATTGAAGGATGGGTGAATTGCAGGAGACAATAAAGCTAATCTAACAGAGTTGGGCTTAAGCAGCAGTAGCTCAGTTGGCGGAATGGTGTTCTTCTGATCCGAAGTTCAGCGGTTCTCAACATAAACATCCTCGGTTGAGCGGTCATATCCACTGACCTGCAGTGCGGTTCCAGCTCCATTGGATGAATACTGCCGTTGTGTCCTTGGGTAACACTTAACCGTCTCATGTCTGCTTACACTGGTGTGTGAATGGGTGAGTGGTTCCTTGATGTAATGCCTGTACCTTGAAGGTAGAAGTGCTTTATAAATGTGACCAACTAGCACTTTAAAAAAAAAAAGTTTTTTCAAGCCAATGTTATTAAATCTTTAAAACCAAGAATAGGCTAGAACTGTTTTACCTTTTTTTTTTTTTTATTAAGATGACTGATTAAACTATGTATGTTTAGTTGTTGTTTAGTATAATAAATTATACTATATTTCCATCAGATCCCCCCTTTAGGATCCCCAGAGTGGGCTTTTTGAATGCACCTGAACGGTCTATTGCAGCAGTGGTCCTGCCACCCTTCACTCTTCCTTTTAGTCCTCCAAGCCCTGCTCCTCTCACTCCCCCTTTAGTCCTCCAGGCCCCGACCCCCTCATTCTCCCCTTTAGTCCTTTTTTAGTCCTGCAGGTCCTGCCTTAACAGTGCATTTGGACTGTGGGTGGGTTTGGTTCAACACACCTTTTGAATGGCCCGAGTCTTCTCCCTGTGTGTGAGCAGTCTCTCCAGAGCCATGTTGGTCATCTCCTCCAGGCCGGACACCACTGCTGCCATTCTGACAAAAACTAGCTTTAGTCTGGAAGCCCCTTAACATTTGTCAAAATAGGACCCTACCGATGGGCGTGTTGAAGGGCTTTTGTCTGAAGCAGTTTGAACAGGTCACAGAAGTGACCTATAAACTCCACGTAGGAGCCAGGACTGAAGGGCTGGTAAGTGAGCAGAGCGGAGGCGTACTGTCCCGCACACAGGTGGACCCGCACCATGGCCTCTGCTGCACTGCGCACATAGTCTCCTGTGTCTGAAATAAAGTCAAGAGATAGCAATTTGTCACCTTTTTATGTATATTACTGACTGAAATCACATCTTTAAAAAAGCTTTTCATCATGCAAAGTTGAAAATAAGGCATTTTATGTGTAAACATAACCAACAATATTCAAATCTAAATCTAAAAATTATTATATATTAGATGTCACTGAAAAAACAGTACAACTACAATATAAATTATACAGTAACTTGTCTTTTTCTTTGAAGTCAGTTGAACTTCTGCAGAAACATTCAAAGCACAAAAGTGGGGAAGAACTGTGTCTGTGGGCGCTTCTGAAAGAGATTTATATGTCAAAGTATGAGAAGAAGGCAAACGTAGACTGCGTTGAGATTTTATAGACATTAGTTAGATCAGTAGATTCATATCCATCACTTAGCAACTCGGTTAGTCCAGGAAGATGCCAGTCTGCTGTGTTTTTTTGTTTGTTATTTGTCCTTAAAGCCATAAGCATTAGCCCACAAATGAATACAAGTTATGAATAACTAATAATAATATAATGGGACAGCTCTGGGTAATGACTGAAAGGACAAGATCGTGGATACAAGCGGTCGGAATGAGCGTCCTCCGCCGGGTGTCTGGGCGCTCCCTTAGAGATAGAGAGGAGGGTGAGGAGCTCAGTCACACGGGAGGAGCTCGGAGTAGAGCCGCTGCTCCTCCACGTCGAGAGGAGCAGCTGAAGTGGCTCGGACACCTGTTGCGGATGACTCCTGGCATCCTTCTTTTTCATGTGAAGGAACATCAGGAGGAGTTCAGAGAGGCCATGGAAGCGTATCGGTCGGCCTCAAAGAAATTCTGGCAAACTGTATGACACCTCAGGAGGAGAAACAGTGCTACACCAACACTGTTTATGGTGCGGGTGGAGAGCTGTTGATCTCCTCAATCCCACGTCTTCCGAGGAGGAAGCAGAGAGCAGAGGACTCGGAGGCAGATTCGTCAACCAAGCCGTAGTCACCGATTGTTGGCAAGATCCTTGGTGGCAAGTCTCTGGGTCTCTGGTTGATGAGATCCATCCTTAGTAGTCTCTGGTTATTGTGGGACTGTCCTCTTTGACACATCTCTGCAACATCACAGACGGGGGACTGGAGGGTGTGCTCCAACAACAGAGCGATCACAGTCCTCCCCAGTAAGGTCTATTCCAGGGCACTAGAGAGGAGAACCTGACCGATAGTCCAACCTTGGATTTAGGAGGAGCCTGTGTTTTTCGTCCTGGTCGTGGAACACTGGACCAGCTCTATCCTCTCCATCGAGTGGTCGAGGGTTCACTGGATTTTGCCCAACCAGTCCACATGTGTTTTGTAGGTCTGGAGAAGGTGTTTGACCGTGTCTCTTGTGGTGCCCTGTGGAGGGTGCACCGGGAGTATTGGGTCCAGGGACCTTTGCTGAGGGCTGTCCGGTCCCTGGGTTTGCTGTGTTCACATTGCCGGCAGTTAGTCAGACCTGTCCATGCTACCCCTGCAACAAGCAGAGACAGAGAACTTCTTGTTCTAACAGTGTTCCCTCATCATAATCTTACTCTGAGTTGTATTTTGAGTGATTCATGCATGGTTGAGTACTTGAGTAAAAATTCCTTTCACCTATTCCCATCCATGACTCTTCTGTGGGGAAAGATCTAATTGTAATGTAAAATAATGATCAACATAAGTAATTGTTTATTGCTAAATAAAATGGAAAAAAGCACAAGGTGTCCTCTAAAGGTCTTCTTTCGATAGAGATAATGACTCACGAGCGTTCATCTGGAGACCGCGGTGTGCAGTGGACAACAAAGACTCGTAGGACCAAGGCAGATAGAGCTCCACAGAACAGCTGCGCCTCACTGCTCTCTTCATCTGTGTCTGAGGACAGAACAGAGTGTCGTCTGGACATCTAACTCTTCATTCGATGTCATAGTCTTTAAACATTTCGAAATGGTCCCATAAAAACAGTAGTAAATCCTTCTATTTTTACAACAGAACGATAAGATCATTTGTACAATTATTTGCCTACTGTAATTTATACATGACTTAGGTTGTTCATTTTTCAAGTTTTTTGGAGAAAAAACCATGATGACAGATTTTTAATGTAATAATATCCTGAAGTTTTATAATTGATGACAAAACTTGTATAATGAGAACAATATTTCACATGTATTTATTATTGTGTAGTGTTGTGTAGATTCAATTTGTATCATATAATGATTATAAAACACTTACCACAACCATGCAGGGTCATCTATTGTCACAATTTACTGTGAAAGTCATAGTCTATGACACCTCCAGCTTTTGCATTTATTTTCTATACATTAACATTTTTCATGGAAAAAGGGTTAAATAAATAAAGTCATAATTCAAATATTGGACCAAATATATGAAGGTTGAAGTAATCTGAACTAACTTTACTAAATAAATTCAAGATAAATACTGATATTTCACTTTGAGACGACAGATGGCAGAGACACAGGCTAAGGTTTGTGTTTTTTGGCAGTAAAAATGTTTCTGATTGGCCAAGGATGGAATCAAAGAAATCTACAGATGCAGTAAAAAAAAAAAAACATCATCTGGCCCAAAAATGTGACGCTGTGAATGCTGTCAATATGTATATGTAATTAAAAAAAAACTTTATGTGTAAATTATGCTTAACATAACATAACATAACACTTAAAAGGAAAGAAAAAGTAGAGTGATATATGGGGTGTCCCCACAATATGAAAATACCAGTCAAACGTTGAGGTTCATATGTTGATACATACTCTGTAATATACGGTTACAACCTGAGAGAAGCAAAAGTGCATACTCACACTCCCCAGTCTGAAGATCTCTGGACCGTGACATGTGCTGCTGTGTGGCAGCAACATCACAATGTGGATGTTCTTGTGAGTTTGGCGCAAGGACCTTTAAGGCAATCAGAGATAAGCGTTACATTATGTCTCAGACCAGTCCCACCAATCATCCCACCCTGTTTGATCGGTTTCCCTCAGGGAGGAGCAACAGGCCAACAATAACGTGTGCAAATGTGCAAAATCACTCTCTGCCATGGATGCTGTGTTTTAGTGTGTCCTGGCGTCACAATGTTGTCTTGTCCGTCTGCGCACACCAGAAAGAGCTGCTAGAAAATTAAGTTCCATCCATCATACACAGAATAACTGATATATTATCAAATATTTACATGTTTTTGTTTTTGATGCTCAAAGTTGCTTCACATTTTATACTAGGTGAGGTTGGTAGGTGGACTAGTTTCTAGTCCAAAGCCTAATAACACAGACAAACTACAAACCCTGGCTTACTTGTCTAACATCCATTGGTCCAGATAGTAGCGCTGTGACAGACCACTGGAGGTCACCGTGACAACGTGCTGCATTATCTGCTCCTGCGTGTGCAAGCCCAGCCCGCCCTGAGCCATGACCAGCAGGAGGCGCTCTCTGATGACCGTGCTCACGTCGGCATGCACCAGGAGCACTACTCTCGCCCCTTTCACCCGGCTCCTGTCGTCCGCCTCTCTGAGCACCGCCGACAGCTCCTTCTCGTTGGCAGAGTGGACTTCCAGAAGATCGGATCCGGTGAGCAGCGCTGCACAGTGGACGGTGGATCTGCGCCCCGTGCCCACGTCGGAGGCCAGGAGAACAGCATGGGCTCCGGGTATGAGCAGGACGCGGAAGATGTGTGCTAGCTGCCGTGCCCTCTGCTGGTGCACAACGTATGTGTGGAGAAAACCGTTGGAGAGGCCGCAGTGATCTTTGTACAACTCCTTGTTCAGGATATTTTGCAGGTCCTCCGCAAAAACATCAAGCGCATATTCTTTATAAGCGATCTGCTTCGAATTGCTCCCGTTTTGATCTGTTTTCAGAAATGCAGGCAGTTCTGGGCTGTAAACCACATCCAAAATTCTGAGAAGTTCTACACCATGCTTTATTCGATCCTTTTCAGGACAGCAAATGTTTTCATGCCCATCTAACACTGTCAATTGTTCCAACATGCTCCCAAAATGAGCCGTACCAATATTAACAATAATTCTTTCCAGATCTGAACGCTGACCTTTTTCTCTTACTCTGTCAATAAAGGTGTGCGTGCACTCGTGTAGCCAAAGTTTCACTAAACTGACCACGATTGTATTAGGTCCGATCATGGAACTATCGCTTTGCCAAAGAGTCATGCCTTGAAACACTTTCTGCAAGTCATGAACGGAGAAGAGGAAATCCGTCTTGTCCGCTGCATGCCCGAAATACTCTTGCAAAGCTAAATGCAGACTGTGAGTGGCGGAGATGATACAAGACGCCATTTCCGAAGCATTTGGAAGCAGAGGGCGCATCCACTGCTGCAGACAGGGAGAGTACAGAGATAGTATTACGTCCAGGGATAAGGCGGGCAGCGTGAAGACGGAGAAGAGGCGGGTGAGGCGGGAGGGGAGCATGGGCGTGTGGGGGGGCACACAGCTGCTGCACATGTAGGAGACGGTACTGGTGCTCAGGTGCTGGAGGGATGAGTTACTGAACAGGACCACACGGCTTTTCGACACACTTTGCCTAAGAACCTCTAAAGCTGGAGACGTCGTACCAGTCGTGTCTGTGGAGGTAAAGAGTATGAACAAATTTACAAATGAAGAACAGGCCTAAAAAGAAAATATATAATTGTAAATTTACTAGGAAGAACCATCCAATCACACTAGGTGGAACTTAAATGTTCCACAGCATTAAACTAAATTCCATTAAGACAAATGGAAAACAGGGGCGTGGTCTGACCTGGGTGGAAACTGATTTCACTTTTAAGACTTTCATTGGTGAATTGTGTATTTTAAAAACAACTAATTCAGGTCAAGTCTCAATTAAGTCTTAATAGAGGCTGACATGGTGTAAGTAAAAAGACTGCGGTAGATCAGGGATATTCAAATTTACTGAGGGCCAGATTTTTTGGATGGTTTTGTCCCTGTCCTGCAGAGGCTGTCGACATCTGCAGGACTGAACCAGGCCTAAGCCAGACCTAAACCAGGCCTAAACCAGGCTTAAACCAGGCCTGAACCACGTCTGAAACAGGTTTGAACCTGGTCAAAACCAGGTCAAAACCAGAACAAAACCAGGACTAAACCAGGATAAAACCAGGACTAAACCTGGTCTAAACCAGGTCTAAACAAGGACTAAACCAGGTCTAAAACAGATCTTAACCAGGACTAAGCCAGGTCTAAACCAAGAACAAGAGATAAAATATGTTCTATGTTTTTGAAAGATAGGTTAAGGGCCGGATCATCTCCCTTGGAGGACCTGATTTGGCCCCCGGGCCTGGAGTTGAATAGCCCTGCTGTCGATGTTTAAATACAGCAGTCTGCTCTAGCATCGCAGTAGCATTTAGCCCACTACAGTTAGCATTCTTGGATATTTAAGCACTTTTGGGCCATTGGACCACTTTATTATTCAGCCCGTCTTTGTGTTTGGTACAATATAACTCGCTCTTGTAGGTGTTGAACAGTGAGTGACAGACTGTAGCTATAGTGCATCTTTGAATGCAGTTGTTTGTACAAATTAAATTTGATTGCAGTTCAATTTCACAGCCCTTGTAGATTATTTTTTATTCCGCATTTAACCATGAAAGTTCACAGAGATTCGGTTTAAGTCCTGCCCCCAGGGGTGCTATTTTTAGTATTTATATTGAAGTACCCAGAAATGCTTTAAAGTCAAGGCAACTTGGGGCACTGTAACAGTCAAGGTACAGTGAAGGTGTAAAGATGTTCTTTTTTTCTGAAAAAGGAGACGGCTCTGGATGCAAGATAACTTGAACATGGGCAAATAAAATAAAAACAACTCAAGATTGTTTTTCATTTGTATAGAGAGACAAACATTAAAGCAGAAAAGTTCATATCTAACATAATTACAAGAGGCACTACGCACCAGTGGTAGCCTCGTGTAGATCATCCACAAACAGCAGCAGGTTGGAGAGTCGCGTGGTGCTCCAAAACACTGTGAACAGGTCTGAGGGGCTCAGGACAGCACTGCCACACAGGCTCACACATGGCGTTTTGAAAGTGGGCAAACTCCTGCACACCGTAGTCTTTCCTGATCCAGGCTCTCCCACCAGAAGAACCGGCTGCTTGGCCTCCAACATGAGGTTCAGAAGGTGAGTATAAACCCCATACTTAGAGAGAAGAGTGAAAGGACATTACGTTTAATATTTGTGGAATTGAATGGTAAACTTTAAGATGCACTATCTATTTGTCTTGTGGAAGATATGCTACCCTCTTTGAAGATGTTAGCCCAAACAATGTAAAAAAAAAAGTGAACAAAAAATCCATGGAATAACCTGATAAACTGCTGGGTCACTTCTGGTACATACATTTTTCAATATATAGTGTTAGAATCCTTTTGAATTAATGCTAAATTTAGTTTAGTTTAGTTTAGAGACATTAAAATCTCCACTGATTTAACATTGGGCTAACCGGATATTTTTTCTCTATTTGTTCTATTTGTTCTTAAATGTCTCCATGGCCTTGCCCCTCAATCTGCCCGACCTGCTGCAGCCCTCCACTCATGCACGTTCTCTCAGGTCGACCAATCTTTACGTGTTGTCTCAAAAACAAAGAAAAACAAGGGGGATCTTTTTTCCAGTTTTTTCTTCAATGTGCTCTCTGCGTAATGTACCTTAGGCAAATTGAGTCTTCTTTAAAAACACACCTTTTTTCCTTGACTTTTTAACACAGTTTGAAATATTGACTTAGTGTGTTGTTTTATATGGGTTTGTGTTTATTTGTGTGATCAGCACTTTGGTCGAATTTGTTGTTGTTAAAGTGCTCTACAATTAAATTGCAATGGATATGAGGTTTGTCAGTCCACATGGCTCACAGATAGGCCCATCGACAGAAATGTGGGGACCAGGTGAAAGAAGCCTCACATGGGCCCCCCTCTAGTGTAAATTAATTGAAAGAGGGTCCAAATCTGGGCCCTAAGACAGACCCCTTTGTCCTCCTGTCTACTCCCTACTCTTTTTTTTTTCTTTCACTTTGTAGATCGTTTATAAAAAAATCTCTGTTTTATGACATAAAGGGTCTGTGTACTGGATGTGGGACCCAAACACAGGAAAATATCTTTACACTAAAATATCTGGGTATATGTACTCGGGCCCAAGACACCGTCAACTTCAACCGATTAATCGAATAGTCTAAAGAACAAAAGCTCTTCTGCATTATCCCTTGTTTAATTCTGTTGCAGAAAATAAATAACTCAAAACTCAAATACAAGGCATATGATGATGGAAGAATTCTACAACATGCTTAAAATCTCATAATAGTCAAATTTGCAAAAATATTCCTCCTTCAGCATCGGGAGTGTGCTGTACCTTGGGTGAGATGTGGCTTGTTAGGGCGGTGGTCTGCAGACACACACGTCTTTCTGAGGTGACAAAGTATTCAAAGACACTTTCTCCTTCAGGAACTTGGATCTGGTACCGGCTATTTACCAGCACTTCACAAGCAATGCAATGGAAACGGGGCCAGACACTGGGGGGAAATATATCGTTAATATTTTGGTAGTCTTCAGACACCAAAGAATTCCTCTCACTTGAGTAATACACTGCATGGCCAAAAAAATAAGTCGCCACCTGGATTCAACCAAGCAAATTGGTACAAAACAAAATTGGATAATTGATGCATGGGTGACTGTCTTTCAGCTGCAACACAGTACTTAAACTCAGCTGATGCAGTGAGTGGCTTCTCATTTCTGCAACAAATGTTGAAAGAACTATGGTCATGGAAAAGATGTGTGTTTGAGAAGGGTCAAATCATTGGCTTAAAGTAGAGAAAACATCTAAGGAGATGCACAAACTACTAAAACTGGCTTAAAGTCTATATGTGGTATATGTATATATGGTTCTCAGCATTTTCTAATACTAACTTAGTTTGGTGGGAGGGCACCAGTGGTAATTGTTTGTTATAGTTTTACATCTGTGAAGTTGCAGTTTGTGAAGAAATTTTGAAAAATAAAAGCTTAAAAATACAGGAAGTAGTGCCGACTTCTGAAACAGAATCCCTCTGTGATGTCATTAAAAAGGGACGTACCATTGTAAATACAGAAACAATTAACACACAACTGACACATTATTTTGACAGTTTAAACAGTCATCTAACAAAATAAAGTGGTTAATGTAATTCAGATGGATTTTAGCCCTTGTTTTCTAAATGGTTGCTAGGTAGCAGTGGAATTACCTCTACCTATGTCATAGTTACTGCCTGTCCAACCAGGAAGTAACATTACACAAACGTTACAAAAACTGTCAAACTGGGGACAAATAGGCAAAATGTTTAGTAAAATATAATCATGTTGACCAAATTTTTTGTGAAATGTGTAGTCTAACTTGTCATGTAGACTTTAAGAACTGTCAAACACATTATTAAAAACTGGAAGGATAGAGAGGAACCACCATTTTGGAGGAGGAACTGTGGTCAGAGAAGCAGGTAAAGTAATGCTCCCATTATGCCTAGTGCCTACTGTACAAGTCTGTGGGGGCAGTGTTAGTGTCAGTCAGGTCTACGTTCAGCAATCAGTGTTCAAAGAATGAGATCAGCTTAACCTGAAAATCATGAACGACAGGTTATTTCATCAGTAGATTTCTTCATCCAAGATGACAAGCCAGGATTCATGGCCCACATTGTGACAGAGTGGTTCAGGGTTCATGGCCCACATTGTGACAGAGTGGTTCAGGATTCATGGCCCACACTGTGACAGAGTAGTTCAGGATTCATGGCCCACACTGTGACAGAGTGGTTCAGGGTTCATGGCCCACACTGTGACAGAGTGGTTCAGGATTCATGGCCCACACTGTGACAGAGTGGTTCAGGGTTCATGGCCCACATTGTGACAGAGTGGTTCAGGGTTCATGGCCCACACTGTGACAGAGTGGTTCAGGATTCATGGCCCACACTGTGACAGAGTAGTTCAGGATTCATGGCCCACATTGTGACAGAGTGGTTCAGGATTCATGGCCCACACTGTGACAGAGCGGTTCAGGATTCATGGCCCACACTGTGACAGAGCGGTTCAGGATTCATGGCCCACACTGTGACAGAGCGGTTCAGGATTCATGGCCCACACTGTGACAGAGCGGTTCAGGATTCATGGCCCACACTGTGACAGAGCGGTTCAGGATTCATGGCCCACACTGTGACAGAGCGGTCCAGGATTCATGGCCCACACTGTGACAGAGTGGTTCAGGATTCATGGCCCACACTGTGACAGAGTGGTTCAGGATTCATGGCCCACACTGTGACAGAGTGGTTCAGGATTCATGGCCCACACTGTGACAGAGTGGTTCAGGATTCATGGCCCACACTGTGACAGAGTGGTCCAGGATTCATGGCCCACACTGTGACAGAGTGGTTCAGGATTCATGGCCCACACTGTGACAGAGTGGTTCAGGATTCATGGCCCACACTGTGACAGAGTGGTTCAGGATTCATGGCCCACACTGTGACAGAGTGGTTCAGGATTCATGGCCCACACTGCGACAGAGTGGTTCAGGATTCATGGCCCACACTGCGACAGAGTGGTCCAGGATTCATGGCTCACACTGCGACAGAGTGGTCCAGGATTCATGGCCCACACTGTGACAGAGTGGTCCAGGATTCATGGCCCACACTGTGACAGAGTGGTCCAGGATTCATGGCTCACATTGTGACAGAGTGGTTCAGGATTCATGGCCCACACTGTGACAGAGTGGTTCAGGATTCATGGCTCACATTGTGACAGAGTGGTTCAGGATTCATGGCCCACACTGTGACAGAGTGGTTCAGGATTCATGGCCCACACTGTGACAGAGTGGTTCAGGATTCATGGCCCACACTGTGACAGAGTGGTTCAGGATTCATGGCCCACATTGTGACAGAGTGGTTCAGGATTCATGGCCCACACTGTGACAGAGTGGTTCAGGATTCATGGCCCACACTGTGACAGAGTGGTTCAGGATTCATGGCCCACACTGTGACAGAGTGGTTCAGGATTCATGGCCCACACTGTGACAGAGTGGTTCAGGATTCATGGCCCACACTGTGACAGAGTGGTTCAGGATTCATGGCCCACACTGTGACAGAGCGGTTCAGGATTCATGGCCCACACTGTGACAGAGCGGTTCAGGATTCATGGCCCACACTGTGACAGAGCGGTTCAGGATTCATGGCCCACACTGTGACAGAGTGGTTCAGGATTCATGGCCCACACTGTGACAGAGTGGTTCAGGATTCATGGCCCACACTGTGACAGAGTGGTTCAGGATTCATGGCCCACACTGTGACAGAGTGGTTCAGGATTCATGGCCCACACTGCGACAGAGTGGTTCAGGATTCATGGCCCACACTGTGACAGAGTGGTTCAGGATTCATGGCCCACATTGTGACAGAGTGGTTCAGGATTCATGGCTCACACTGTGACAGAGTGGTTCAGGGTTCATGGCCCACACTGTGACAGAGTGGTTCAGGATTCATGGCCCACACTGTGACAGAGTGGTTCAGGATTCATGGCTCACATTGTGACAGAGTGGTTCAGGATTCATGGCTCACATTGTGACAGAGTGGTTCAGGATTCATGGCCCACATTGTGACAGAGTGGTCCAGGATTCATGGCTCACATTGTGACAGAGTGGTTCAGGATTCATGGCTCACATTGTGACAGAGTGGTTCAGGATTCATGGCCCACATTGTGACAGAGTGGTTCAGGATTCATGGCCCACACTGTGACAGAGTGGTCCAGGATTCATGGCCCACACTGCGACAGAGTGGTTCAGGATTCATGGCCCACACTGCGACAGAGTGGTTCAGAATTCATGGCTCACACTGTGACAGAGTGGTTCAGGAGCAGGAGGTGTCATTTTCACACATGGATCTCCAGAGTCCAGAGCTGAATCCCACTGAGATTTTTTTAGATATGCTGGAGAAGGCTTTGTGCAATGCTCACACTCTCCATCATCAATACAAGATCTTTGTGAAAAATGAATGCAACACTGGGTGGAAATTCATCTTTTGACAATACAGAAGTTTACTGAAACAATGCTACAGTGCTGTAATCAAAGTTAAAAGCATGTGACCTTTTTTTCTGTTGCAACTTTGTTTTTGGCCAAGCAGTAACATAAATGGCCAACATAAATGTTGACATTCAATTATTTGAACATTTGTGTTTCTGAACTGCTCCTTCAGATATCACTTAGTTTTTCTCATTTTTGTGACTGTCCTTTGAAAAAAGAAAACACCTAACACTAACCTTGTAATTTATTTAATGTTTTGTCCTTTCAGTTCATTCACTTCAAATTATACTACTATACAAAGTTACTGTTACTCTCGTAGAAAAGGTTCCAGAGATTGTCATCCAGATGCTGTTTGAAGATCGAGACGTTTCGCCTTCTATCCAAAAGTCACTGTCAATCAGAGAGCTAGTCTGGGAACTCCAGACTAGCTTGAAACTAGTCGAAACGTCTCGATCTTCAAACAGCGTCCGGATGGCAACCCCTGAAACCTTTTCTACGATGGAACACGCCTGGACGAATGAGGGATTACATTGATTACTGTTACTCTGTTACTGTTCAAAGTTAGTTTCCCCAAATCTTTTTGTTACTTACTTTGTGTTCAAGTCACCACTACCTTTTACTTTCACATGAGTGACATTATTTTGTTTGAAGTTATTATTCTCCCTTTGGCAACTCTACCCACGGCTCCTATGTTTCTGATCTCCATGTTCTCTGTCTTACTTGATCTTACCTCGGATGAAGATGTCCACCAAAGCCCCAAATGAAGGCCATCAAAAAACAGTTCTTTGCTAGCATTGTGGCATTATCTTCTAAACTGCTACAAGCTATGTATGACACACATGGTGGAACACCTGAAAATGCACATTCAAGTCGGTTAATATCAGATTTATAATGACAGTTACAAATATCACACAGCTGCAGTACCTCTGTCCTCATGCTCTTCTGCAGCTTCAGGATCATGGACATCCAGGCAAACTTGAAAGTGTTGGACAAGGGCGTTTAAGATGCGGAAAAAGGACATGATTTCCTGTAGTCCAACAGGAGGCTTTCTGGAAGATTCTGACTCAGAATGGCAGGCAGATGACATACAATTTTCACCAAGTAAACACAGCGCTGCAGGGAAAAGATCTTCAGCCAGTGTCTCCCACATATGTTGTACAACTTTGTCCGGGTTATGCTTTAGGAAGATTTTGTTCATCTCACTCTTCCAAACAGACCTCCACAGTTCGGTGCCAGTGAAGTTGACGAGACTACAGGCTGTAAGGGCTGGAGGACTAGCAGTGCTTAAATCACTTACTTCTAGGAGGACACGGAGATGTTCTCGTGGAGGTGTGAGGTGCTCCCCAGAGGCCAGGCACATGAACAGACTGGGAGAGTGATACAGCGAGACTATGATGTCCATCCAGCTTTGTTCCTCCACTCGGCCCCTTGATTCTTCTCCATCCAACACTAGCCAGTTCACCATACCCTCTGCATCTCCACAGTTTCTCAGGAAAGTTGTGAGTGCACCATCCTGCCAGCCTTTGTGGTCACAGTCATGCCCAAGCAGTTCTTCGTGAGACATCGAATTTGGAAACAGGATAACAGGCCTCACAAACCTTTTTGACGCTATCCTTTGTTTATTAGCCAGCAAATTGAGACCTTCAGCCAAAACAGAGTAGCAGCTGGTTTTTCCACTACCACTAGGACCACTGAGTGTCACCACCTTACCAGATTTCAGATGCTGGTAAACTGTAAGAGCATTGTTAAGTAATTCTGCATCAGGCTGTAAATTATTAATCTGCAAAACTTCCAAAATTGCACCTTTTACTTCAGACTTTTCATGTTCTTCAAGGTAATGTTCAAGTGATGGAAACTGGCAAATTACCGGGAACGTTTCCTTAAGAAGTTGCTGGAACTCTAGGGTTTTGTTCAGCTCATGAGTCCAAGGAAGAAGGACAGACAGAATAGATTTGCAAACAGCAGCTTCCTCAATTAAACTCTGCACAGCTGTGAACACTGACCCATTCTCTTCCGTTAAGTTTCTCTGCTTTCTACACTGTTCTAAGTAGGGCTCAGACGAGGCAATTATATTTTGTAAGATTAAGAAAAAGCAGCTATCGTTTTGAGTTTTGCAACCAGGCAGAAGCAAGCAATCCTTCGAAAATGTGATGAGTGAAACCAAACGCTGGCTTAAGTACTTAGCATCTACAAAACCCATGGCCGTGAGCAAGACTTCAGCAATGAACTTGTAATCTGGATGAGTTAAGGCAACTGGTCTGGAAGCCATTGTGAGATCTTCTGGAAAGTTACATGTTTGTGTCTTTGACGAAACCATAACACAGCCGTAGTTGTAAGAAGTGGTAACCTTTTTGTCTGCTACAACAATATCAATGAACGCCTTGCTCTCCTTCGTCATTTTGGAGTACGACTCATGAATATCTATTAAAAACTGACCAAGAGTTGTAGAAACTTTTGCCGACAGTAAGTCTGCGGAGTCTAGCACAAGCCAGGCCCCAGTTTGAAGGGAACCAAGCAACAAATTTTCCACCGTAACACACCTGACGCTTGGATCACACTCTAAGACAAAAAACATCTTTCCCAGAGCCATTGCCAGCTGGACAACGAGGTTTTTCTTCGACGTCTTGCAAGGACCATTGACAAGGCCGCACCTAAAGTTTGTAAGTGCCAAAAGAATGCCCAATTTTGCACGTTCTGTCGAAGGTGTATGCGGAATAATCCAGTCTGCTGACCCAACATACTCCCAACCATACTCTAGTCGCTGGTTCAAGACATCTACGAAACACAGCGGTTCTTGGCTGCTTTGAACACTTAGGTAATACTTGAATGAACTCAGCCACTCGAAGGAGGAACGCAGCAGCCCCTGAACTCGCTGGAGCTGGCTTAAGTTCTCAGAGTGGTTCATCGTCATCTGCACTAAAGCCCGGAGGAACTGGCGCAAACATGCCAACGTAACACCGCTAACCTCCTGAAGCATTACTCTATTACGCATGACGCGACCAAGCACCGCCACTCTAGTTCTCAGGTAGAACTTGAGGTTGTTGACTTTGACGGGATGTGGTAAAGTGTCCTCCACAACGCCGCACCACACAGCCTCCTCTGCCACCTGCAGACACTGACTGGGGTGTGTTGCCAGCAGCCCCGCTACAATGATTATCTGTTTGGTTACATCAATCGAAAGCTTCGCCTCTACTAATCGTCCATCAACAGACATAACTTGCTTAGGAGGACCAAGCTGCTCCTTAACGATAGAACATTCTCTCATGTGTTCTACCACGGACAATCGCAGCTGCTTGTCAAAGTCAGATAACCACTCTGCAGCATTAAGACGGGGTTCTACCGGAGACACAAAGGTAATGTGTTCCTGGAGGCGACCTAAAACACCCACCGTGACTTGGCTTTCGAGGCTATTATCGCCACCCCTACATTCAAGATCTTGAACACCTATAAAGAGCTTGCGGACAATTGGGAGCATGGTGGAGGAGCTCGGAGGAGATGAAAATACCAGAATGAGCTCCCTGTCACTCAGGAACCGTAGCCTGGAACACTGGCTGCGGAGGGAATCCAACAGCTCCACGGTCTGAGTGGTAATGCCATCTATCGTAGACAGCCCTGAAGTGAGAAACTGACAAAGGTCATCACCAAGGAGGAGCAGAACATGAGGGTCGCTTGAGATAAAGTCCATCATCAGCCGAAATTTTGCGTCCACTTGTTTGAAGAACGTCAGCTATTAAAAAAAAATAAAAAAATACAAATTATACAATTAAGAATTTATCATACAATTTGTCTTTTTCCCTATTTTTCATTGCTCTTGTGATTAGATTTGTGATCTTTTTCTAACAAGATAACACTACTAATTTTAAACATGTTTAGGGGCACATTTGAGTATAATAACGCCTTGGCATCATAAACTGCAAAAATTTAAGACAACAATAAAGTTATAAAGTCTTATAATAAGAAATAAATCAAATTTTTAAAACATTCTTTAGAAAAAATATCTTATTGTAAGAAATAAACTCTAAACTTTTCTTTAGATATATTTTATATACAAGATACAAAGGTTATTTTGAATCTTCTTTAACTTGGACACATTCACAACACAAATTGAACCAAACTCAGTTCGGTCGGGGACCTAGAGGCAGAACAGTCAAGGGAATAATAGGGAAACGCTTCCTGATCTGCGTCACACAAACAAACTTGGAGCGGGACTTTAGCAGTGTTTGGATTCATTATTTTTTTGGATCGAACCAACAACCTGCTCCACAAACTGCCCCACATGTGTACAACCTGCTCCACAACTTACCCCACATGTGTAAAACCTGCCCCACATGTGTACAACCTGCCCCACATGTGTACAACCTGCTCCACAACTTACCCCACATGTGTACAACCTGCCCCACATGTGTACAACCTGCTCCACAACTTACCCCACATGTGTAAAACCTGCCCCACATGTGTACAACCTGCTCCACATGCGCACAACCTGCTCCACAACCTGCCCCACATGGCACGTCCTGCCCCACATGTGCACGACCTGCCCCACATGCGCACGTCCTGCCCCACATGTGCATGACCTGCCCTGCCCCACATGTGCACGACCTGCCCTGCATGTGTACAACCTGCCCCACATGTGCACGTCCTGCCCCGCATGTGCGCGACCTGCCCCGCATGCGCACGACCTGACCCGCATGCGCACGACCTGCCCCGCATGCGCACGACCTGCCCCGCATGCGCACGACCTGCCCCGCATGCGCACGACCTGCCCCACATGTGCACGACCTGTCCTGCCCCACATGTGCACGACCTGTCCTGCCCCACATGTGCACAACCTCCATTGATTTATTCTTGTAAGGGAATCATTTTCTTTAATTTCACCTATTACTGAGAAAAAAAAATCTGTTTTTGGACTTTTTCATACTTGAAGTTATTAAAAAACCTACCATATTGTTTTGCTTAAAACAATTGAAAGTGTTTTTTCTTGTCTCTACTTTTTGCAGTGTATGAGCAAGCGCTTTAGAATGCATTCATTCTTGGTGGTAAACTACTTCTGTAGCCATAGCTTCCCTGGGGCAGACTGACAGAAGCGAGGTTTCCAATCTCTGCCCCTCGACCACCACTGATATTTCACTTATACACCACATTCATACAGAGAAGGCAGGAACCACTATAAACAATCGTGCATTTCAGAAAATGTTCGTAGAGGTCTGAACCACAGCCCACAGCATGATGTGATCTATATCCAGTGTTGGGAAAACAATCAAAGGAATTCTGTCAAATGCTGTTTTAAGAATGAAGATGTTTCACCACTCATGCAAGTAGCTTATCCGGTCCTCTGACAGAAAACTGTGGCTGGTGGACTGCATAGATAAGACAGTAAGAGAAACTGAAGAAGCTACTTCGATTAGTGGTATTAATAAAAAAAAATAGAAAACACAGCTCTTGTGGTGTATGCATGTGCCATTATTCTTTCACAAATCACTGATAAATAAATGCATCCACAACATGACATTACACGGAACACGTTATCAAATCTTTTTTTCAATTTTAATCCAGGTAGTTGGTATTTTGCAACTAAATACACTTTCAATGTATACTTCCCAACACTGTTTATAACTGATTGCAGAGCCTCTTTCAAACAAACATTTAAACTTAAACACAACATTCTAAAAATGGCATAATAAAGCATTTTGAAACATACCAAGTCAGTGCTTAAGACACAAATAGAAGACACTTTGGTCAAAAATGTCCACATTTGCTGGAATCGTTTAAAGAGATGAAGGAGGTTTTCTTAGAACAAGAGAGAAACATATTTAACATGATAAGCTATTTTAAATGTTTTCATAGGTGCTTTATGGGGACTTACCAAGTTCATGCATTTGGTGCAACCAGTTTTCCAACTCTGCCTTGAAGTCGTCACTATACGCTGACGTCAGCATGGTGGATAAAATGGTCAAATCAAAGTGAACCTGAGCAAGGGGGACTTCTATTTCTATCAACAACAGACAACAGACAACATTCGAAGGGACAGAAGAGGAAAGGTTTTAAAAGCCTCAGTTATTGTGAATTGTGTTTTCACATTGTGTTTATTGTGTTTTTAATTGTGTTTCTAAAAAGCTAAAGTATAAAACAGAGGTGGAGGCAGGCAGAAATTCTATGGTCAGCTTTAGATTCTAAGTATATATGTTTTGAATTAGACTGGGTTGATGGATGATGTTATTCTCGGACGCTGGACATGTGCATTTGTGTTTGATCATACATGAAACAGGTTAGCTTATCCATGCATTTGTCTCCAGTAGGTTAGACTACTGCAACGGCCTGTTCACTGGCCTCTCCAAACGAGCTGTAAAACAGCTGCAGTACATCCAGAACCTGCTGCTCGGGTCCTGACTAGAACCAGGAAGTACCATCACATTAGTCTGTGCTCAGGTCACTGCACTGGCTTCAGGCTCAGAGAATAGACTTTAAAGCAGCTCTGCTTGTGTTTAAGTCTCTCCACGGCCAAGCACCAAAGTACATCTCTGACATGTTAGTGCCATAAGAACCATCTCACACTCTGAGGACCTCAGGGACCAGCCTCCTGCTGATGCCAGAGTCAGGACTAAACATGGACCGGCCTCCTGCTGGTGCCCAGAGTCAGGACTAAACATGGACAGGCCTCCTGCTGGTGCCAGAGTCAGGACTAAACATGGACCGGCCTCCTGCTGGTGCCTAGAGTCAGGACTAAACATGGACCGGCCTCCTGCTGGTGCCTAGAGTCAGGACTAAACATGGACCGGCCTCCTGCTGGTGCCAGAGTCAGGACTAAACATGGACCGGCCTCCTGCTGGTGCCTAGAGTCAGGACTAAACATGGACCGGCCTCCTGCTGGTGCCAGAGTCAGGACTAAACATGGACCGGCCTCCTGCTGGTGCCTACAGTCAGGACTAAACATGGGGAATCAGCATTTCAGTTTTTTGCAGCTAAAATCTGGAACAGTCTCCCTGAAGATGTGAGACAGGCCTCTGCTCTGACAATGTTTAAATCCAGGCTAAAAACAGTTCTGTTTAGACGTGCATACGACTGAAAGATCTATCTGCACTCTTCTCTTTTAAAGCACTTTATTTTAAAATGATTTAAAAATGATTTTAAAATGATTCTGTGTGTCTTTTTGTGTTTTGTGATTTTAATGCAACTTTTCCTGTTTATGTAAAGCACTCTGAATTGCCCTGTGTACGAATTGTGCTCTACAAATAAACTTGCCTTGCCTTGCCTTGCCTTATTCAACTTGTTTGGCATATTTAGTACTGTGCTTAGAGCCGTGTTATCACATTCTCTGAATGAGATGGACACACAGTATGTTGCGATGGCGTTGTCAGTCTCACCTGTGACCGTCCAGGTGTGCTCCTCCCTGCTGGATCTTCCACCCCCCTGTGGTTCTGCAGAGGAGCTGGGGAATCGTGCCAGCGTCAGAAGCTTCTCTGACCATTGCTTTTGAAGCTTTTGAAAATCACGCTTCATGTCGTGCTCAGCTTTGGCATCTGTGATAATCTGTAATTGACAATCTTTTCACCCAGGGCTTTATTGTATTATTTATCAAAGAATAATCACCACCTATTCATTGCATTAGACTTGAAAGTAAAATGTAAGGTGTGCATGTGACAGGTTAGAGACTATACATTTCACTAAAAAGTAGTGAACAGGATGAGCAACAGGTGAGATAATTACCCACTGGTTACCTAGCAACCATTCTGATAAAGGGCCAAAATCCATATAAATAGCACAATATGGATTGTGCAATTTATATGGATTTTATATGATTAGAAATTGAAACTTGTTTTAGTTACACTGGAAGGGTGGATGGCTAGAGAGGCGTAAATAACTATATTTTTTGCTTCTTTTTCTCTTTCTTGCTTTTCACTCGTTGTTTTTTGTTTCTTTCCATCTTTCTTTCTATCTGTTTTTTTAAATTATTATTATTACAAATGTATTTATTAATTTCCCTAATTTTCTAGTTATGTTTGGTTTCTTTCCTTCATATTTATTTAGTTCCTATTTTATATTTATATTTGTATGTTTATGACTATTAATTCAATTGCTGAGGGGGTGGGGACATTTAAACTTTGGTAAACAGACATGGACTACTGGACAGAGGAGGAGGAGCGGGGGGGAATTAAACAACAATTCAACAACGTGTCAGTTATGACGTGAAGATAAAGGACTAACAAGCCCATTGAACTATAAAAATTGTCTCGTAACCTATACTGAACCCCTCACCCTCAATTTGAAACACAGAGCTTACCAAAATAACACCAAATAAAAACATTTAAATGAGAAATTGAAATGTATTTAGTTAAATGATAATTTAAACTGTGTCTGTTGCGTGTAAATTGTCCCTGCATTTTAAATGGAATTGAAACTTCAATGGGTGCTCCAGCCGGCTCACAAACAAGTCGGTACCTTTGTACTCTTGACATCAGCACAGTCTAAATATAAAAGCTATGTGCCTGTCCCTTGTTTTCTTGAATGGGAAACATGACCATGGAATGTTAATTTTTAATTTTTAAGAATGTGGCCAAATCTTGCTAAATGAAAACTGAATTTAGAGATCAAACCCCCAAACAAGCCAGGTTGAAGTCAACAGACTGTCTTTCCTTTGCTTGTACTGCTGGTGCAGAGCGTCTCACCTTCCCGAGGACAGACTGGTGTTGCTCCAGTCTCTGGGACAGCAGGTGGCCCACAGTTAGATCGTGCACTTTAATATGACCCAGACCTAAACCTGCAAAAAGAAAACAGAAAAATGTTCTAGAACTGAACGATCAAAATGTTAAAATATCAAACTAACAACAGGGGGCAACAAAAAGCTACATGTCATGAAGCTAAACAAGTCAGTGAGATTTTCTCCTGTAAGAACTCAAAATGCATCTAAAATGTGAAAGAGCAGTCACAGTCTAATAACAAATATAACGGTCCACAACAGGGTTTATGCAGGTTTCAGCAACTCAAATTGAATGCATTTTAATGCTGCATTTCAAGATTTTAATGCCCTAATCAACGTCAAAACAGTACAATTTTATCCAGTCAAAACTACCAGCCTATAACCATTGGGCAGCAGAACGACGAGAATATAATACACAACTTTATAACATTCAAAAAGCAAATGAAACATGCCACGTTTAAACCATGCAAATGTATGTTTGTCTGCGATTCAAAATATTTGAATGTTTAATTTCAGTGTAAAAACTACAGCAGCTCTGGGGAGACATGAACTGCAGTAATTATTTGCTCTTCTCTTTATATTTAGTTATATGTATTGTTATGATGCATAAATCTTTTTTGTCAAAATGGTTTTTAGATTTTATGTAATTACTTCAGGTATGTCTTTGATGACGGGACATTGTTAGACATGGTTTAAAGCTGTAAAATGACCTCCGGTTGGTGTGATGCGGAGCCCAAATCCTGTTTCCTGGTATGGATCCTGTTGCTACAACAACAGACACAATATTTTGAAAGTTTAAACTGTCCTTCAACAAAATAAAGTTTTTATCAGGTATAATAGTCAAATCATAACTATTGTGTCATTTATATGGATTTTGGACCTTGTTTTCAAAATGGTTGCCAGGTAACATTTGTGGAATTACCTCTATCTTTGTCATAATTGCTGTCCATGTCCAACTAGGAAGTAACATTATAAACTTTACGAAAACTGTCAAACTGGGGGCAAATAGGCAAAATGGTGAGTAAAATCTTAAATATAATCATTTTCACTACGTTTGAGTGAAATGTGTTGTCTGATCTGTCATATAGACTTTAACACTGAGCTTAGACAGGTTAGGTTAGAATTTGCTGTTTAACTGTCAGATTACAGATTAGTTTACTGGTTTATGGTTCACTGTAATTATTGGGCCTATCCACATGGTCTGCTGCAGTGGTAGGCGCACACGTAACACTAGGACTGGGCCTATCCACATGGTCTGCTGCAGTGGTAGGCGCACACGTAACACTAGGACTGGGCCTATCCACATGGTCTGCTGCAGTGGTAGGCGCACACGTAACACTAGGACTGGGCCTATCCACATGGTCTGCTGCAGTGGTAGGCGCACGTGGCACTAGGACTGGGCCTATCCACATGGTCTGCTGCAGTGGTAGGCGCACACGCAACACTAGGACTGGGCCTATCCACATGGTCTGCTGCAGTGGTAGGCGCACACGTAACACTAGGACTGGGCCTATCCACATGGTCTGCTGCAGTGGTAGGCGCACACGTAACACTAGGACTGGGCCTATCCCATAGACTGTAGATATCAGTGGACCATGTTAGCATGCTAGCCGCCGCGTTCCAAATAGGAAGCAGCTATGGAGGAGCTCCTGGCTCCAAAAAGCCGAGCTGCCATTCACTTTCTATTGGGACACTGGAGCCCTTTACTCTGTAACTGTTTCTGTCAAGCTCACCATCTTGAAACTAAAACGTCTGTTTTGACACACTCTACATGAATCAGGTGTTTTTTTTTTTAGGTTGTTCATAAATCAAGTTATTAGCAATAATAACTGACCAATCAGGTGCTTCCTTTTCCAGGGGCCGTTTTCGCTCGTGTTAGCAACAGGTTTGATTGACAGCTAGCGCCGCACGTTGCCGTCGTCTCCTCTCGCCGAGGGGCGTTTACCATTAGCAACCGCGCTCCTGATTAGTCCGTGTGGTTGCCACGATACGCACTCGGATGTCCAAATATGGAGTCTGGCTCCGCTTTAGCCGCTATAACTGCTAGCCACGATGGGCTTCATTTGGCTGGAGGCAAACGCTATGGGTGACGTCACAATCCCTTAGTCCACTGATATCTACAGTCTATGGCCTATCCATATGGTCTGCTGCAGTGGTAGGCGCACACGTAACACTAGGACTGGGCCTATCCACATGGTCTGCTGCAGTGGTAGGCGCACACGTAACACTAGGACTGGGCCTATCCACATGGTCTGCTGCAGTGGTAGGTGCACACGTAACACTAGGACTGGGCCTATCCACATGGTCTGCTGCAGTGGTAGGTGCACACGTAACACTAGGACTGGGCCTATCCACATGGTCTGCTGCAGTGGTAGGTGCACACGTAACACTAGGACTGGGCCTATCCACATGGTCTGCTGCAGTGGTAGGCGCACGTAACACTAGGACTGGGCCTATCCACATGGTCTGCTGCAGTGGTAGGCGCACACGTAACACTAGGACTGGGCCTATCCACACGGTCTGCTGCAGTGGTAGGCGCACACGTAACACTAGGACTGGGCCTATCCACACGGTCTGCTGCAGTGGTAGGCGCACACGTAACACTAGGACTGGGCCTATCCACATGGTCTGCTGCAGTGGTAGGTGCACACGTAACACTAGGACTGGGCCTATCCACATGGTCTGCTGCAGTGGTAGGCGCACACGTAACACTAGGACTGGGCCTATCCACATGGTCTGCTGCAGTGGTAGGCGCACACGTAACACTAGGACTGGGCCTATCCACATGGTCTGCTGCAGTGGTAGGCGCGCAATACTAGGACTGGGCCTATCCACACGGTCTGCTGCAGTGGTAGGCCTATACACTGCTCTAGGACTGGGCCTATCCACATGGACTGCTGCAGTGGTAGGCGCACACGTAACACTAGGACTGGGCCTATCCACATGGTCTGCTGCAGTGGTAGGCGCACACGTAACACTAGGACTGGGCCTATCCACATGGTCTGCTGCAGTGGTAGGCGCACACGTAACACTAGGACTGGGCCTATCCACATGGTCTGCTGCAGTGGTAGGCGCACACGTAACACTAGGACTGGGCCTATCCACATGGTCTGCTGCAGTGGTAGGCGCACACGTAACACTAGGACTGGGCCTATCCACATGGTCTGCTGCAGTGGTAGGCGCACACGTAACACTAGGACTGGGCCTATCCACATGGTCTGCTGCAGTGGTAGGCGCACACAAAACACTAGGACTGGGCCTATCCAGATGGTCTGCTGCAGTGGTAGGCGCACACATAACACTAGGACTGGGCCTATCCACATGGTCTGCTGCAGTGGTAGGCGCACACGTAACACTAGGACTGGGCCTATCCACACGGTCTGCTGCAGTGGTAGGTGCACACGTAACACTAGGACTGGGCGATATGGTGATTAAAATCAAATGGTGAGCTCGTCCCTGTGACAATCTGCTATTTTTGTGAAATGGTCGTATTGTGACTCACTGTTTCTCTCTTTAATGCAGCTGTCTGTTCAAACACAGATGACTTTATTTACCTTTTTGAAGTGCAAACATTTCTGTCACAAACAACAAAATGTCTTGTTTTGATTTGAATAAAAACTGCTAACTCTGTAGTTTGGATTTGTACAAACATGTTCTGAAACAAGCGACAAAAGTGTTACCAAAAGCGATAAAAATGAGTTCGAAAGCGACAAAAACGTGCTTACAAATATCAAACGTGGCACAATGCACCAAAACATAACTAAATGCAACGAAAACGCAACTAAAAGTGACAAAAACGGATTTAAATATGACACATCTGAGCATGACAAAAACACAACTAGAAGCAACCCAGCAATTTTTCCTAAATTGTACAGCTCTATTAAAGGCAATAGAACAATACAAAGTGAGCACAAATTGTGATAATATCGAAATCATGATCTAGGCCCAAAAAAGTTAATTTTTTCCCATATCGCCCAGCTTTATGCAAAAGAACAGAAGATTGTCAGACAACTGAACTGTACTAAAAATGCAAACTGAACACATTTTGGAATCTGAAATGAGCGGTACCTCTGAGGATGGCCTTCCAGTGCTTGTGTTTGAGGCTGGGCTCCTTCAGCAGGTTCAAGGCCTCCAGCTGGTGGCGCTGTTGAAGCAGCTCACTCAAAGCCCTGTGTAGAACGCCATCATCCAGAGGTAGGTCACCTCTTACAGACTGGACTCTCTGGCTCCGCCCCTCCAGCTCTCGTTTGGCTCGGACCACATCCATCTGGACAGTCAGTCACAGCGTTTAGTCTGCTGTATCAGGAGGAGCTTGTGAAAATGAATTGGTTATTGACATTGTGAACTGTTAACACCGAGGTTTAGTTGATAAAACAGATTTTATTTTATCCTTTATTATATTGAGATACCAATTTTTAACATTCAGTTTGTTGTTTTGAACAAGTCTCATTTTGTCTCATTTTGAGTCTCAGTTTCTTTTGCTGGTCGGTTGCATATCTGTAACAAAAATATTTTTTTTCTGAATAATGAATAATGATGAATAAAGGACATTCTGATTCTGATACTGATAAGTGACTCTGTGCATAACGTTCCACGCGATCTAACAGCTGCTCGTCCTATCGGCAAAGTCATTTAGTCCAGTTTGTAGCGTTTGGCTTCAAAATCTCATATGTCAGGTTTTTCAGATGCCTCCTGGCAAGTGAGTATAAATGAAATTCCCTCTCTCCTGTGTTTTTTTTTGTAACTTCTTGCTGGTTACGTAAAATAGCCTGGTGAGAAGAGCAGCGGCGTGCTGGACCGGAAGTGACTTTGCCGGTAGGAGGAGCAGCTGTCGAACATTATGCGATGTCAATTGCCTACTAATTTAGTACGAATAATTGTTAACCGCTCTATACATAAGCTGCAAAACATGAGCTGAGAGAAGAGGTTTAATGATAAAGCATAAAAAACAATTAATAAATGTACTGTTTTCTCTACAGAATACATACATACATACATACAATACAAAAATGTGTCCAACGCTTTTGAAATCTGGAAAACTGAACCAGGACTAAACCAGGTCTAAACCAGGACAAAACCAGGTCTACACCAGGTCTAAACCAGCGTCCCTCCACTAAATAAAGGACTTTTAATGTATTCAGTCAGTGTGCCTTGGATTTCTCTGCCTCTCTACACTCCTTTACGAAAAGGCAAGTTGGTTTTTCAAAGTTTATCTGAACAACACCTGACCCTTTAGTGGATTTCCCTTTTTGTTTTCTTTTCTTCTTTTCTAGATTTACTGTATTACAAAGACTGCTTCATTATTGAAGTGGATTATTCATTCATTCATTTTCTACCGCTTATTCCCGTTCGCGGGTGACTGGAGCCTATCCCAGTGACTTTGGGCCTTAGGCAGGGTACACCCTGGACAGTGGCCAACTCGTCGCAGGGCTGACACAGAGAGACAGAGACATTGACAGACAACCATTCACTCTCACATTCATTCACTAGGGACAATTTAGAGTTGTCAATTAACCTACACAGTCATGTCTTTGGACGGTGGGAGGAGCCGGAGAACCCGGAGAGAACCCACGGTAACACGGGGAGGACATGCAGACTCCACCCAGAGAGATTGTGTGATAATTCGAAACCACGATGTTGGGGTGGTCTGGGATTTGAACCAACGATCTCCTTATTGAGAGGCAGAAGCTCTAGCCGCTCTGCCACCGTGCACCCCAATTTTGAAACATACACACAATTAAATGACCTGTGTATGTTTCACACACGAGAATAAATGTTTGCAGTTTAATTGAATTCTTTAGCTTTTCTAGTGAAATAAAGTGAAAAATGAATCGTTTGAAAGGTTCACCAACCTCCGCTTACCTCTTTAAACAACACAGAGGACCATTCTTCCACCCACTTTGCACAAGAAGCGAGGACTTCCCACAGCTCCTTCCTGGCTTTAAGCTTCTGCATCTCTCCGCTCAGTCCGCTCAAGTCTTTGGGTATCTCTGGTCAAACAGGGTTCATTAGCTGGACTGTATTTCTATACAAATGACAGAGAACCATGTGGAGTCTTACCTTGTAGGAGGTTATAGTTTGAGCTGAGTTGCTGCAGCCTGGCCTGTCTTGTCAGCACATGAGTCCACAGCACATGGAGTCGAGAGTACATTTCTGAAGCGTCCTGGCCTGGATCCATGTAGGCCTCGTGGGAATGCTGCAACACCATTTGAGTGAGATCACAGAAGGAAAAGGAGAAGATGGTGTCCAGAGTGTGTGTGTGAACAGGAAGGCCCTGGCACACAGCGCTCTCAGCCTCCTGTAGCCACGCCATCAAGTGCTTCCACAGGCTCTCCACCTGCAGGTACACAGAAGACTTTGGAGCGGATTGGTCCCAAAGTGTCTCCGCAAGGACTGGGTGATATGGCAAAAAATAATCATCACAATTTTCTTGGGGCCAGATCATGATTTCGATTTTGATCAAGATTGCGGTTCACTTTGTGTAAATAGAGCTGCATGATTTAGGAAAAATATTGTGATTTTTTGACCAGTGCGATTAAGATTAGATTGTTTTAATAATAGGACTCTGTTCAATTTTGTCGCTTTTAGTCACGTTTTTGTCACGTTCAGTTGTGATGGTAATATTTCAAAACGTCTTTGTCACTTTTAGTCGTGTCTTTGCAGTTTTCAGTCATGTTTTTGTCGCTTTAGTCAGATCCAAACTACAGTGTTAGCAGTTTTTATTCAAATCACAACAAGACTTTTTGTTGATTGTGGCAGAAATTAGCCCCGTGATTTGCTAATTGTATCCATTCAAATTGCGATTTTGTGTCGATTTGGTTTAATTGTGCAGCTCTGGAGGTAAATAAAGTGCGTATGACTGAATGAATTTTGATTTTATTTGGTGAATTAATACGTATTGTACATAAAAATTCTCTTAATTATCTGCTCCTTAACCCTGAAAAAACCGAGGTCATTCTGCTGGGCCCTAAGCACCTGCCAGACTCTTTATCTGACCAGATAGTCTCTCAATATCACTGTAGCCCCCAGCTCTACGGTAAAAAACCTTGGGGTCCTATTTGACCAAGATCTCTCATTCAAAGCACATATAAATCAAGCCTGTAAAACAGCCTACTTTCATTTGCGTAACATCAGCCAAAATTAGAAAAATCCTGCCCAGAGATGATGCCGAAAAACTCATCAATGCATTTGTCACATCCAGATTAGACTATTGTAACGCCCTGCTTACAGCGTGTCCTAAAAGCTCTATAAGAAGCTTTCAATTGGTTCAAAATGCAGCAGCAAGATTATTAACATGTACTAGAAGAAGAGATCATATTTCACCAGTGTTAGAGTCTCTTCACTGGCTTCCTGTTGAGTTTAGAATCAAATTTAAAATCCTCCTCCTGATTTATAAAGCTATAAACAATATGGCCCCATCCTACCTCAAAGATGCAATAGTAGCGTACCATCCAAACAGAGCTCTTCGTTCTCAAAATGCTGGACTATTGTTAGTCCCCAGAGTCTCTAAAAGCACAGTAGGAGGTCGAGCATTTAGCTCCCAAGCTCCTATGTTATGGAACCAGCTCCTGTTCATGTAAAAGAGGCCGACACAGTCTCTACATTTAAGACCAGCTCAAAACGTTCCTCTTTGAAATAGCTTATGGTCAGGCCAGTTAGGAACAGAAATAAAAACCTACAGTTTTAGCTACACTGCCCTTGGAGCAACTCTGCTGGAGAAGTATGGAGCTGAACACTGTCCTCTGGTTCTTCCTACTTTACCTATCAACAATATTTAATATTACTTCAACTGTAGTCTGTTCATTGCTGTTCACATGTTTCTCTTCCTCTCCACTTCCCCCGGGGAGTGGAGACTGTTTCAGACACTGCGGCGGCTGCTCCAGTGACGACCCCCCCACCCCCACCTGTCTGGACGATCTATGTGCCACCCGCCTGGACAGCTGGATTAGCCACACCTCGTCTGCCTGGACGAACTCCTTCTACTTTAGATGAACTGTTCCTCATCTCCTGCTGGAGGATCTCTCTACACTGGTGGACTGCTCCTCGTCCGCCTGGAGGATCTCTTTAAAGCCACCTCCCTCTTGAGTGGTTCTGGCTCCACAGTCCAAGTGGATGCGTCAGTCCTAGTTCATCTGCAGCCTGTCCGTCCGTGGGAGTAGGATCTCTCCTTCACTGTGGTTCTCCCCGAGGTTTCTACTTTTCCCATGGGGTTTTTTGTAGTTTTTCCTCGCCGCGAAGGAGGGTCAAAGGACAGGGGCATTCTGGGACAGTTATCTGAACTGATTTTACCTGTGGCCCATCGAGGCAACTGTTGTTGTGATTTTGGGCATTATAAAAATAAATTGATTTGATTTGATTTGATAAAAATCTAGTTTTACACCAATCAAGTTGTAGTTGGTGGAGAAAAGATTAAAAAACTGATGACAAAAAAAACATTATTTCAACAAAATAAAGGTGCTCACATATTTTGATTTGTCAGACAAAAGAATCTGACATTAGATTAGTTTTAGCCCAGTGTGCAGTAATTTCCTAGTGTGATGTCACCATTTACAACCAGGAAGTGAAAAAAAAAGCTAAAATGTAAAATTATTTTTATATATATTTATCTTACCTGTATTTTAGTTACATGAGTAGTCCAACTTGTCATAGGCACTTTAAGTGGACAGTACTGGACTATTTAAACGATCCAAATGGAGCCCAGCAACTGACTCGGGACCCCCAAAGCGAAATGAAGTGTCAAAGCATGTTAAATCAGCTTTAATATTGGTTATTTGAATATTTTATTGCTTATTAAACGCTATTTCACTAAGAAATACAGTTTTTAATTTGAAGAATAAAGCAAATACAGTGTCATATTTATTCAAATTAGATCTTGAAATCATCTCGCGACCCCCAGCTCATCCCTCGCGACCCCCCGGGCAGTCCCGACCCCCACTTTGGAAACCACTGGTCTAAATCACTTTCTGCTTTCAGAGAATCATTTCTCACCAAACGCTGACTGATAAACCGATGTTTTAACCAGTAGTAACGTTTATGTTGAACACACAGATTTAGCAAAACTAAGCGTATCATCTGTATCCTGTTTATGTTCCACCAGATCCAAATGATTACATTTCCAGCGCATGATGCTTCTATAACATTAGCCAAACCCAAGCCATTCCATTAAGGCGCGTTAAACATGGTTAAGGCGCAGAGAAGTTAAATAAATTCAGTAAAAGCTGAGAATAAACCAGAAGCAGTTTGTTGTTTACTCTAGCTTTAGCCACAGCTCACAGCAGCACAAACTTGGAATTACTAAATGTCTTTTTGAGAATTGCTGAGATCGGCCTCATGATTAAAAGATATAATTCAAGTATGATTTATTTCATTTATTAAGAAAACATCTGTTAAGTTTGGGTGACGTCAGCTGCTCTTAAGCCTCTGCCTCTGGACCATGGAAGTAAATAAGACCTGGGAAATGACCTAGTGAGGGGGTTACAGTGGTCTGTGCTCATGGGGGCTCATGATTCAAAAATAAACTTTTTCTTCACATTAGTTCAACATGAGCTAGCACCGCCCCACTGTGTGACGACAGAAACATGTGCCACGTGATCAGCCTTGACCACTCAGCATGATGGCGGCAAGAGCAGCGTTAGTGCGGACTGAGAGCCAGGCTAAGTTACATCTCATGAAGCTGTGCTAAATGCTTTGAGCAGGTAAAAATGTTTAAACGTTTATATTGGAAAATAGAGAGGACGCCCTTCTAAATCAGTCAGTTTGACAAAAAATGCATTGGTGCTCAATCTTATCCTTATTTTATTAGCGATCCATGCTCTGGACCCAGAGCCAGGCTTTGCACTCTGCCATGAAACAAACCATTCTAAAGCGAACGGGTCTGGAGGATCAGGGCCAGACAACGCGACTAGAGGTATGACACAAGAAAGTAAGGATTCTCTCTGAAGACCATCACGTCTGACCTGTGCACTCCGCTGGTGTTCCTCTGCACTCATCTCTCTGTAGTGGCTCACAATGATGTCCTGAAGGGAGCAGGTGTAGTCCAGTCTCTGCTTCAGATCAGGCCACATGGAAAACCACTGCTTCACCTGCACAGACAGCAGCTTGTGCTTTTATTCAGTGATCATTTAGAGTCAAAATATGCATATTTAAAGGACACATATTGTGCATTACTTACTGGCCTTTGTACCTCTGCTTGACATCTCATTTTTTAGAAGCAGATGTAATGTAATGGTTGTAATGTAATGAGCATGCATTACTTCAATCAGTCAGGCATTTTCCATGTCAAGAATTGAGTTAGAGCTCCATCTACTGGCTTAAAATAAAATAATTTATGGACTTTAAACCTACCAATTTTTTTTTGGGGGGGAGGGGGGAATTCAGAACAATGTGTTTTTGAGAAGGGAGAGGAATATACACAACTCCAGCTCTGTTTCAATGAGAGCACAATGTTGACATGGTCAAAAGCTCATAAAGTCAATTTTGCTTAATATGTGTCCATTAGAAAAGAAAAAAACAATTTGATCCTAAAACTGTACTAACATTTGTGTTCAAATGCTATTAATTATTAATGCTATTCTACAGCCACACTCAGTCCTTCCCTCATTTGTGAATATGACTCAGAGATACTTAAACTCTTGGGGCATGAATTGAAAAAATACAGACTCGGGGACGAGCAGGTCGATCACAGCTGACCCGTCTCACCTGGACACGGACTATTTGAGCCACTCCCCTCGGGCAGGAGGCTACGGTCCATCCGGACCAGAACCTCCCGCCACAAGAACAGTTTCTTTCCCTCTGCCGTTGGACTCATGAACACTTTACACTTTAACACCTGCCACTTTAACAATATATTATATAAGAACTATCTATCTTCCAACTGTACATTCTGTATATAGTCTTAGTCTGTCTTAGTCTATTTTATTCTTAATTTTATGCATGCCTTTTTATATATTTTATTATATTTTATTCATTGTTTTATGTTGCACCTTACACAAGTTCCTATGTTTGTGAATTTTGATCACTGACAATGGCAATAAACCGTTTCTGATTCTGATTCTGATTCTGAGATCTGTTGGCTCTGTAGGTGAACTGCAGTAGGTCCAGGGCGGAGGAGGTGAAGGACTTGAGGAGGGGCAGGACCAGGCGCTCAAATGACTTCATGACGACAGGCGTCGTCATGTATGAATGTGAGCAACGGACAGCAATGCAATTTCCTTCGGGATTAATAAAGTATTTATCTAATCTATCTAATCTAATCTAATCTAGTCAGCACCACAGGCCTGAAGTCATTAAGTCCAGTGGTCCGGGGCTTCTTGGGGACAGGGACGATGATGGACCACTTGAACATATCGGCTTTCATGTGGAAACAACAAACGTGTCTGATCTGCTCTTAAAGATGTTTTCTTATTTAATTGAATCCACTTCATCCATAGATTTCTCTTGGACATTCACCACTTAAAGTAGCTCCTACACACACTTTGCAATTTTGGACTCAACAAGATTTTGATGAAACGACACATACAGAAGGATCAAATTCTAAAACGGATTAATTGAAGTTTTAAGTTAAAAAAAATTAGGCAAAATTTGAATTTTTAGGACAATTTTCAGTAAATCCAGTTTACCTAAAAACTAAATAAGAAATCCAAAATCCCCTCAGTAAAGTTTTTTGTATCTAATTTGTGTACAAAATAAACCATGAAATTTAAACCTGGTTCTGTCCATTTTTCAGATTTATACGTCTCAAATATGTGCAATTTTGGCTGTTACACATGAAATGCCTCACTTCTATATGAAAACATGACATGATGAATATGAATATGAGTAATATTAATAGTCCGTGTCCAGGTGAGACGGGTCAGCTGTGATCGACCTGCTCGTCCCCGAGTCTGTATTTTTTCAATTCATGCCCCAAGAGTTTAAGTATCTCTGAGTCTGAGTGTGAGTAATATTTTTTCTTACATTTATGTGCGTAAACTACAGAAGAAATTTCAAATTAAAAAATTTGAAACTTCTCCTGAAAGTTTTAAATTCAAGATTTTTTTCCTATTCACCTGCAGTGTCTCACCTTAAATAAATCCACCATAAAATGTAACTCACAACTCTGAGTGGTTTACATTTGGCAAAACTAACTTGATTTTTCATATTTCGTGATATTCTGAGGTTAACATAAGTTTTACCATTGGAACCACATTCAGTGTTGTCTCCATCCCGAAATGTAGGATGTTTTTACAAAGTGTCTATTCTTTAACCTGTTACCATGTGTACGTTGGACTTTTTTTTTCTTAATTTATTCCTTTTTTATCCACCATCTAATAAAAGGAAACCATCAAGCTGATGGACATGTTAAATATGAAAAGAAAACACTGTAACCCTCTTATTTCCAATCAAATACACCCTTCTGGGATGAATCAGCATCAGTTTGTACTCCAAACCCAAAATAAAAAACTAAAATATTAATAATAACAATTATAATAATAATAATACTTTTATAAGGATTCTAGCAGATTTTTTTATTTTTTATTATTACATGTCCCTACTTCAGCTTTGAAAGAAGAATTGTCAAAACCCAACAAAAGCCCAAACTAGTGTCACTCCAGTCCTACCTCCGGACTCCAGCTTTACTCATATAGTTTTCATAAATTATTCATATATTTAACAAAGAAAATGTAGGCAGAATTGAAAATCTGATAGTCCTCTGTGCAGAGAAAATGGTTCAGTTTGAATGCGGGCGCATTTTAGTCAGGTGTTTTAGGAAGAACAGGGATTAAGGCACCATTTTCAATAAAACTTTGAGTTGAAGAAGCACATGGCCTCAGTGCTTACCTTGAGCACATACTGTGTAAAGTCCTGGTCTGTGAGGAGCAGGTCCACACCAGGACGCTCCAAGTCGGAGATCAGGCTCTCTGAAAACACTCTCACTTGTTCCACCAGATGCTTTAAAAGGTCTTCATCAATAACTTTAAGCTGTTGTTCTGTAAGAGAAGGTTTTTGATGTTAAAGATGTGAGGAGAGAAGCAGAGACATAAGACACAAATTATACATCCACAGGTATTGCATGGGACAAAGGATTCAAAAAAAGACCATATTTCCACTGATGGTGACTTATATGATGAGCCCACATGCTTAGCAAAACAAAGCTTCAGCATCAGCTGTTTTCTACTTAATGATGCTTACTCAGACTGCACCCGGCACAACTGCAGAACAGAATGAATATGGAGCACGGCATGAACACATTTCAGCTCTTATATTTTTAATTATTTGAATCCCTGTGGTGCTCTGGTCCAGTGACCTCAGCCTTTCCATAGCATTAAAGGTCCCATAACATGCAAAATGGACTTTTCAGAGGTTCTAACCTTCCTACAGTGCTATTTGGGCCTCGTATGTTGTGCCCAAAGTGGTTTTTTGATTGATTCCCGCATGTTTTCACTAGAGAACTGTCTTTTCCGTCCCCCTCGGGTGAGCAGCAGACGGGGGCTCCTCACTAAGATGACGCGGCTTCACCAGGATGACGCGGTGTTTAAGCCACGCCTCCAGGAAGCGCGCAGCCGCAGAATAAAAACAGCTAATGCTAATGCTACACAGTAATTACACGATGGATACGACAGATCGAAGAGTTAGCTTGTTATTTACCAAATGGCAACGTCCGTCGTTGAGGCCCTGGAGCACGTCAAACTCCAGGTCAGATCCAGGACGTAGGACTCAGCACGACGCACCGTCAGGACGGATAAAAGGTTTATTCAGTGTTTGTGTATCGCTGTTTACCGGAGCACACGGCGCATGCACCATCTCCGCTCTAGGCTTTGTCACGGGTTGGGAGGAGGAGGCGCGCGGATTGGGTGGGGGAGGCAGCCTGCTCTCTGTTCGGGAGGGTCAGATCTCAGAGTGAGCCGTTTGCTTTTGCAGGAGGGGGGCCAGTCCAAGAAATGGGTGTTTTTTGTAAACTGTTATGTTATGGATATTACACAACGCAAAAATGTATCAACAAAGCCCTGAGGACAGACTGTGTAAAGGGGAAAAGAGCAGAATATGGGACCTTTAAAGGCCCTAGAGGAGCTCAGATTGCATGGTCTTCAATGAGTTGGATTGAAATTTTAGCCCACCACAAAGCTTCTCTCTGTATTAATGATTAGTTATCGCGTGAATCGTGAGCTGGTCCCTGTGACAATCTGCTGTTTCAGTGAAATGGTGGTATCGTGATTTACTGTTTCTCTCTTTAATGCAGCTGTCTGTTCAAACACACTTTTCTCCTGCTGTTTAGCCCCTGAAGCCTCTGAGCAGATGACTTTATTTACCTCTTAAAGGCCAGGGCTTTACAATTCAACAAAATCGACACAAACAACAAAATGTCTTGCTTTGATTTGAATAAAAACTGCTAATCCTGTAGTTTGGATTTGTACAAACAAGCGACAAAAGCGTGACCAAAATCGATAAAAATTAATTCAAAAGTGACAAAAATGCAGCTACAAAACGTGATTTAATGCACCAAAACACAACTAAAACCGACAAAGACATGACTATAAGTGACAAAGACGTGTTGAAATAAATAAAAATAACGTTGAAACTGAATGCGACAAACACGCAAATAAAAGCGACAAAATTGTGTTTAAGATGTGAATTTGAACAGAATCCTTTTATTAAAACATATATCGGAAATCTAATCACAATCGCACTGGTCAGAATATCATTTATATTTTTGCTAAATCGTGCAGCTCTAGTCATACAAAGTTAACACGGATGGTGATAAAATTGAAATCATGATCTGGCCACAAGAAAATCATGATGATAATTGATGCTAAACTGATGCTATATCGCCCAGCCCTACGTGAGCATGTGATCTCGTGAGTGCACGATCAAAGCCGGTGACTGTAACAGCGCCGTAAGAGCACCGGGCTTCAGGTCAGAACACCGCTCCAACCCCGCAGCCAGAGCTGGGCCGGGTGCAGTCGAAGTGTGACTCTACACTTGTATATGGGTCAAGTATTGGACCATAATGTACAAATAGGACATTCTGTGGTGGGATATATACCTAGCTTGTGCGTGACTCCAGTACAGCTAATAACAAACATCTGCTTGGTGCTTCTCACAGACGAAGGAACAGAGCGAAGCGCGCTGAGCCAACCGCGCACTTGAACAATGTGGTCCTTATAAAACCCTGGAGAATGGCTCTTCACAGCTCCACCTATCACAGACTGACCCCTGGGAGTCAAACACAGGGCCGGGCTCCAGGCCTCCACAAACTCATGCACCTCCAGCAGCCAGGAGAATCTGTCGCAGAGCCAACCCAGGTCCAACTCCTCCTGCAAGGCACAAAAAATAAATAACAATCTTTATTTGTAGAGCACTTTTGTGAAAACAGATCCAAAGTGCTTCCCATAGCAAAATTATTGACAAAATTTAAAATGCAAGCGGCGGGTACTTGCCGGAATATAAGATGAAAGAGGGTCTGATCTGATCTGATCTAAACCATTCAGCGCTTTAAAAGTGAGCAATAAAATTTTAAAATCAATCTGATGTTTGATTGGAAGCCCGTGAAGAGATTGAAGAACTGGAGTTATGCGTCCACGTCTAGGTCTGGCACATGTATTCTTGCACAAGTTGTAGCTTGTGACGGGTGGACTGTGGAAGGCCGGTGTATAAAGCATTACAATAGTCCAGTCTTGATTTAAATAAAAGCATAAATAACCTTCTCAAGGTCGGTTAAATTAAATTAAATTAAACTGTTAAATCTGCAGAAATTCTACAACTTAAATCAATGTGTAAACTCAAGCTGTAATGGTGCGTTCAGACGGCGGCATTGGGGCGTCGAGTTGACATGTGAAGTCTATGTGCAAAGTCATTCACCAAAATAGCCGTCATTGCACAAGGAAGCAAGGGGCGGATTTGTGTCTACTTCAAACATGAGTCCAGGGTGTCAAAGACACGTGTCTTCAGCGTCTCAAACAACAGGCGGCATTTGGTGTGATTTTGACGCTGCGGCCTGATTGCACCTTAACATTGAAAGCGTTTACATGGGCTCGAGTATCCCGTACATGAGCCTTTCCCTGGTTATGACAGTGTTCTGGAGTTCTTTAAACCAGTTGTTCCCAACCTTTTTTGTTTCAGGTACCCCCTAAGCTTTGTCTCACACACAGAGTACCCCTTAACTTGAGTTTCAAGCAAATAAATGGGTTTACTATTATATATATTGTCAATTATTACAATTATATTTTATATTCTAATAATATTTATGGTCCAAGATACTCCAAAAAGATGCTAAATTTAAACTAATGACACGTTTTCTTCAGATAAAAGTACACTTCCTTTTCTTTTAAAACCTGATACCATTCCAACTACCCCCTGGTAAATGCTCACGTGCCCCCGGCGTCCCCGTCCCCTAAGAGGTAAATAAAGTCATCTGCTCAGAGGCTAAACAACAAGAAAAGGTGTGTTTGAAAAGACCTCTGCATTAAAGAGAGAAAAAGTCAATCACGATACCACGATTTCACAAAAATAGCACTTTGTCACAGGGTCAAGATCATGATTCGATTTTAATCACCATATCGCCCAGCCCAAATGTCAAGAAGGTTGTATAATGATGGCAAGATGGCCGCCAGGGTGCAGACACACAGTCAGGCAGGTCCTGTGTGTTTGTCAAAAAAAGACTTTAAAACCATCAAATTCCCCTGGATTGTGCCATCAACATATGTATTTCTTGTTGTTATATGCTGTTACCTTTTCTGGAGTTTAACTGGCCCCCAGAAAATGGATAATTCAACTCTATACTCGGTGAAGAGGAGTCAGTACCTCTTGTTCACAAGATTTCTTAATTCTGGACATGCCAGGCTACCCCCAGGTAAACCGGATCGACCTTTTACATCTAGATCATCCCTGGGGGCATTGGAACTTGTGTTAATACTACTTTTAGCTGGTGATATTGAAATGAATCCTGGACCTGTTCTGAGCACAGGCCTGGATGGACTACAGCTAGTGGGCCCAAGACCTGAGCTAATCAGGCTACAACCACAGCTACCCTGGTTCCTACCACAGTTACCTGGGCTACAGCTAACCGGGCCTCCACCACCTGGGCTACAGCTAACCGGGCCTCCACCACCTGGGCTACAGCTAACCGGGCCTCCACCACCTGGGCTACAGCTAACCAGACTTCCACCACCTGGGCCACAGCTAACCAGACTTCCACCACCTGGGCTACAGCTAACCGGGCCTCCACCACCTGGGCTACAGCTAACCGGGCCTCCACCACCTGGGCTACAGCTAACCGGGCCTCCACCACCTGGGCTACAGCTAACCGGGCCTCCACCACCTGGGCTGCAGCTAACCGGGCCTCCACCACCTGGGCTACAGCTAACCGGGCCTCCACCACCTGGGCCACAGCTGACCGGGCCTCCACCTCCTGGGCTACACCTAACCAGGTTTCCACCACCTGGGCTACAGCTAACCGGGCCTCCACCACCTGGGCTGCAGCTAACCGGGCCTCCACCACCTGGGCTACAGCTAACCGGGCCTCCACCACCTGGGCTACAGCTAACCGGGCCTCCACCACCTGGGCTGCAGCTAACCGGGCCTCCACCACCTGGGCTACAGCTAACCGGGCCTCCACCACCTGGGCCACAGCTGACCGGGCCTCCACCTCCTGGGCTACACCTAACCAGGTTTCCACCACCTGGGCTACAGCTAACCGGGCCTCCACCACCTGGGCTGCAGCTAACCGGGCCTCCACCACCTGGGCTACAGCTAACCGGGCCTCCACCACCTGGGCTACAGCTAACCGGGCCTCCACCACCTGGGCTGCAGCTAACCGGGCCTCCACCACCTGGGCTACAGCTAACCGGGCCTCCACCACCTGGGCCACAGCTGACCGGGCCTCCACCACCTGGGCTACACCTAACCAGGTTTCCACCACCTGGGCTGCAGCTAACCGGGCCTCCACCACCTGGGCTGCAGCTAACCGGGCCTCCACCACCTGGGCTACAGCTAACCGGGCCTCCACCACCTGGGCCACAGCTGACCGGGCCTCCACCTCCTGGGCTGCAGCTAACCGGGCCTCCACCTCCTGGGCTACAGCTAACCGAGCCTCCACCACCTGGGCTACAGCTAACCGAGCCTCCACCACCTGGGCTACAGCTACTTGGACCTCCACCACAAAAAAAGGACAGAAATCCTATTCTCAAAAAACATCGGACATCTAAGATTTTTCAAACACTTAATCAGGCAAAAACAATTTGGGATCTGCGAGCCAAACCAAAAGGCTTATTAGGCGGACACTTGAATATACGGAGTATGGCATCTAAAAATGAAGAGCTTCAACATCTGCTCTGTAACTCCAACATTGACTTTCTGGGGCTTTCCGAAACCTGGTTAACACACAACTCTCCAGATTCATTGGTAACTATGCCGGAGTATAATGTCTATAGGAATGATAGGGCACATGGGAGGGGTGGAGGTGTTCTACTCTATGTTAAAAGCACTTTAAAATGTAGACAGATAAATTGGCCAGAAGATATCCAGCTTGAGTGTGTTGGTGTAGAAATCTCGCTCTCACCTGCAATGTCTTTTATTGTAATTTGTTTGTATCGTAAACCATCTGCTAAATTGGATTTTTATGACAAATTAAAAATTCTTCTTAATCACTGTGATTTAAACAAAGAAATTATAATTATTGGAGATTTTAATGTAAACTGGAATGATAAGAAAGCCCGAAAGAACCTGAAACAAGTCACTGAACATTTTAATTTTAAACAGCTAATAGAACAACCCACTCGAATAACTTCACACTCAAAAACATTGATAGACTTGCTTTTTGTAAATAAACCTGAAAGAATTATCAAAACCTTTAACTATGTGACTGGGTTGTCTGACCACAATGCCATCTTCTTCTCAAGAAAACTTACAAAAAAACGTTTTAAAGATTCATTTAGGTCAAATGTTAAAGTCTCACCCAAAAAAATAATCCCCAAAAATTTACTACCAAATCTTATAGCAGCGTTGCTAAGTGCTGATTGGAATGAAATTATTCAAAGTAAAGATGTTGTAAATAGCAGCTCTCTATTTCACAAGAAAATGAATGCAGTAATGTTAAATGTTACGAAAAAAGGAAGCCACAACAAAAGAAAGAGAAATCTATTACCATGGATAAATGACGAATGCAAGAAATGGATGAGAGACAGAGATGAACAACTAAAAAAATATCTCAAATCCCGTCTCATCACAGACCGGTATAAATTCACCTCACTGAGAAATAAGGTCACTCAAATTATGCGAAAGGTCAAAGCAACATTTTTCATGACTATTATCTCTGAAGCAAATGGAAACCCCAAAAAGATCTGGCAAAATATAAATAAATTAATTGGGAAGGATAAAAAAGCAAAACAAGAAATAGAGTTAAAAATAAACAATATTACAGTGTCTGATCCAGATCTACTGACAAATGAATTTAATCACTATTTTCTCAACTCTGTTAAGGAAATAAGTGAGCTATTTCCATCTCCTGATCTCAAAACAAGATCCATTGATCTCACACAACCTGTTTTTAATTTACGTGAAATAACAGAGCTGGAAGTGTCCAAAATTATTGGTTCATTAAAAAATTCAAAAGCCAAAGACATTCATGGACTGGATACTCATCTCCTAAAATTATGCAAAGAGTCTCTTATTGCACCAATAACACACATGGTTAATTTATCACTTAAACAGAGGGTTGTCCCATCATCCTGGAAACTGGCCATAGTCACCCCAATTTTTAAATCTGGTGACAGATCAAATATATCAATTATCGACCAATCTGTATACTTCCAGTTGTTTCCAAGGTTGTTGAGAGATGGGTAGCAAATATTATAAATGATCATTTAAATAAAAGTCCCTTTAACTTAAATGCCATGCAGTTTGGTTTTAGAGCAAACCATTCCACTGAATCCGCAAACAGCTTCTTTATAGAAATGGTCAAGAGTAAATTGGATATATATCCCTGTGTTGGTGCAGTGTTTCTCGATCTTAAAAAGGCTTTCGACACTGTCAACCATGAAATTCTTCTAACAAAATTAATAAACTTCAACTTCTCGCCAGAGGCAATTCAGTGGATTAAATCATATTTAACTTCAAGAAAACAATGTGTACAAATTGACAGTGTAAAATCATCGGTTTTGGATGTTTCTGTCGGTGTTCATAAGGATCAATACTTGGTCCTCTGTTATTTTCACTTTACATAAATGATCTTCCCAAAACATGTAATAACGTTAATTTTCAAATGTATGCAGATGACGCTGTAATTTATACACATGCAAGGAGTGTTAAAGAGGCAGCTTCCATTCTGACTTCAGCCATGGAGCAAGTAAATGACTGGCTTTTTAAATCGTGTTTGCTTCTAAATTCCAAAAAAACGGTCTGTATGATGTTCTCAAAACAATCAAAAGAGATTAAAGTTCCAGAGTATACTTGAGAGGAGAATAATTACAACTTGTCACAGAATTCAAGTATCTTGGTGTGACACTTGATTCCACTTTGTCTTTCAAAAATCATATTAAAAAACTTGCCAATACTGTCAAATTTAACCTAAAAATTTTTTAAACAAATACGGCCTTTTTTAACACTAGGTGCTGCTAGAATGTTTCTCCATTCAATGATTTTATCCCATATCGAATATTGCATAACAAGTTGGTCTCTAACCACTGTCACCAATTTGAAAATAATTGAATCATTGTATAAAAAATCTCTTAAAATTTTTGACCAAAAACCTAATTCATTTCATGTATGTAATATTTTAAACAAGTATAATCTTTTAAATTTTGAAAATTTTTATAAATTTTAAGTATGTATGTTTAATCTACAAAGTGCTACATGGACTAGCCCCACCTCCCTTGTCTGTCTTTTTCAAACCTAAGACTTCAGGAGGTCTAAGAACCAGAGCCTCCTCCAGAGGAGACTGTGAGGTCCCCACAGAAGAACAACCTTCGGACAGAACACTCTCTGTGAGGGCCACTAACCTCTGGAACAGTCTTCCTCTGCAAACACGGGAGAGTCCTACACTGAACAGCTTTAAAACTCAACAAAAACGATGGTTGAAAACAAACCAGTCATGTGACCATTACACTCATTAGACCCATTAGACTCTTAACTTTTCCTTGTATTTGTGTTGCATGTTGTAATTTTTTATGTATTTGCCTGCCTAGGGACTACGGATGAAAATTAGCTTTGTAGCTATAATCCGGCATATTTACATCTGTTTTATACTGATGTTCATTAATGTGCATTGTCCCTATCAAATAAATAAATAAAAAAAAAAAAAATTTTTAAAAGCATATTCTTGATTTTACTTACTATGAGATGCATTGAGTGATAGTTGACACTGAACTGAATTTCTGAGCCATCCAACGATAAAATTTTGTTGCAGCAGTTGTATAATGCAATCTCCCGCACAAATGTGGGAGATTTCTACTGACGATAGTACATTTGGGTTTTTTTTTTTATTTATGAGAGAAGAGATGATACAGTGAGGCTGGTCTTCTGCTTACTGTTACTAATGCAATGATACTTTTACCTCACCAACACATTAGTATTTATTTGTGCTTTTTATTGAAAAAATAATGGCTTAATGAGGTATGCTCCATTTCCTTCAACAGCAGTCTGTTCGATGATAATTAGCATATTTTACCTGTACGAGGCGCTCTGCTACCCCCACAGGCTCGGACATATCACACATGTTAAGGGTCCACTCCAGGAGCTCTCTGTTCACATTTAGGATGTGTGTTTGGGCTCTGGGCTGTGACTGCTGCTGCTCCCAACCAGAGCTCTGCTGCTCCTGGGCTATGTGACAACACAGAAACTCTTTACCATTTGGTGTGCTTTCTGGGTTATCTGAAAAAGAAAAAATATGGATACTTGAAGTGATGTTCATCTTTTGCGTTATCTGTGACAGTGTCTTTTATAAATTACAAATATCAAGGTGGCAGTATCTTAGTGGTGGAGCATTCGTCCACCAACCCAATTAGTCGGGGAACCACCTCCTACGTATTTAGCTACCTTTTTCTTACTATTATTTTTCATTAGCGTAAACCTTGGGCCATCATGAGTTCATGACTTTTGTTATAACTTGACCCCATTCGGTCACAGGACCCTCCAAATCCCTCTCATGAACACAATCCATCGTGGTGGTGTATAGAGCCAAAAACATTAGAATTGGGTCGATGGGATAAATATTGGTTCCCGGATTGAGTACTTTGGATTTAAGCAAATGCTCAAAATTGATACATGTTTTTTTTTTCATTAAAAACCCAACTATATACAAAAACGTTAAACATGTGCAGATTTGATTTTAACATTTCAGTTCTGAAAGTAATTATTAATTTAGCTCTTTTTTTCTTTTTTCTTTTTTTTTTGCATTTCAGGTGTAGAGAATATTAGTCTCGCAAAACTTCACAATTCCGTTAGGAGCCCAGGGGCATGACTGAAAGAGTATATCACAGGGGTAACTTACAAGTGCAGGACTGTTTGATGAAGTCCATGTCAAAGGCACAGCTGAAGACCAGGTTCTGGAGAGAAGTTTCACCGCACCTGTCAAAGCCCTGTCACACAATCACATGTACACACTGTCACGGGCCTGTCACACAATCACATGTACACACTGTCACGGGCCTGTCACACAATCACATGTACACACTGTCACAGGCCTGTCACACAATCACATGTACACACTGTCACAGGCCTGTCACACAGTCACATGTACACACTGTCACAGGCCTGTCACACAATCACATGTACACACTGTCACAGGCCTGTCACACAAGTCACATGTACACACTGTCACAGGCCTGTCACACAATCACATGTACACACTGTCACAGGCCTGTCACACAATCACATGTACACACTGTCACAGGCCTGTCACACAATCACATGTACACACTGTCACAGGCCTGTCACACAGTCACATGTACACACTGTCACAGGCCTGTCACACAATCACATGTACACACTGTCACAGGCCTGTCACACAATCACATGTACACACTGTCACAGGCCTGTCACACAATCACATGTACACACTGTCACAGGCCTGTCACACAATCACATGTACACACTGTCACAGGCCTGTCACACACACAATCACATGTACACACTGTCACAGGCCTGTCACACAATCACATGTACACACTGTCACAGGCCTGTCACACAATCACATGTACACACTGTCACAGGCCTGTCACACAATCACATGTACACACTGTCACAGGCCTGTCACACAATCACATGTACACACTGTCACAGGCCTGTCACACAATCACATGTACACACTGTCACAGGCCTGTCACACAATCACATGTACACACTGTCACGGGCCTGTCACACAGTCACATGTACACACTGTCACGGGCCTGTCACACAATCACATGTACACACTGTCACAGGCCTGTCACACAGTCACATGTACACACTGTCACAGGCCTGTCACACAATCACATGTACACACTGTCACAGGCCTGTCACACAATCACATGTACACACTGTCACGGGCCTGTCACACAATCACATGTACACACTGTCACGGGCCTGTCACACAATCACATGTACACACTGTCACGGGCCTGTCACACAATCACATGTACACACTGTCACAGGCCTGTCACACAGTCACATGTACACACTGTCACAGGCCTGTCACACAGTCACATGTACACACTGTCACGGGCCTGTCACACAGTCACATGTACACACTGTCACGGGCCTGTCACACAATCACATGTACACACTGTCACAGGCCTGTCACACAGTCACATGTACACACTGTCACGGGCCTGTCACACAATTACATGTACACACTGTCACAGGCCTGTCACACAGTCACATGTACACACTGTCACGGGCCTGTCACACAATCACATGTACACACTGTCACAGGCCTGTCACACAGTCACATGTACACACTGTCACAGGCCTGTCACACAGTCACATGTACACACTGTCACAGGTCTGTCACACAGTCACATGTACACACTGTCACAGGCCTGTCACACAATCACATGTACACACTGTCACGGGCCTGTCACACAATCACATGTACACACTGTCACAGGCCTGTCACACAATCACATGTACACACTGTCACGGGCCTGTCACACAGTCACATGTACACACTGTCACAGGCCTGTCACACAGTCACATGTACACACTGTCACAGGCCTGTCACACAGTCACATGTACACACTGTCACAGGCCTGTCACACAGTCACATGTACACACTGTCACAGGCCTGTCACACAATCACATGTACACACTGTCACAGGCCTGTCACACAATCACATGTACACACTGTCAAGGGCCTGTAACACAATCACATGTACACACTGTCACAGGCCTGTCACACAATCACATGTACACACTGTCACAGGCCTGTCACACAGTCACATGTACACACTGTCACAGGCCTGTCACACAATCACATGTACACACTGTCACACAGTCACATGTACACACTGTCACAGGCCTGTCACACAATCACATGTACACACTGTCACAGGCCTGTCACACAATCACATGTACACACTGTCACAGGCCTGTCACACAGTCACATGTACACACTGTCACAGGCCTGTCACACAATCACATGTACACACTGTCACGGGCCTGTCACACAATCACATGTACACACTGTCACAGGCCTGTCACACAGTCACATGTACACACTGTCACGGGCCTGTCACACAATCACATGTACACACTGTCACAGGCCTGTCACACAATCACATGTACACACTGTCACGGGCCTGTCACACAATCACATGTACACACTGTCACAGGCCTGTCACACAATCACATGTACACACTGTCACAGGCCTGTCACACAGTCACATGTACACACTGTCACAGGCCTGTCACACAGTCACATGTACACACTGTCACAGGCCTGTCACACAGTCACATGTACACACTGTCACAGGCCTGTCACACAATCACATGTACACACTGTCACAGGCCTGTCACACAGTCACATGTACACACTGTCACAGGCCTGTCACACAATCACATGTACACACTGTCACAGGCCTGTCACACAATCACATGTACACACTGTCACGGGCCTGTCACACAATCACATGTACACACTGTCACGGGCCTGTCACACAATCACATGTACACACTGTCACGGGCCTGTCACACAATCACATGTACACACTGTCACAGGCCTGTCACACAGTCACATGTACACACTGTCACAGGCCTGTCACACAGTCACATGTACACACTGTCACGGGCCTGTCACACAGTCACATGTACACACTGTCACGGGCCTGTCACACAGTCACATGTACACACTGTCACGGGCCTGTCACACAATCACATGTACACACTGTCACAGGCCTGTCACACAGTCACATGTACACACTGTCACGGGCCTGTCACACAATTACATGTACACACTGTCACAGGCCTGTCACACAGTCACATGTACACACTGTCACGGGCCTGTCACACAATCACATGTACACACTGTCACAGGCCTGTCACACAGTCACATGTACACACTGTCACAGGCCTGTCACACAGTCACATGTACACACTGTCACAGGTCTGTCACACAGTCACATGTACACACTGTCACAGGCCTGTCACACAATCACATGTACACACTGTCACGGGCCTGTCACACAATCACATGTACACACTGTCACAGGCCTGTCACACAATCACATGTACACACTGTCACGGGCCTGTCACACAGTCACATGTACACACTGTCACAGGCCTGTCACACAGTCACATGTACACACTGTCACAGGCCTGTCACACAGTCACATGTACACACTGTCACAGGCCTGTCACACAGTCACATGTACACACTGTCACAGGCCTGTCACACAATCACATGTACACACTGTCACAGGCCTGTCACACAATCACATGTACACACTGTCAAGGGCCTGTAACACAATCACATGTACACACTGTCACAGGCCTGTCACACAATCACATGTACACACTGTCACAGGCCTGTCACACAGTCACATGTACACACTGTCACAGGCCTGTCACACAATCACATGTACACACTGTCACAGGCCTGTCACACAATCACATGTACACACTGTCACAGGCCTGTCACACAGTCACATGTACACACTGTCACAGGCCTGTCACACAGTCACATGTACACATTGTCACAGGCCTGTCACACAGTCACATGTACACACTGTCACAGGTCTGTAACAGAATCCCGTACCCAGCTCAATCTTGTCTCCTCAAAATCTGCACAGCGCGAGATTTGCCAACCCCACCAAATGTGGTGGGGGCGGGCGGAACAGGCGAGACCTCTGGTAGGAGCGTCCCAAATGACTGCAGGGCTGCAGAGAGCCGTCCGACTGAGCCAGAGTGGAAACGCTGATGATGGAGACGTGAAGGGGAGAGCTCGGAGCGTCAGATGGATGGTTAATCAGAAGGGATTGTTAAATAAACTTTGTAAATGAGTACGCTGTGAGTGGTTGTTGTAACCACAGCAAGGTCTGTGAGCCTTTTGGCTCTCCTACCACTAAACAGTTTGAGTTTCCTTCTTTCCTCCGCACTTCATGCACACTGCACATCAGAGCAGGAGGAGCAGAGCTGCAGTGGACAGTGCACAGGGCAGAGCTCCACCAAACAGGAGATTTTTGGTTTTAATTTCATGAGTCTAGTTAGTGATCAATAATGGTACCCTTGGACTTTTCAGACTGTTTTATTCATGTTTTTCTGTCTGAAATATGACTAAATCAGGTCTGTATTCACTTGTCAGAATTTAAATGTGCCCTTTAAATGTGCATTTTAAAAATGCACAATGTCATTTTACTGGTGAGGTACTTGTCTCCTAAAAATGACCTCTTGAATGTTCCAGAGCATGTCATATCAGATCTGTAGAGAGGTGACCATGCTCACAGTAAGAAGACTTTTAAAGGGTATTTTTGAGCAAGAAAAATGACTGTAATTTAATAAATGAACAGCCTAAAAAGCAGCAGATATGACCTGTTTAAAAAAATTCTGATGGAATTCTCACCCTAATTTTTGAAATGTTGAGACGCCTATGAGATGGATAAACGGATTGATAAATGGATAGATTGTTCGATGGGGCGTTGGATGGTTGAGTCAGGCTAATGGACGGGGGCCCTGAAAAAGTTAAAGCCCACAAAATCTTAAAGCGGGCCTGAACACAAGTCCTGAAGAAGCTTCCAGGTCGGTAGCTAAACTGTTGGCCGTTTAACTCTAAGTAAGTCCTGCTGTGTATTTTAAAGTTTCTTTAGTATAATTATATACCTGTGTCAGAACCCTCATCATTTAAGATCAGTACATAAATAAACAGAAAAAGTAAATTATTATGATTATATAGGAGAAAGTGTGTTACGGTGTTGCTGGCACAGATCATACCTGAATTATTAAGCCCTTAGCGGTGAGCAGATCTCTAAGAACAAAGTGGAAGTGATGCAGTCCTGGGTCCACAGCCAGCTGTGTCTGAGCACTGATGGTCATCTCTGTGTAGAACACAAGGGACTGAGTCTGTGAAAAACAACAGAGAGATGTTAAAGATACATTCACTTATACGTAAACCCTAAAGTGGGAGAGTCTGGTTACTTAACCCAAGGAAGTAACCAACAAGAGGGCCTATTTTTCCTAAAATGCCTGACTAAAATGAGCCCCAATTCAAAGTGAAGCAGTTCCTGAACCCTTTGGAGTATAAGCAAACAACTGGACTCTTTGTGAAGCAGGTTGTAGTTCTGACCTTTGCTTCTGATTGACTCTCATGATACAGTGTCACAAGCCCTGCACAGAGAAATCCAAAGCTCTGAACCCTAATGAAGGAACCTCCGCTCAGCTGTGAGGGAGCCTTCAGTGAGGAGTTCGTAGAAGTGGGGAGGAAAAGGGAGGAGGATTTGGTTTCAGAAAGGGCCTTGGAGGCAGAACAAAGATCAGGCAAACCGGATTTTTGAAGAATAATCAGGGCAGGAAGTTAGGACTGTAGCTCTGCAGCTCCCTTTGTTGCCAGATCAGTTATTATGCCTTTTAAGGAATGAATTAACGCATTTAGGCACATAAGGATTTTAGACATTGACACAGCCTCTTGGATGAGAACATACAGTATACAGTATTGTACAACCTAAGGCTGGGTGATAAAAATCGAATGGTGAGCCCATCCCTGTGACAATCTACTATTTTTGTCAAATTCACTGTGATTGTGTCTTTAATGCAGCTGTCTGTTCAAACACACTTTTTCTCCTGTTGTTTAGCCTCTGAAGCCTCTGAGCAGATGACTTTATTTACCTTTTATAGACCAGGGCTGCACAATTCAACCAAATCCACACAAAATCGCAATTTGAATGGATGCAATTATCAAATCACAAATGCTAATTTCTTCCACAAACAACAAAATGTCTTTCTTTGATTTTAATAAAAACTGATAGATCTGTGGTTTGAATTTGTACAAACAAGCAAGAAAAATGCGTTCAAAAGCCACAAAAATGTACCTTCAAAAATAAAACGTGACTAAATGCACCATAACGTTAATAATAGCGACATGGGAATTTTACCTGAGTGCTATTATTAAAACATAAATCGCAAATCTAATCAAAATTGCACTGGTCAGAAAAATCACAATTATATATTTTTCCTAAATCATGCGGCTCTATTAAAGGCAATAGACAAATACAAAGTGAGCATGAATCAGCCCTTGACAACCCATTCCAGATCCCTGCTTTTGGAGACATTTGTTACTACAACAGTGACTGAAGAGTGTGGCAGAGCGAGTCACCTGAACCACATTATGGATGAAGTGTGCGACGTCTTGTTGGATGGTGTCGAGCACAGTCTCCACAGTTATGTAGTTCAGCAGCTGTGCAAAAGCGTTAAACCTGCCCAGGATGTGTTCAGCTCTGCGCAGCCTCTTCCTCAGCTCCTGTTGGTGCCTCTGGTGCAGGTACATGGGCCCACAGAAATACTTTGCCTGCTGGGCCTGTTGTAAGTGATGCTGCAGCTGAAGGAGCGACCTGTGGCTCTCCTCCTGCACCTGGGAACCACAGAGGCAAAGTTTAGGAAAAAAGCATGGATTCCAGAAGTGTGAGAAGCCAGGGGTGCCAAGATGACCATTGTCTGAGCAATCAAAAACCAAATGCACTCACTTTTGAATAGCAAAAAGTCCTCAAAAATGGTCTCCATAACTAGAAACCAAACCCTGTGAATAGGATGGGTACATGCAGGGGCGAAGCTCTCAGTTTGGTCTAGGGGTTGACCAATAAATAGATGGAAATTATAACATCACTTTAAAGGGAGCCGTGATGCAAAAAAAAAAAAATACAATAACAATGTACAATGTGTTATAATTAGTATAATGTAATCATGTTTGAACAAAATAAACCGTTCAAAGAAATAAAAACATTCAACGATGAATTAATGTATGTGTATAATATGTATGTATGTATTTAAAGTATTTTATAATTTCAACTGTATATCCAGTGATGGGAAGAATACTTTGAAAATATATTCCATTACAGAATACAGAATACATGGTTTGAAAAGTATTTTGTAACGTATTCCATTACTTTGCCAAATGTAGGTACTGTATTCTGAATACTTGAATACTGAAGCAAGAGCCAGTGGTGAACCGTGGGACCTGGGCCATTAAATTGCATTGGAGGCGGGGCCAAACCAGTTCACACTGTGTGTGGAACATGCACCGCGATGTCCACAACCGCTGTGTACACACTTCACCCAGAAGTTAATCACCCAGAAGTCACTGTAGTCCACACTCTGCCGCCCACAGAGCATCAGCTGATTAACATCACACTCCCACACACGCTAAAATTGCGCAATTGCCCAAAATTGTATCGATCTGCTCCAAACGACGGAAAAGCACTGAGCGTGTTCCCTTTAAATTATGAATTAGATTTGGCGTTCGGGCCAAAACACCTCGGTCCCGTATCCGAGCAGCGGACCGTGCCAGAGCGCAGCGGACAGAGCCAGAGCGCAGCGGACAGAGCCAGAGCGCAGCGGACAGAGCCAGAGCGCAGCGGACAGAGCCAGAGCGCAGCGGACAGAGCCAGAGCGCAGCGGACAGAGCCAGAGCGCAGCGGACAGAGCCAGAGCGCAGCGGACAGAGCCAGAGCACAGCGGACAGAGCCAGAGCGCAGCGGACCGTGCCAGAGCGCAGCGGACAGAGCCAGAGCGCAGCGGACAGAGCCAGAGCGCAGCGGACAGAGCCAGAGCGCAGCGGACCGTGCCAGAGCGCAGCGGACAGAGCCAGAGCGCAGCGGACAGAGCCAGAGCGCAGCGGACAGAGCCAGAGCACAGCGGACAGAGCCAGAGCGCAGCGGACCGTGCCAGGGCGCAGCAGACAGAGCCAGAGCGCAGCAGACAGAGCCAGAGCGCAGCGGACAGAGCCAGAGCACAGCGGACAGAGCCAGAGCGCAGCAGACAAACCAAGCGCGCAGCGGACAGTGCCAGGGCGCAGCGGACCGTGCCAGGGCGCAGCGGACAGAGCCAGAGCGCAGCGGACAGAGCCAGAGCGCAGCGGACAGAGCCAGAGCGCAGCGGACAGAGCCAGAGCGCAGCGGACAGAGCCAGAGCGCAGCGGACAGAGCCAGAGCACAGCGGACAGAGCTGTGCGCATCATGTGTGTGTGCGTGTGTGTGTGCGTGCGTGTGTGTGTGCGTGTGTGTGAGTGCGTGCGTGTGTGTGCATGTGAGTGCGTGTGTGTGTGCGCATGTGTGTGTGTGAGTGCGTGTGTGTGAGTGCGTGTGAGTGTGTGTGTGAGTGCGTGCGTGTGTGTGCATGTGAGTGCGTGTGTGTGTGCGCATGTGTGTGTGTGAGTGCGTGTGTGTGAGTGCGTGTGAGTGTGTGTGTGAGTGCGTGCGTGTGCGCATGTGTGGCTGTGCGTGTGAGTGCGTGAGTGAGTGCGTGTGTGTGTGAGTGCGTGTGTGTGTGTGTGTGTGAGTGCGTGTGAGTGTGTGTGTGTACGCCTGTGAGTGCGTGCGTGTGTGAGTGTGTGGGTGTGTGTGTGCGTGTGTGAGTGCGTGTGAGTGCGTGTGAGTGTGTGGGTGTGAGTGCGTGCGTGTGAGTGCGTGTGTGTGTGTGTGTGCGTGTGAGTGCGTGCGCGTGTGAGTGCGTGTGTGTGCGTGTGAGTGCGTGTGCATGTGAGTGCGTGTGTGTGTGCGCATGTGTGTGTGTGTGAGTGCGTGTGTGTGAGTGCGTGTGAGTGTGTGTGTGAGTGCGTGCATGTGTGTGTGTGTGTGTGTGCGTGTGAGTGCGTGAGTGAGTGTGTGTGTGTGTGAGTGCGTGTGTGTGTGAGTGCATGTGTGCGTGTGAGTGCGTGCGTGTGAGTGCGTGTGTGTGTGAGTGCGTGTGAGTGTGTGTGTGTGTGAGTGTGTGTGTGAGTGCGTGTGTGAGTGCGTGTGTGAGTGTGTGTGTGTGTGCGTGTGTGTGAGTGCATGTGTGTGAGTGTGTGTGTGAGTGCGTGTGTGTGTGAGTGCGTGTGAGTGCGCGTGTGAGTGCGTGTGTGTGAGTGCGTGCGCGTGTGTGTGTGTGAGTGCATGTGTGCGTGTGAGTGCGTGTGAGTGCATGTGTGCGTGTGAGTGCGTGTGTGCGAGTGTGTGTGAGTGTGTGTGCGTGTGTGTGTGTGCGTGCGAGTGCGTGTGTGCGAGTGTGTGTGTGAGTGTGTGCGTGTGAGTGTGTGTGAGAGCGTGTGTGTGTGCGCGTGTGTGAGTGCGTATGTGTGTGCGTGTGAGTGTGTGTGTGTGTGCGCGTGTGTGCGTGAGTGAGTGTGTGCGTGTGTGTGCGTGTGAGTGTGTGTGTGAGTGCGTCTGTGCGTGTGAGTGTGTGCGTGTGAGTGTGTGCGTGTGTGTGTGAGTGCGGGAGTGTGTGTGTGTGTGCGCGTGTGTGTGCGTGTGAGTGCGTGTGTGTGTGAGTGCATGTGTGTGTGAGTGCATGTGTGCGTGTGTGTGAGTGTGTGTGTGAGTGCGTGTGTGAGTGCATGTGTGCGTGTGAGTGCGTGTGAGTGTGTGTGTGAGTGCGTGTGTGTGTGAGTGCATGTGTGCGTGTGAGTGCGTGTGAGTGCGTGCGTGTGTGAGTGTGTGTGCGTGTGTGTGAGTGCGTGTGTGCGTGTGAGTGTGTGTGTGAGTGCGTGCGTGTGAGTGTGTGTGAGTGCGTGTGTGTGTGAGTGCGTGTGTGTGCGCGTGTGAGTGCGTGTGTGTGAGTGCGTGTGTGCGTGTGTGTGAGTGTGTGTGCGTGTGTGAGTGCATGTGTGTGAGTGTGTGTGTGTGTGTGTGTGAGTGCGTGTGAGAGTGTGTGTGTGTGCGTGTGTGTGTGCATGTGAGTGCGTGTGAGTGTGTCTGTGCGCGTGTGAGTGCGTGTGTGTATGCGTGCGTGTGTCTGCGTGTGTGTGTGCGTGTGAGTGCGTGTGAGTGCGTGTGTGTGCATGTGTGTGTGCGTGTGTGCGCATGTGAGTGCGTGTGTGAGTGCGTGCGTGTGAGTGTGCGTGCGCGTGTGAGTGCGTGTGAGTGTGTGTGAGTGTGTGTGCATGTGTGTGTGTGAGTGCGTGTGTGAGTGCATGTGAGTGCGTGCGTGCGAGTGTGTGTGTGTGCGTGTGTGTGCGCGTGTGTGTGCGCGTGTGTGTGTGTGAGTGCATGTGTGCGTGTGAGTGCGTGTGAGTGCATGTGTGCGTGTGAGTGCGTGAGTGCGAGTGTGTGTGAGTGTGTGTGCGTGTGTGTGTGTGCGTGCGAGTGCGTGTGTGCGAGTGTGTGTGTGAGTGTGTGAGTGTGTGTGAGTGCGTGTGTGTGTGCGCGTGTGTGAGTGTGTATGTGTGTGCGTGTGAGTGCGTGTGAGTGTGTGCGAGTGCGTGTGCGTGTGTGTGTGTGCGTGTGACTTATTTAATGACAGTGAGTTGTGTGGATACTGATATAAAGATAGGTTTTACAATAATTTGCTACTTTTAAGTTGTATGTGAGGAGCGAGGGGTTGTGAGGGGAGAGGGGGACACTGCGAGGGGGACACTAGTCAGGTGATTTTCGCCTATGGGTACACGTGACATCACAGCATTTTAGAATCTATAGTTAAACTGAGCTGAAACAAAAACTGGCACTAAGTTCAGCACAAAAGCAAAATCATTTTGTGCCCGGCCGGGCACAGCCCGAAGGAGCGACGTGGGGCCGTCCTCCCGTGGACCCACAACCTGCGGGAGGATCCATAAGGGGCCGGTGTGGAGAGATCTGGGCAGCAATCGAAGGCGGGGGCCTCGACGACTGGATCTCCGGACACAGAAACTAGCTCTGGGGACATGGACTGTCACCTCGCTGGGGGGGAAGGAGCCCGAGCTTGTGCGGGACGTCGAGCGCTGCCGACTAGATATCGGCCTCACCTCCACGCACAGCCTGGACTCTGGAACCCGTCTCCTTGAGAGGGGCTGGACGCTCCATTTCTCTGGCGTTGCCCGTGGGGAGAGGCCTCGGGCTGGTGAAAAATTCTCCACCGGAAAAAGGTGGCTTGCCCTCTCCGGGTGGGTGGAGAGTCCTTGCCTCAAGTGGAGGAGTTCAAGTATCTCGGGGTCTTGTTCACGAGTGAGGGAAGGATGGAGCGTGAGATTGACAGGTGGATCGGTACAGCGTCTGCAGTGATGCGGGCGCTGCATCGGACCGTTGTGGTGAAGAGAGAGCTGAGTCGAAAGACAAAGCTCTCGATTTACCGGTCAATCTACGTTACTCCCTCACCTGGTCATGAGCTCTGGGTAATGACCGAAAGGACAAGATCGCGGATACAAGTGGTCGAAATGAGCTTCCTCCGCCGGGTGGCTGGGCGCTCCCTTAGAGATAGGGTGAGGAGCTCAGTCACACGGGAGGAGCTCGGAGTAGAGCCGCTGCTCCTCCACGTCGAGAGGAGCCAGCTGAGGTGGCTCGGGCATCTGTTCTGGATGCCTCCTGGACGCCTCCCTTGGGAGGCGGCCCCGGGGCAGACCCAGGACACGCTGGAGGGACTATGTCTCTCGGCTGGCCTGGGAACGCCTCGGGATCCTCCCGGAGGAGCTGGAGGAAGTGTCTGGGGTGGGGGAAGTCTGGGAGTCCCTGCTTAGACTGCTGCACCCCCGACCCGGCCTCGGATAAGAAGATGGATGGATAATCAACGTCAAAACAAGACATTTGCACTTTTATCATGTCGAAACTACTGGCTGCCATTGGGCAGCAGAATAAAGAATATAATAAACTACTTAGGGGTGCTCGGTGCAGAGCGGCTGGAGCTTCTGCCTCCCCATAAGGAGATTGTGGGTTCGAATCCCGGACCACCCCAACATCACACGATCTCTCTGGGTGGAGTCTGCATGTCCTCCCCGTGTTACCATGGGTTCTCTCTGGGTTCTCCGGCTTCCTCCCACCGTCCAAAGACATGACTGTGTAGGTTAATTGACAACTCTAAATTGTCCCTAGTGAATGAATGTGAGAGTGAATGGTTGTCTGTCCTTGTCTCTGTCTCTCTGTGTCAGCCCTGCAACGAGTTGGCCACTGTCCAGGGTGTACCCCGCCTAAGGCCCAAAGTCACTGGGATAGGCTCCAGTCACCCGCGACCCCTAACGGGAATAAGCGGTAGAAAATGAATGAATGAATAAACTACTTATAATATTCAAAAAGCTGAAACATGAAATTTAAACTATGCACATGTATGGTTCTGATGGATACATTTTTTTTTCAAAATCATTTTTAGAGGTAATGGCTGTTTGGATTAAACTTAAGGCCTTATTTTTTGCTAAAATTTGGAAACCCAGATATTATCAAGATGTGAACCATAAACCAGTCAAAATATCTTGGTTATCTTTCACAATAACCAAATCCATTAGGAGAGAAGTACCGTTTTTAGGACGTCTCTGCAGTGTTGGGATAAGTCTCCTAGTTTACGCTGAAATTGTTCCCTCTGTGTTCGTAGAGTTTCTGAGAATTCCTGCAGTTTGTATGAGCCGGACTGTGGCAGCCAGTGAGAGGCCAGGAGCTCCTCCAGAACTCTGCAATGACATGATGACAAAGTATTTCGACAAATTTTACAAAACAGGTTTACGCTCTGTGTATGCTGGTCAAACCTAGTAAGCAAATGCTATGGGCGCTCGGGGAGGGGATGCACCAGACGCTGCATCGTGTGCCACGCTCATTATGAACCTGAACACGCCTCATCATTATTTTTAGATTTATTTATTTAAAAGGGACAGTGCATATTGATGAACATAGAATGTAAATATGCCAGATTTAGCCATTGGCTACTTTCCATCTGTAGTCCCTGGCAGATCAGGACAAAGAACAACACATAAAAACACATTCCATACAAATGACATAAGACAACATTAGACTTAGACAACACTTCAGAGACAATGATCACAGACCTGGTTCTTCTTGAGCCAACGTTTCAAGTTTGTCTTAAATGAGTTTATTGTCAGACTGTCTCTGATCGCAGCTGGGATGCTGTTCCAAATCTCTGTGCCTTTGACTGACAGCACTTGTTGACTGAACGCTGTGCGTCTGAAAGGAACTACACAGAGGCCTTGAGTAGAGGCTCTGGTCACTCTGCTGCTCGTCCCAGATCTGATTTTAATAAACTCATTCAGGGCTGGTGGAGAAAGCCCATGTAGACTTTTATAAATTGAACAAGCTAATTTGAATTTTTTAAAATTGTCAAAACTTAAATAGTTGTATTTATGAAGTATCAGGCAATGATGATATGAAAAAGGTTTTTTATCTAATATTTTTAAGGCTCTTTTGTATAATGATTCAATTGGTTTTAAAACAGCCTGGTTTGTCATTGACCAATTTGTGATGCAATATTCAATGTGTGAAAAAATCATAGAGTGAAGAAACATTTTAGCAGCATTTTCTGGCAATAATGATCTAATTTGTTTAAAATTACGAATATTAAAATTTACAATTTTACAAAGTGCTTTTACATGTTTTTTAAAAGACAGAGTTGAGTCCAAAGTCACACCGAGATATTTAAATTCGTCTACAACTTTAATCTCGTCGCCTTTTAAAATTATATTTGAGCTTGGCTTTGCTGTTGGGCGCTTTGAAAATACCATATAAACAGTCTTTTTAGAATTTAACAGGAGACATGACTTTCTGAGCCACTCGTCAATGCAAGTCATGGCCTCTGTCATTTGTTCAGAAAGTTCGACATCAGACTTTGCCTTTGTAAAAATTACAGCATCATCTGCATATAGCTGAGAGTTAATATGTGGGCAAACATCTGGCAAGTCATTAATATACAACGAAAATAAAATAGGTCCAAGTATAGAACCTTGGGGTACTCCAACTTGACACTCCAGATATGGAGATTTAATACCGCTGATTGAGACACAATGAGTTTGGTCTGATAAGTATGATTTCATCCAAGACATAGCTTGTTCTGAAAAATTGAATTTAGTTAGTCTAGATAATAATATTCGGTGATCAACCGTATCAAATGCCCTTTTTAAGTCCAGTAAAATGGCACCCACAAGAGGACTACTATTCAAATAGTGTTTTACTTTTTCTAGAAAAAAATTTATTGCAGTTTCCGTTGAGTAATTGGCACGGAAACCAAACTGCATAGGGTGCAGAGGGGTATAACCCTTACTTAAAAAATGTGTCAATTGTTTAGCTACCCATTTTTCAATAATTTTTGAAATGATGGGTAGTATACTGATTAGCGGTAATTTTTACATCATTTTTATTCCCAGATTTAAAGACAGGGGTAATTGTGGCAACTTTCCATGAGGTGGGAACAACAGAATGCCTGATAGAAAGATTAATCATATGAGTAATTGGACATATCAGAATATCTTTGTGTACCTTTATGAAGTTTGTATCCAGACCATACACATCTTTAGTTTTGGAATTTCTTAAATTTTTAATTATGGAGGCTACTTCTGACTCGTTAATCTCAGCTATTTTAAAAAGGGGTAGAGTCTCAATTACTGGAAAAGTAAAATCTTCAGTTGATGTAAAAAGTTGTGTAATTTCATGTACAGAATCTTTAAAAAAATTGTTAAATACAGTTGCCACAACAACAGGATCTTTCACCAGTTCATTATGAATATGTAGTTGTAATTCATTACTATTACTTGCCCCTTTACCAGTTATTTTATTTATGGCTTGCCAGATTTTTTTCCCATTACCATTTGCACTCTCTATAACTGTCAAATAAAAGTTTGCCTTAGCTTTGCGCATGACTTGAACTACCTTGTTTCTTGCTGAAGTGAAAAGTTGCCTGTCAGAGTTAAGTTCAGTTTTAAGTGACTTTTTAAGTAGTTGATCTCTAGTCCTCATTAGTTTTCTGCACTCTTCACTGAGCCAAGGTAGATCACATTTACTTGTTTTATTTTTCTTTATCCTCCTTGTGTGCGCAGCTATTGCCTCAAGAACTTTGGCGTTTAACATTAACAGTATTAACAGCATACTGCGCGAAAACAAAGACTCTGAAAACAGTTTAGAATCCACAAAGAGATTCTACAATCTGTTGTCCTAATGAGCTTTTAGCCCATCTTTATATCAGATCAATCCTCTTATTCGCAGAGTTACAAGCACAAACAGCTGCTGAACTGACTAGATTAAAGTGCCTCTGACAGGTTGGACTACTCTTTAAACTAAAATGCAGTTAAGATAAATATATTTCAAATTTTGCTAAAGTCTTTACAAATTTTTCCCCAGTTTTAGCAATTTTTTTAGGTTTTGAATTTGACTTCCTGGCTATAAATGATGACATCACACTTGGAAATTACCATTACAACCACGCAGTACGCTGGGCCAAAACTCCTCTAATGTCACATTTATTTATTTTTTTTTGGCAAAGAATAACACATATGTACATCTTTATTTTGTTACATCAATGTTTAAAGCGTCAAAAATTGTTTCTTTTGTGTAAATTATGCATAACCTTTTGTCTCCCCAGTGTGACGTCATCAACATATTTTTTTACCTTTCTCCACAAACAGCTCCTGATTGGTGTAAAACTATAATTTATATTTACAAGAGGTATTAATACACTGAATAAAGTCAAAATTAGAAAATCATAAAAACCTGTCATACACTCGAATGACCGCAAATACATTACCGCGACGCATTTCTCTCTACTTTTCTGTTGAATTCTTTTAGAAGGAACAAAACATAAGATCATTTTTTACTAACAAAATTCTCCTGCTTTAATTACTTTTTCTGTCCACAGTCCAGTGTCCAGTGCAGCTCACAGAGACTCAGGGCCTGAGAGCGCAGAAAGGCTGCACCACTGACAAACACTGACAGTATTTGGACACAGCAGGTTAAACATAACTGTGTCACAACAATGGCCCCATTTCAATTTTTGACTTAAAAAGGCTGTAATTATTCATTATAAATAAGGGTGCTCTATGTAACTTTTGTGTGGAGGGTCTGCCATGTACAGATGTAGATTACTATATTTGCAAATGAAATTTTTAATTATATTTGCACAAAACTATTTGTTTATTTGTACAAATCATGTGAAAAACACAAGGTGTACTTGCAAAACACAAATTGTATTTGCAAATACTGTTACGCTTTTACAACGTTTTGGCAGGAATTTGGCCCCATACACTGATGCTGGTTATAGAAGAAACCACACAATACTGGGCCATGGCTGGAAAATCAAACACAAAACAAAAACTGTACCCTAGTAATACTGAATACTGAAATACTTCTTCTTCTTCTTCTTCTTCTTCTTCTAGTAATACTGTATCTGCTAACTGTACTGGGGTTCAGTTTAAGGCTGTAACTAACAATATTTTTAGTCACTGACTAGTCAGCGGTCAATTTTTCATTTAGTCTACTGGTCAAACCATTATTTGTTTTGTATATTCAGACTTTTTGATTACACCATTGACTAAATAAAAGTTGAAATATGGTGACTGAAGGATTCTAAATGAAAAATATTTATGGATAAAGTGTGTTCTTGATAAAAATCTGACATTGTTTTATTTTTTGACATTTTGATATAATAATGTTACTGTCCTTGTTATAAAAGGTCTTTTTCGTAGGTGTTTTAAGGGGCGTTCAAACCGCAGCGACCAACGCGACCAGTTTACATGTAAAGTCAGAGTCTACCTATTTATTTCTAGAACACTGCTGCTCGAGTCCTGACTAGAACAGGAAGTACGACCACATTAGTCCTGTCTCTGCACTGGCTTCAGGCTCAGAGAATAGACAGTAAAGCAGCTCTGCTTGTGTTCAAGTTTCTCCTCGGCCAAGCACCAAAGTACATCTCCGACATGTTAGTGCCATATGAACCATCTCGGACTCTGAGGACCTCAGGGACCAGCCTCCTGCTGGTGCCAGAGTCAGGACTAAACATGGACCGGCCTCCTGCTGGTGCCAGAGTCAGGACTAAACATGGACCGGCCTCCTGCTGGTGCCAGAGTCAGGACTAAACATGGACCGGCCTCCTGCTGGTGCCAGAGTCAGGACTAAACATGGACCGGCCTCCTGCTGGTGCCAGAGTCAGGACTAAACATGGACCGGCCTCCTGCTGGTGCCAGAGTCAGGACTAAACATGGACCGGCCTCCTGCTGGTGCCAGAGTCAGGACTAAACATGGACCGGCCTCCTGCTGGTGCCAGAGTCAGGACTAAACATGGACCGGCCTCCTGCTGGTGCCAGAGTCAGGACTAAACATGGACCGGCCTCCTGCTGGTGCCAGAGTCAGGACTAAACATGGGGAATCAGCATTTCAGTTTTATAGCTAAAATCTGGAACAGTCTCCCTGAAGATGTGAGACAGGCCTCACTCTGACGATGTTTAAATCCAGGATAAAACAGTTCTGTTTGGATGTTTATACGATTGAAGATTTATCTGCACTCTTATCTTTAAAAGCGTTTTCTAAAAGATTCTGTATGTCTTTATGTGTTTTGTGATTTTAATGCAATTTTTCCTGTTATGTAAAGCACTTTGAATTGCCTTGTGTACTACCTTGCTAGATAAACTTGCCTTGCCTATTTAGCTCAGTGCACAATAATCAAAATATGATTACAAACGACTGCAACGATTAGTCTCTCTATATTCACACCTGCTCAAATTAGTATATTTCCATCCTTAAAATACTAGAGAGGTTGACAGAAAACTAAGGGACTGTATCTAGTAATTAGTGTATTTTATGTCTTAAATGTGAAGTCACAGCAGCCCCGCCTGTGTCGTTTTCTTATGTGTTAATGATCCAGATGAGGACGTTTTGATGATGTAACAACGTACATCTAACATGGTTAAAAACTCATTTTGTGAAATGTAAGACCGTAAAGGGTGTTCAATGTATATACAGTATGTCTTGATTTGGAAAGGCAGAGAAAAGCTAAATATTGATTGTAGCGTAGTGTAGATTTCAGACGACGCTGATGTGACTGACCTGGTGAGCCCAAACAGAGCTGCTCTGTAGAGAGCGCTGTCTGTGAGCAGGAGGGACTGGAGACGCTCACAGCGCTGGAGGAACTGGCCGTGGCGCACATGGGCTCGCCACCTGACACACAAGACACAACTCAGAACACTGTGAAGCACATCCGAAACGAGACACAACTAGGGATGCACCATTTTGGAAGAAAGATGGAGGGCAGCGAAAATGTATATCTAAATCGTTATCATTCGGGCCAGATTTTCCTAAAACTTCTAACTAAAATGAGCCTCATTTCAAACTGAAGCTGTTCTTGACCCCTTTGGAGCACAAACTATTGTTTGGACTCTTTGTGTAGCTGAAACTCTGTTGTTTTGACCTCTGGTGTCTGATTTACTCTAATTACAAATGGAAACAAGCTCTGCAAAAAGGAAAACCAAAATTTAAAAGTCTGCACGAAAAAATAAAACTGGTGTTTGTAGGTTTTGCTTGACTGACACTACTTTGGCCATTTGTTGGTTTTGACAATTCCTCTTTCAAGTCTTAATCTAATTTAACTACAAATGAGTTTTAGGGACTTAAAAAAATAAAGTTAAAAAGTTTAGACGGAATCCATATAATAGCCCTATTACATTTTTCAGAGTTTTTGTGTAATTTTCTTTTATTTGGGAGGTTTGGACTACCAACTGACTCTAATTCATCCCAGAATGGATGATTTGACTGGAAATAAGAGGGTTACAGCCTTCTTTTCATATTTAACATGTCCAGCAGCTTGATAGTTTCCTTTTATCAGATGGTATATAAAAAGAAATAAATTAACAAAAAGTCCAGCTGCACCTCAGAATCACAACAGATTTTAGTCTTAATGCAGTGAGTTCTTGGGTTTGAGAACTTTACGAGAAATCATCAGGTTCAACATTTGTGAATTTACCTTTAAGATATTTGTTGGTAATGCCCAATGCAGTCAGTGGGCTTAACTTTTACTGTATTTGTAAGGTTTCTTCACAAATTGCAACTTGACTAATAAAAACTATGATAAATATTTATCACAGACATTTTGTAACCAAACAAAGCAATAACTCTAAGAACATGAATTCGCATATGCTCATTAAAGTTGATTTTGCACAATGCTTGACTATCTCCTGCAGCTCCTCACCAGCAGAAGGCCTTCCTCAACCTAAAGAGTCTGAAAAAGGGGATGTGGTGCAGGGCGTTCCAGTAGACGGCCTCTCTGTACCAGCAGGCCAGGCTGCTCAGGCCTCCATATCCGCTGAGGGTGACGTGGAGCACACCAGCGCAACAGAAGATGTAGTGCTCCGGCCCGGCCTCAGAGGGCGCCACTACATGAAGGTCATATGGTCTGAAAAGATACAAAACACAGCTGCAGGGTGGGCAGGACAGTTTAAATTCATCACAGTATTATGCATATACTATGTTATGGAATCTGACATTTCAGCTGGAGCACAGGGGTCTGAAAGAGAAATTCCACACATTTGAAGATCATTTTCAATGCCATGCTTTGAAACATTCCGGGCAAAGTAATAACACAGTGCACCTTTAGATCCTTTATTGATGCTTATAAACCAGAAATAAAAAATAAAAAAAGTGCCGCCAAGAATTTCAGGGGAAAGTCTACAAACTCTGTGTGGATTTCGAGAAGAACATGGAAAAAAACCTGGAGGAGTGAGTCCTGAGGTGACTCTCTATGACTAAGTTTAAATTATTAGCAATCTGTAGGAAACAGAAAATTCACACCATGAGAGGTCCTAAAAGATCACTGAGGAGAAAATGCTTTGAGAAGCAGAGGAAACACATGCAACTGCACCACAAGACAAATTTGACTCCCACCATGAAAGACCGGGAGGGATGGAACATGACACAAAAACATGTTAAAGACCCTGAAAGAATCCTGTGATACATCTTGTCAAAGCTGACTCTGAGCTGATTTTTATTCCACACATTAAGAACATCTCAAAGACAGTTTTTTATCACATGAAGAACAGAGTCCCATTCTCTCTGGGGCCAACACAGAGACGCTGATGCATGCTTTTATCTCCAGTCGTATAGATTACTGTAAGGCCCTGCTCGCTGGTCTTCCTAAAAAGACTATTTCAGGTTTACAATTATTACAAAATTCTGCTACACGTGTCCTGACTAAGACCAGGGGGCGGGACCACATGACAGCGGTTTTAAAGGACAAATATTATGCATTATTTGCATTAGTACTGGCCTTTAAACATGCTCTTAAGTAGCTTTACTTTGACATCTCATGTAACAATAAAATATAATAGAACAATATAACTTTATCACTGCCGCTGTGCACAATGATTTGATATGTTGTTGGCATGTTAGATGCTAGAGATGGTAGGTAAGTCAGAGAGGGGATTTATAAATTGGTTTGGTTACTTCGTGTCTAGTTCTGATTAAATGGTCAATTATATTACTTTAAATATAGTTAATAAATATATGCTTTTTGTTTGTTAAATGCCTGTTTAAAGTTCTTCTGTTATAGTATACTAGGATTTCCTCTCCTCCGCGGTAGCTCTTGGTGCCTTCAAGATGGTGTGGGCTCCAAATTTAACCTCCTCTATGAGAGGAGTGTGATGAGGCAGTTTGCAGTAAGGCTGCTTCTCCTGTAAATCAATTCACATTTTTTGAGCACTACTCCAGCCTTACATCCTGCCTGGTTCAAAAATCCAGTTTGAACATTACACATCTGAAAACACTGACGTGGATCTGGACCTGAGCGCAGTAGGTGATTTGCGGGCAATGTCAGCCAAAAACATCTTTTCTATTTCTGTTTCTATTTGTCAAACACAACACCTATAAAACTGATTAACACTAAACCAGTGAAACCTCTGGATGAATAGGGTAGATGCATTTCTACATTATTACTGTAGAAAGTTTTTTCAGGTTTTTTCCATAGTTTCGAAATAGAGTTGAAATGCTCATTTGGTGACAACACCACAGCGCATACCTGCGGACGGGCCCCTGCTCCTCTCTCAGGTAGAACACTTGAGGCGTCCCGTGTGCTCCTCCAGTGCTGAGCAGACGCAGGACCTCAGACACCGTCACTGGACGCTCCTGGATTTGAGTCTTTCTGCATCCTGCTGTGCTTGTCCGTGTCTTGGCATCACGAGGCTGCTCTGCCTGCGCCGGCTCTGGAAGACTAAAAAATTCTTAATTCTTAATTTTTTTATGTAAAGGACAGTGTGCAGTTACATTTAAAAGATGGCTGCACCAGATTTAGCAAAAATGCTAATTTCCATCTGTAGTGTGTTCGTGTAAATGAGCAAGTATCTAAACTGAGAAGCTGTACAATGGGAGTCCCACAGGGATCGATCCTTGGGCCACTACTGTTCAGCCTGTACATTAATGACCTCCCGTCTGTGTGTGACGATGTTGGTGTTCAGATGTTTGTGGACGACACCGTCATCTACACAGATGGGAAGGACTTTGAGTATGTGGCAGCCAAATTATCAATGGCAATGGAAAAAATTGTAAAATGGTTAAATGATTCTTGTTTAAAGCTAAATGTAGGTAAAACAGCAGCAACGTTTTTCTCCGCAAAACAAAATAAAAGGACATATCCCTCAATCACAGTTAACGGAGAAACAATTAAAAATGTTGATGAATACAAATACCTCGGCCTAACATTAGATAATAGACTAAATTTTAAAAAACACATTAAAAACATTTGCAATAAACTAAAATACAATCTATCTACTTTTAAATCCATACGAAACTCATTAACAATTGAGTTTCAATGCAATGATAATCCCTCATCTAATCTTTGGTGTTTCCTGTTGGTCACAAGCCAACCAAACTACAATAAAACCTTCAGAAACTTTTTATAAGCAGGCACTTAAAATTCTAGACAGGAAACCACGGATTTATCATCTCTGTCAGATACTGACTAAATATAAAATGCTCACCTTTGACAATACAATTAAATTGGCCGACCTCAAATTATTATTCAAGATTATCAATAATGTGGCACCGCCGCCATCGAAAAAGTTTGTTCATTTAACATCTGATCAGATGGTCAGAACGACTAGGTCAACAGCAAATGGCCAATGTACCAAACCAAAACGGAAAACATCACTAGGGCAATCTGCATTTTCATTTAAAACAATCTCAGAATGGAATAAACTTCCAACTGAGCTAAAATTATCCAAAGACCTAAAAAAATGTAGCCTGCAAATAAAACAACATTTTCTTAAAGGGCTGACCTGTCAGCATCAGAGTTAGACACGAGATACAGGGAGGTTTAGGAAGAGACAAGTTGGTGCACGGTGGCAGAGCGGCTAGAGCTCCTGCCTCTCAATAAGGAGATCGTGGGTTCGAATCCCAGACCACCCCAACATCGTGGTCTCGAATTCCGAACCACCCTAACATCACACGATCTCTCTGGGTGGAGTCTGCATGTCCTCCCCGTGTTACCGTGGGTTCTCTCCGGGTTCTCTGGCTCCTCCCACCGTCCAAAGACATGACTGTGTAGGTTAATTGAGAACTCTAAATTGTCCCTAGTGAATGAATGTGAGAGTGAATGGTTGTCTGTCCTTGTCTCTGTCTCTCTGTGTCAGCCCTGCGACGAGTTGGCCACTGTCCAGGGTGTACCCCGCCTAAGGCCCAAAGTCACTGGGATAGGCTCCAGTCACCCGCGACCCCTAACGGGAATAAGCGGTAGAAAATGAATGAAAAATGAATGAAAGTTTGAATTATTTTTTACTAACTATTGAATGTATTAACCCTGTACATATCATACATCACATTGTCTTATGCTCTGTGTTCATTGTTTTTGTCATTGTGTGTCTCAGGGACTGCAGATGGAAATTAGCTCGGAGAGCTAAAGTCTGGTACAAAACATCTTTTCATATTCTTGTGATTAATGCTCTTGTACACTGTCCCTGTCAAATAAATCAAATAAATAAAAATAAATAAAAATAGTCCTTGACAAGTAAAAGCAAACAACATAAAAATACATATTTACAACATTACAGTACCTGGTGTAATTGAAGTGCAGCGTGCAATAGTATTTAAGGTGCAGAAATACAGCTGTCAGATGATACCCACGAGGGTCACATCTGATAGCTCTACCTGGTGGTATTGTCAATGAACAAGGTAATATTATTACACTATTGGTCTGGTGATCTGGTGATACCCGCTTGGTATTGTTAGTGTGAGCAGGTTTGGTGCTCCAGAATCCAGTTTTTGACGCCCGAGAGAAGCGGTAGAAATCGGCCAAATTCTTGAGATTGTCTGCAGCCCATTCCATTCCTTGGTGGCTTTGTAAGAAAAGGCTGATTGGGAAAAGGCAGTCATGTAGAATTTTATGCACCAGGCGGATATCAGAGTACCTGATCAAATTGTCGAAACTTAGTATTTTGAATTTTTCTAGAATATGGCAGTGGTGGTAGCGCCTTGGCTTTCTGTCAAGAATTTTCAGGGCCTGATTGTGCAAGGATCTAAGAGGTTTGAGAGCTGTTGGGTTAGCTTGGGACCATGACGATATACAATAGAGAATATGATATGATCATGGCATTGAAGTACGATTTTGTAGCTTCTAGTGATAACATATTTCTAATATGTCGAAAGTTCGCAATGTTAAACTACAAGATATTACAGATCTTTTTAACATGATTTTTAAAGTTGAGTGTAGGGTCCAGAATGACACCTAAATATTTAACTTCTTCAATGTTTTCAATCATGCGATTATTGACATAAATATTTGGGAAGACACTTTGAGTTTTTTTGTTCGAGAAATACATGGAGACTGTTTTCTCAGTGTTCAGCACAAGGCAAGAGTTGTTAAGCCACTCTAGTACTTTTGTCATTGTAATGGATAACTTAGCTGCAACAGAATCTGCATTAGAACCATGTACAAAAAGGACTGTATCATCAGCATACATTAAGACTTCTACAGCTGCAGATGGCTGGCAGGTCATTAATGTATAGGCTGAACAACAGCGGCCCCAGAATGGACCCTTGGGGCACGCCTGTAGTACAGTTTATAAACTGTGAGGTTTTATCTTTTATTTTTACGCATTGGTAACGGTCCGCTAGGTATGATTGAAACCAATTCATAGTATTTGCTGAAAAATGAACATTTTGCATCTTGGTGAGCCGTACAGAATGGTTAACAGTTTCGAATGCCTTACACAGATCCAGAAAAACGGCTCCAACCACCCCTCCTTTATCGAGACTGGATTTGATCACTTCTAGGAAATAACAGCATGCTGTGTCAGTGGAATGTTTTGATCGGAAGCCAAATTGCATGGGGTTTAACATATTTCCATTTTCGAGGTGTTCAATTAGCTGTTCAGAGACTATTTTTTCGATGACTTTAGAGACCGCTGGGAGTATACTAATTGGTCTATAATTCTTAATGTCTTTACTGTTTCCTGCTTTAAAAATGGGCGTAACCACTGTGGTTTTAAAGGAGGAGGGAAATACACATTTTTGAAATGACTGATTGATTATATATGTAATTGGTGCTGCTAAAACATCCTTATATTTCTTTAAAAGGAGTGGATCAAGTCCCCATGAGTCCTTTGCTGGAGAGTGATGAAATTATTTTGCCGACCTTGTCTTCAGTCACACAACAGAGGTCCAGAGCCTCCACCTGAGACAATCCATGGTCCCAACAGAAGCTGCAAATGATGTTTCCGGCAGCTCTGAGTTTGATTCGTTGCACAGTTCTGAGATGGAGGAAATAAAATAGTGGTTGAACATGTTAGCTACAGTTAGGCCATCCTTTACAGTGGCTTGAGGTCCAGGTGGAAGTGCTCTGTCAGCGCAGAAGTTTATGTTAAGTTCAATGTGACCATTTTCCGGTCGTTCTTTGCCTGACAATTTGTTAATACATTTCCATATCATTTTACTGTTACCTTTAGTCTGTTTAATAATGTCCAGGAAGAAATCCGCTTTTGCCTTTCTCAGTTGACCTGTGACCTTGTTTCTAAGGCTTTTAAATGTCCATTGATCTGTGCTGAGTCTTGTCTTGAGATATTTTTTAATCATCAAATCAAATCAAATCAATTTATTTTTATAATGCCCAAAATCACAACAACAGTTGCCTCGATGGGCCACAGGTAAAAGCAGTTCAGATAACTGTCCCAGAATGCCCCTGTCCTTTGACCCTCCTTTGCGGTGAGGAAAAACTACAAAAAACCCCATGGGAAAAAGTAGAAACCTCGGGGATACAATACAATACAATACAATACAATACAATACAATAATACAATTAAAGAGGGAGAAAATATACTCTGGACACTGGAGGTACTGGCAGACCATAATACACTTTAATAAAAAATACAACATATTTAATGGCTAAGTTTTTTGTTTTTTTTTGTCTTTACATAGAAGAGTTTCAATTTTAAACGTACATGGTAGAATTAAGGAGTAAGGTAAATTCCTTCTCTATCAATTAAACTGAAAAATCGTGACTAGTCGACTATAGTGTTGTCACGATACTTCGATGCTAAGAAATATACTTGATACCGATTTCGATACCACAAGGATTATTAAAAATGCTCTTTTTTTGGGTCAAGGTTTTAAACGATAGACTGACATTTTCAACACTAAATAATAGTTCTTTATTTATTAAACACTGTAGTCTCTATAGTTCTGATAAAGCTCAAGATCGTTCTAAAACTGTTCACAAACGGTCCAGTTGGGTGCTGTTTTTAATATCAATACTTGCTGAAATGAGTATCTAGTTTTGATACTAGTTTGAGAATCGATTATTATCCGATTTTTTATGTTTTTGCCACTCTAATCCATTATATAAAAAAATTATCGTAGTCTTTTTTGTAACAGTGGTATTATCGGATTTAAAAAAAATTGCTTTCTGTTAGTTGCATAACAAACAATGACTTCAAGAATTTCCTTCAGAAAAATTATAATTTGTTTTGTAATTCCCTATTAAATATCCAAATTAAGTAACGTGTGTTTTGCGATTATACTTTCTAACAGCTCTCACTCACATGGATCAGAGTGATTTGCCAAAGCCACTTTGATTCATTATGTTTCACTTTACTTTGGCCTCCATTCTGTCAATGTGGTATTTAACAAAATAATAATCAAATTGCCTTATCATCTTTCAGGACTTTCGGTAAACTGGAAGAAAATGATGACTTTTTTTCTACTGTTAAGAGCACAGCACAGTTGAAGGAATCTGAACCAATTTAACCAAACAAATTGAATATAAAATGGCACACACCACAAAAAAAAAGGGTCTGATTGACTGAGGACGGAACCAAAGATACAGCCGAGTTTGGAGAATAGAATTAGACAAAAACAAACAACAAAAAAACTCCGATATCACTCACGTATATCTGAGTTTGATTTATATGATATTCTGAGGTTAATCCCTAACCAAATGATCTGTTCCTAAACCTAACCCTAACCTGATTGTCAAAAATAACAAAAGTAAACATTTGCTGCGTAGCCACCAGTGCAAAGCGAAGGGTGACTTGGAGGCCACGTGTGACCTGTAGCTTTGGCAGTAGAATCTCACCTGCGCTGTGTGGGTGTCATGGGGAGCTCGGTCCTTAACGCAGACGCCATCCGCTGAGGCCCCTGAGCCCATTTGGAATCGTGGAGCGCCCTCTGGGGCCCCACCTGAGCGAAGAGCCGAGGCAGGCGCAGCGCGGACACGGCAGAGGGCCCAGGGGACAACCGTGGAGAGGACAGGCTGACGGCGGGCTGTGGCACCAAGGTGGAGGGCCCGGGACGCACGGGGCCCGGGGCCACAGGTAGAGGCTCGGAGTGCGCATGCGGCAGTGGCTTCTTGGGCTGGACTGGAGGCATCGATCTGACCTAAAGTTATACTTAACGTTATAATATAACTCTGGACTCACACACGCGCCACGTTCAACACTTTTGACATCCTTCCGACTCACGTTGACTCACGTTATCTTACGTTATCTCCAAACGCACTTTTACAGTTCCGAAAGAAACAATCGTCAGTAAGAAGTTGGATCAAACTCTTGCCTGCTGAAACCTGACAAATCAAGGTCCTACGCTACAGCGTAACACAGAAACCGCTGCCATGGTAACCAACAGTTACCGCCCACCGTTTGGACGCAGGTCAGGAGCAGGAGAAAAAGAAAAAACATTTACCACGGTGTGATTGTTCATTTCTTTTTACTAAAGGCCTAACATCTATCGGCCTATTGTTTGTATACGGTTCTTGTTCAACTTAAACTAAAATAAGGCTACGGATAATAAATAATAAAAAATAAGCAAACTGATCTTATCAGAAGGGTCCTGGCTAAATTCTCTGTGCTGGACCTTAAGTCTCACCCTCTGCAGGACACACTGCTCACTGTGTGAAGGAGAGGTTTAGCAGGTCTTTCCCTCCTGCTGCTGTCAGACTGTACAATCAACATGTCATTCATCTGTGCAATACTGTGCAACAATGTCATTAACTCCTGGTGCATTCCATACAGAAGTCACTTTACCTGTCGTTTATTTGTCCATATGCTGCACTATAAAAATCATATAACTTACTGTATACAGTATTATAATATATAATGCTTAAGTCACTTTACCTGTCCATATAGCCTACTGCATTGTTTCTATCTTGCAAATCTCACTAGAATCTGCAAAATTCTAGAATGTGAAATACATCATATATATTTTCAAAGACATCAGATCTGACATCAGATCTGAGCACTAATGTGTTAATGTCTTAACAAAATAAAAGTTTGAATTTCCAGGGTAGGACTGTCATTTTTTGCTTTTCTATTACAAAAGATGGAGGAAAAAAAATCTATTTTCTAGCCCCAACAGTGTAATTGAGCTTCACAAAAGTATTAGTGGGGAATTTGCCTCCGTTCTTGTATGTAGAAGGTTTTTAGTTTACACGCTTAAAAGATCTATAAAAATCAAGAACAAAGCAAAAACAAAACACACACACAGGTAAATAGATAAAAAATGTTTGAGTTTATTGTACATTAGGTCAGTAGAACAGAGTGTTTTCAGTAACCAAAGCAAGGAGAAGGTTTGTCCCTGACCCTGTGCAGTAAAGAATCCGATGTGTACAAAGTGTATTAAAAGAGTGAGCTGTGTGTCCCGCACACGCTCATGGACGGGGAACAGGAACAGAGGAGACCGGCTTAAGGACAGAAGAGAGACGACAGCGAAGACAAGGGGCAGGATCAAAGGAGATGGGACAGAGGCCACAGGGGGAGGGGGGACAAATGAGGCAGGTCATTAGAGCCACGTTTCATATGGCCCTGATCCCTCAGACGGGTTCGCTTTAGAGTGGAACAGTTCTGTTAGGTGGAGTGTGTCTTCATGCACAAAAAGCAGAAGAAGTAATTCCAAGTTTGTGGCAGTGTGATACTACTTCCAGTTTATGCTCAGTTTTCTCTGAATTTATTTCACGTCTCTTCATGATGTCAGATGGACACTGGAAATGTAATATTTTGAGTCTTGACACGAGTGCCATGCATCAATAAACAGGAAACTGCTGATGCTAATGTGTGCTAGCTTTGTTTTGCTAAGTCTGCAGGCCGAACATATGAGTTAGCATCAGCAAAAACATGGTGGTTTATCCCAAGATCAAGTCAGCATTTGGTGCAAAACTATAATTTTCTGTTTCTATCTGCTTTTTGTCATCTAGTATTCACCTGAGTCTGTGTTCTCTCTTGTCCACTCGTCTCCCTCAAAAGCGTTCCAGGAGCCAAAAGAGAACCAGACTGTTTGGAAACTAGACCACTTGGGATTGTTTAAACAGGCCAGTATGGTTAACTTAGACAGTGTTGACACTCCACTACCGCTACTCCGTACCAATCCACTCCAAAGTGATCCAGTGGAAACGTAGCTATTGACAAAAGACAAGGGCAGGTACAGGACAGAGGAGACCCTGCTGACCATAAAAAACATGTTCAAAGTTGTGCTGGTAACACAGCAGGAGCAGAGAAAACCCCAGACTCATCCAAATTCTGCTTTGGTGATCACTCCATCATTTTAGGTTTTTCTTTTTAACTTTGTGAAATAGTGCCTCAATAACAACACTACAGTAACACTGTAGATAAATAAAGAATAAAGATTGGAGAAATAATTTTCAAAGTGGGCAGTTTTGACATAAATGTTTGGTTGGATTATGTTGCGAGTTTGAAGTTTTTGCTTCTTGAAATACCATGTATTCAAGCACATTTCAGTCAAATCAAACCACTTTTACAAAAGCAAGCCAGCAGGCTCTGGGAGGGCAATAGAGACACTTTCAGATTGCACAAAATAAGAGAAAAGATATTAGTTATATAATAAATGGAGTCAACATAAAAATGTAATGCCCCTCTGCAAAACATTTCAGGCGATGAATAGACTAACATAAAAGCAGTTATTTTCATTGTAGAGGTTTGTATTGCTTAAATATGTCTTGAAAACACGTTGCAATCCACAGATCTCACTGATCTGATTTGGAGATGTTGTCGCTTTGTTCAGAATGTTACACAGCAGGGAATTAACTAATACTTAATGGATGAAATGTTAAACAGTGGAGCATTAACAAAGACTAAACAAAATCCAAAACAATGTTAAAATGTGAATACGCGACTAAAAGGTAACATCGTGAATAGTTTAAGTCACAAACAATTCAATTTGAAGCACTATGTGAAAAAATAATAAAGAAATCTGTAACCTTGCAATATATTTTCCAGCACTAATATTAGCGTCTGTTTCAACTATCCACTGGTTCAGGAATCAAACGTGTTCCAGATACTACATACTGCATTGTCCTCGGTTCTTTGGGTTCGACAGAGTAGTAACCGGGTGCTGGGAGGTCCATGTGTGCTGCCTTAAACAGGGCGGGCGGGAGGGCATCAGGAGCACTTCCACACACACACGGCCAGGCTGCCTCCGAAGAACATGTAGAGGAGATTCTTCACCTCGTGGGTCACCTCAAAGCCGAAGCCCTCGCCGATGACCACATGCCACGAACTGCCGAACTTCTTGTCCATGGACTCCTTGATCATCTTTGCAGCACTCTGGTGAGAAAATAACATACAGTCATGGCCCAAAGTGTTGGCACCCATAGCCGCGGGAACTAGGGGTGCAGAAGGTGCAATAGCACCCCCTGCTGCATGGTCAACTCAATGGAAACTTGTAAGCAGGCTCATTGCTGGTTTTGCCCTGAGCAAAACTATATCTTTTCAAGATTATAATTACATTACATTACATTATAAAACGACACAGTTTCTGTTCTAATAAATATGGTATTTTTACTTTTATCAAATGTTTTTGCGGTCAACTATATGTCTGCAGGTTAAAGTGAGTCCAAAATTACGTTCCAGTGGCTATGTTGGCACCCCTGGATTTTTTCAGAACATGCACTATTTCTCCCAGAAAAATATTGCAATTACACATGTTTAGTTATACACATGTTTATTTCCTCTGTGTGCATTAGAACGACACAAAAAAACTTATTACATTTCATACAAAAATAAAAAAGTGGGCAGCAAATGTGACACAGATAGAGGTAATTCCATAATTGTACCATCCATCCATTTTCAACCGCTTTATCCAGGGCCGGGTCCTCACCCTTTCTCTAAGGGAGCGCCCAGCTACCCTACGGAGGAAACTCATTTCGACCGCTCGTATTCGCGATCTTGTCCTTATGATCATTACCCAGAGCTCATGACCACAGGTGAGGGTAGGAACATAGATTGACCGGTAAATGGAGAACTTTGCCTTTCGACTCAGCTCCTTCTTCACCACAACAGTTCAATTCAGCGATCACATCACTGCAGACGCTGTACCGATCCGCCTGTCAATCTCACGCTCCATCCTTCCCTCACTCGTGAACAAGACCCCGAGATACTTGAAGTCCTCCACTTGAGGCAAGGACTCTCCACCCACCCGGAGACAACAAGCCACCTTTTTCCATACACGGTGTTGGTGAAGAACTGCTTCCTCCTTCTGAGGCGTCGAAAGATTTGCCAGAATTTCGACCCATAGTCCTCCTCCATGGCCTCTCTGACCTCCTCTCAGTCCCGAGTTTTTGCCCCTGTGATCACACAGGCTGTAGTACTCTTGGCCTGTCTGCTGCCTTAGGAATCCCACAGGCCAAAAAGTCCTGAAAAGACTTCTTCAGCCTGACGGCATCCCTTCCTTCCGGTGTCCATGAATGGGTTCGGGTATTTGTCGCCGCTACAGCTATGAGCCGCCGCATCGACAATGGAAGAGGAGAACAACGACCTTTCAGACTCAATGTCTCCAGCTTCCCCCAGGATCTGGAAGAAGCTGTCCCAGAGGTGTGTGTTAAAGACCCCGCTGACAGAAAGCTCCGCCAGACGTTCTCAACAGACCCTCACGTTAAGCTTGAGCCACTGGCTTCCTCCTCCACCAGTGGATCCAACTCAGGACCACGTGGAGCTCTACAGCTCTGCCCCTCTCTTCACGTTATTTGCCAAATCATAACTATTGTGTAAATTATAGAGATTTCGGGTTTTGGCCCTTGTTCACAATATGGTTGCTTGGTAATAGGTAATAGTTGTAGAATTACCTCTACCTATCGTCATGGTGCCACTTCAACAATGACAATAACCACAAATAGTAGCTTTGAGTTGTTAAATACGAAATAAAGAATGTAAAGATTAGTTACAGGTTCAATTTGAAAATATTTTGTTATTTCGCATGTTTAAAACATCAGTCAGAACTAGTCATTTTATAGTCCAAGAGCCAGCCCTCTCCGACATGATTATTTAGCTACCTTTTTCTTACTATTATTTTTCATTAGTGTATACCTCAAGCATTACAAGTCCAAGTCTTTGTTCAACTCTGCCTTGTTTGGTCCCAGACCCCCAAAACCCTCTTGAACCATGCCTCTGATAGAATTTTAAGAGTGAGTAAAAGTGTGCTATCCAGTCACATACAGTGCCACAGAGTCATGAAATTTGGAACTAATACTGACACGATGAGAAATATAGTAATACACAGTACCTTGATAGGGGTTTATGCATATCGGTTTCCAATTAGACAATATATTGAAGAAAATATCATTCAAAAATGTCATTCTCATGGACAAATCCTCTTCACAAACAGATACATTGTGTTTAGGGCTGCACAATATTGGAAATTAGTGTGATATGCGATATGGGTGTCAAGTATTGTGATAACAATATTATCGCAGTATTTTTCCTCATTTGCATATACTTTTCATTTCTTTTCCAGGTATAAAGGATAACAATGAGCTTTTAACCATGTTCTAACATTGTTCCATCATCAAAAACATACCAGGAGTAGCATTTAGCTGGATTCCCGTTTGTTTGATGATGCTGAATCTTTTGCTGTTTTAAATCCTTAAATCAACTCCAGATCCACTCTGAACATTTCTTCCGTCTAATCATGATAACTACAACTTTGTCAGATCCATTCTTTACTACAATGCATTGTGGGTATATATTTAGATGTGGGTAATTGCCTCTACAGCCTGTAGATGGAGCTACAGCTAAGTCAAAATGGCATCTCCCAACGCAGTGATAAAGCAATGCTTTTCTTTGTAAAAGCATTTTATTTTTAGTTCTAAAACATGTCAAACTGAAGACACTCAAGCAGCAGATTTAAAGGCTAAAAACAATACAAAAAATGCATAATATTTTTCCTTTGAAATATAGTAGCTTAGGTACAAATATATACACATTGGAAATCTTGTGTGTGTTAAAACCTGGAGTTGCTATATCCATGACTCAATTCAATTACTGCAAACAATAAACATGCATTGCTCAGGCATTTTAAATATTTCAGACATTTTATTTGCCTTCATTTATGTGTGTAATTATGTGTCTGAAATAGTGAATGATGAGGATTTTGAAGCAAGAGCTTTAACAATAAAACACTTAAAACATTGACTTGCCGTTCCTGTACTTAGCAAAACGGTGCTTCTGGGGGTGAACATTTAAGGGTGCGTCTGATTGGTCAAAAGCAAAAACAAGCTTGGGTGTGCAAGAAACGCAAGATTAATGCATTTAACCATTAAAAATGATCGCGCATCTTAACAATATTGACATGAAGAGTTGCAAAACATTATTACCCACTGTACTTCAGACAACAATGTCACACCTGAGACCACATCAAATGAAAATACACAGAAATGACTGTACATTTTAAGTAATAAAACATTATGTCTCAGTAAATAATAAAAAATTGAGATGAATAGAATCAGGCGATGTTAAATCTATATCACACCAATTATTTCTTTGAAGTCATATTGTCTAAAAAAAAGAAATGGCAAGGAACCTGTAATTTTCTGTTAGATCTGATTGTTTTTGCTCTGGCAGGTGAACTGTTTGAGATACAGAGCTCATCTTGGTCTTAATTTGAAGCTAATACATGGATTTGTCCATGAAAATGCCTTTTTTGATATTTGAGCTTTTTTTTCAATATATTGTCTTATAATTGGAAACCAATATGCATAAACCCTGATCATGTTATACTTCTATTCCTCATCATCTCAGTATTCTTTGTTCCAAACACATGACTGTGTGGCACTGCTTGTGACTAAAGAACCCCTTTTTACTCTGTCCAAGGCTTGGTTCATAAGAGGGTATTTGGGGGTGAAGGGACAAAACGGGCCAAGTTGAAACAAAAGACTTGAACTCACAATGGCCCGAGGTATACACTAATAAAAAATAATAGTAAGAAAAAGGCAGCAAAATAATTACGTATGAGGGGGCTGGCACCTGGACTGTTATGTAGTTCACGTGGGAAAAAACGGACTTCTCAGTCGCCTCGATCGCAGCATCATGTCTAACCAGGAAGTACAATTATGTCGATATTCTCTGGGATAAACTGGGAAAAATTTTTTGGTAAAATCTTCTATATAATTATGTTCATTACATTTTTGTGAAATGTGTGGTCTAGCCTGTCATATGCCCATCAGGTCACCCATGGGAGGATCACTGAACTGGAAAAACAAGCTCTCCTCTCAAACGTACACCCATTAGAAGGCAGAGTCTCTGACACCCACCTCATTGTTGGTTGCAAACCTTTCACATGCGGTCACACACAGCTCCATTGTCTCAACTCGCATTTCCTCTGGCATGTCCGTGTGCTGCGGGAATAATGGCAGAGTTTAAACATAAGCACTAGATCATTTGTTTCAATAGATTTTGAATTTTTAAATGATGGTGAATTTTGGAAAACACATTTGATTTATTTTTTATTTTGAATTTCAGTCACTGAATTTTGCAGTATACATTTTCAGTTTGAGGTTCTGAAGTTCAAAATGAAAAAAAATACCTGTTAAATGTTCAGTAATTACAAACAAACCTCCAAAAGTCAAAATGGAGTGTAAAATTTGGGGTGGAAAAATTCACTGATCCATATTAGCATATTGAGTGAATGTTTTTCACAGTAAATTTTACATTTTGAATTTAGACCATTGAATTTGAGGGTATGAAAATATATGCACCTAATATTTAAATGGTGAATATTTTTGAAAAGATGTGTGCTAGAGGTTCCTGTGGAGGCTTTACTGGCAGATGACAGTCGCTTTACATGGATGAAGTAGAGAATCCCAAGGTAAAATCAGTATTTACAACCTGGAAAGAGCTAATCAAAACATACAAACCAAACAAATGTTAAAAGAAAATCAACTGAAAGGTTTTCAGTTTTTATTTTAAAGGAATCCTTTGACTTAGACAAACAGGACTTTTACTGCTACTTACAAACGAGGAGTTAAACGAGGCAATGATGACCATTATAACCCCGTGAAGAATGGCTGGACCTATAACAATAACCCATTCATTCATTCATTTTCTACCGCTTGTTCCCGTTAGGGGTCGCGGGTGAGTGGAGCCTATCCCAGTGACTTTGGGCCTTAGGCGGGGTACACAGTGGCCAACTCTTCACAGCTGACACAGAGACATGGACATAGGGGATAACCATTCACTCTCACATTCATGCTCTACGGGCAATTTAGAGTTATCCTTTAACCTCCACAGTCATGTGTTTGGACGGAGGGAGGAGCCGGAGAACCCAGAGAGAACCCACGGTAACACGGGGAGGACATGCAGACTCCACCCAGAGAGAGCGTGTGATTAACAATAACCCTCTGAAAAAAAAAAAAAAAAAGTAATTAATTAAGTCAGAGTAACAATAACCCTCTGACTGAAAAAATGTATTTAATATATCAGAACTTTCAAGGAGAATAATTTCAAAATATTATTATGAAAAATAAGTGGGAAAGAGAAAATGATTTTGTTTGCATACAAGGGAATGGGTAAATATGCTTACGTTTAAGTTTACTGATTTATATAGCATATGTCATGTGACCAGCACGATGTGCATGAGCAACAAGAAGAAATACACAGGTAATGCAGAAGGCAATACAGAATGACAATGACATGACAATAGAATTATAATTTAGTAAATGTTTTTTGTCGTTTTTAAAAAATTATTAATAGTGGGTGTAGAGCATGGCTCAAGTGGGAGAGAGTTCCCAGTGACTGAGAGTTTGTTATACTTCTCAATGGAGGACCCCAAAATCACATGTCTGGAAATATGCATCACAGATGTCAAAGTGCTCCCTACTCACAGGAAAATACTGGTTGCTGGAGAAACTGTGGTGCTCAGTGGCCCACCTTCATCAAGTGATTTGGATCTGTCCTAATTGTACCAAGATATTGGGCAGAGATCAATAGAGCACTGCAAAGTGTTTTCAACATTAGCATCCCACTTGATTTCTGAGCTATGTATTTGGGCCTCAAAACTCCTGCCATGGACACAATTCAATGGATAGCTTCCGGCCGCAGGGAGAAAGGTCATCACAAAAAAATGCACGACACAAACTGAACAACATTATAATTTACTTCTGTTTTAGTTCTATGTTGTACGTCGATGTAAACCCTCATTCGTCCAGGTGTGGTCCATCGTAGAAAGGGTTTCAGGGGTTGTCATCCGGACGCCCTCCCTGGGGGCAGGACTCCCACTACTTAGAGTAGCATATAAGCCCAAGTTCCCATACCAGCTCTCTGATTGACAATGACTTTGGGATAAAAGTCGAAACGTCTCGATCTTTAAACGGCGTCCAAATGACAACCTCTGAACCCCTTTCTACGATGTTCTATGTTGTACAAAAAAAAATCTGTGTTAAAGATTCAGAGTTAGAAAATCACCAACATTTAAATTTCAAAACATCATGAAACAAATTATGATTTACTTACTTACTTATTTACACCAGAACATTAATTTGAAGAGACAGTAATGTACAGAGGTGTAGGAGTCGGTGTGATCCATAATTCGTCTAGAGTGATCCTGACTTCTTTTGAAACTTTTATCCGTGAAAGGTGTTTCAAAAGGTGTGCGAAATAATATCGTCTATCGGAAGCACATAATGATGGAATGCATTGCCAGAACATCGATACGATACGAGCTTCCCGAAAAGTATAATCTGTGAAAAAGTCTGTAAGATCAATTGAAACACTTGCCTTTATCAAAAAAGTGTCATGATCTACTATTAAACAAATGCAAAATAAAAAAATAGTAACTGTGTTTAAACCAGACTGCTATGACTCATATGTATCTAAGTCGCTTTACTTTGTCAAAACCACTTTGAATTTTCATATTTTGTGACGTGCTGAGGTCAATCCTAGCTTCTTAAATGAAATCACAATATATTCCAATTCACTTTTGCCTTCATTCTGGAATTTAGAATGATTTTTTTAGACACTTTTGAAGGGTCTAAATGTGCACGGTGGTTTTTTGAGCACATACTACTGTGTTCACTGTAGATGACTGACCCTGATCAGAGGGAAGCTGTGCAGCCTCTTGTAGTCGGCCTCCTCTTTCTTCCCCTCTGCGGTCGCTGCCATCCCAACTCCTGCAAAGACACACAGAAATGAAATAATAGATAGAACAAATTAGGTCGTGCTTGCTGTCTTGACGCCCTGACGTGGAGGACAAGGCCGTATGTCTATGATGGAAGTGGCCACAAAGTGTTTCTGCCCATGTTATAGTTTAAAACATGTTAACCAGTTTCCACAACAGTTTGTCTTGGATTCTGGTTAACGTATCTGTAATAACTGTGCACATTCACATGAAATAAAACTGGCACAAAGTTTTAGACTTCCAAAAATAAACAGAATTTTCTTATCACTCTGTGGTTTGGAGCGATTTAAATGATGTGATTACTTTACTACCTGGACAAATAGAATTCCAGCCTAATTCACAATAAGGTATTTTAGCTTTTAATCTGTTCCAGGGCGTTAAACATTTTAAATCAGCAATGTTCATTCATTCAGTCATTTTCTACCACTTGTAACTACTGTGTGATTAGATGGATTCGATGGAAGGTGATCGGCTGCAGCCTTCCATCTGTCCAGGACCTGTACGTCTCCAGGACTCGGGGACGAGCAGGTCGATCACAGCTGACCCTTCTCACCTGGACACGCTATTTGAGCCCCTCCCCTCGGGCAGGAGGCTACGGTCCATCCGGACCTGAACCTCCCGCCACAAGAACAGTTTCTTTCCCTCTGCCGTTGGACTCATGAACACTTTATAACACCTGCCACTTTAACAATATATTATAAAAGAGCCATCTATCTGCACTGCTGACTGTCCAACTGTACATTTCTGTATATAGTCTTAGTCTATTTTAGTCTATTCTATGTTATTTTATTCTTAACCTTATGTATGCCTCTTTTATATATTTTGCTAATATTTCATTCATTGTTTTATGTTGCACCTTACGCCAAAGCGAATTCCTATGTTTGTGAATTTTGATCACTGACAATGGCAATAAACCGATTCTGATTCTGATTTTGGCCCTTGTTTTCAAAATGGTTGCTAGGTAACAGTTGTGGAATTACCTCCACCACCACACGTCAGATTTGCTGCCCATATCCAACCAGGAATAACATTATAAACATTATGAAATCTGTCAAGCGGGGGGCAAATAGGGAAAATGCTTAGTCAAATCTTAAATATAATCATGTTCACTAGGTTTTAGTGAAATGTGATGTCTAACCTGTCATATAAACAAGTTTACTTCCTCTTAACAAGTAAAAATGTATAGATTAATGGCGATATGGCAGAAGCTCTTGATATCGATACAGTATCATCAAATGTAGTATCACGATATTCCTACTACCACATCGCTAATACGACAGGTTCTCATGTTTTATAACTATGACTTGGTTTGGTGAGATTGTCCCTGTGGTAAATCTTTATAACCCAAGTTTCTATTTGTGAAGATAATAAAAGTTGGGATTAAGTTAAATTAAAGGAAGTAAGGCTGAGTTCTAAAATGGAATTCTGGTTTTAGACAATCGTTTATCAAAATAAGGTGTTATCAGATATTATTACTACTAATGTGATGTACATATATTTTGGCCGGTTGCTAGGTAACAATTGTGACATAAATTATATCATATCTGCACTTCATTTCCAGCTGAAAAATACTAGGGCTTCAACTAACAATTATTTTGGTAATCGATATTCCAGCGATTATTCCTTCAGTTAATGGGTTAGTTGTTAGAGCTCGAAAGACCCTTGAATATGAGAATTTTACTCATTTTACCCAGACAAAGCTGAAGTGAAGGCGTTTGATGACATCCTGGTCCATGGTAAAGAATATTAATAGAAGACCAAGTATTTTAATCAAAAATACACAATTTACATTTTTCCTGTGTGTTTTTTTGTGTCATTCCTGCTCTGTTTAAGTAATAAAACTTCTTTCGGCACATTGAATGTTTTGGAGTTTGTGTATAGACCAGTTAACGATTTCTCGATTATTTAATTAGTTGACAACCATTTCTATGATTGATTAGCTATGATTAATCGATTAACTTGTTGCAGCCCTAAAAAATACAACTATAAAGTTCACCAAAATGATCCTATTGAGGAAAATGGGCAATATGTTTAGTAAATCCTTAAACATAATCATGCTGCCTACATTTTAGTGAAATGTATTGTCCAACAACCTGTCATGTTCACTTTAACCACATCCTTTTTCTAAACTGTAGCGGACATAAACGGAGGGGATTAACAAAACGCGTCTGAAATCAGAGTTTGAACGGTTGTTAGCTTTAGCACGTTAGCATCGTTGTCGCTACTGACCGTGCTCTTCTCCAGACACGCGTCGTAAAAGCCTTCTCTCTAGTCACTTTTGTCCAGTTTGAGTTCCGCCCGAGCCGCAGACTGCACCGGGAGCTGCGCCGGGATCTGGCCGTGCACTGAGGAGCAGAAAGGAGCCTCGGTGCCGCGGTCGTTAGGGAAACATCTGTACACAGAACCACACAACAACACAGACGGCGCACTTCCGCATCGGCTTCTTCTTCTGCGGTGCGCAAAGCAGGTGCACGACTCACTGCCGCCACCTGCCATCACGTTTTACACTCGATACTTTCACTACATGTATCTGTACTTTCTACTCCACTACATTTTTGAACTGGACCGAAAAGTAAAAGTATTTTTTGAGGTTTTAGATCAGCTGAAAACGCTGAGGGGTTTATTTTCTAGCAGATTTTTGTTTTTTTGTTTTTTTCCCCTCTGAGTAAACAGAATAGAGAAACATAACCTGGAGGTAATCAAGATTACAATTTGATGCATTACTACTTACTACTTTTACTTTTTGCCCTTAAAGTAAATGTTTAAAGGAGCACTTTGATACTTTTACTTTTACTTGAGAATATTCTTGCTGTTGTATCTGTACTTTTACTTGAGTAACAAAATTGAGTACTTACATCCAATTGAGTACTACATCCACCACCAGGTTAGACGACACATTTCACTCAACATGATTCTATTTAAGATTTTACTAAACATTTTGCTTGTTTGTCCTCAGTTTGACAGTCTTCATAAAGCTTATAATGTTACTTCCTGATTGGACATGCAGCAAATATGACAGTTCAACAACTGTTACCTAGCAACCATTTGAAAACAAGATTTGACAATTGATAATACCTGATAACATTTGTATTTGGTTGAATGACCATTTAAACTGCCAGAAAAATGTGTCAGTTTTATGTCAATTGTTTCGGTATTTTCAGTGATATGTCGACTTTTGATGACATCACAGGGGGGTTCCGTTTTAGAATTCAGTACTACTTCCTCTAATTTTAAACTTTTATTTTTCAAAATGTCTTCACAAACTGCACACAGATGTAAAACTTTGCTAAATATTTATCACAGGTGCCCTCCCACCAAACTAGAGAATCATGAATACTTGCATAGTCTTAAATTATGATTATTAAATACAAGTAATCCTCACTGCAACCTGGGAAATCCAATATGTGAAATGTCATAATAAGTTTTAACTGTTATATTTATAACTGTTAACTGTTTATCAATGCCTTTACAGGTCATGACATTTAAATAAAGATTAATAAAAATATTGAAAAAAGAAAAAAATTTAAAAGTATATAATAATAAAATAAAAGATGTTGGGATAAATGCAATTATAAATAAATAAATAAAATGATCACATTAATAAATAAATCAATACTTTTATACATAAAAGCCTATTGTTTTTAGCACAAAAAGAAAAAAAAGTATCTATGCATTCCTTTTAATTTCATTCATTTTACTTTGTTTCTAATGTTACTCTCCACATTTCTTGTTAAATTGTATTGTATTTATTTCTACATTCATTTATTTTAATATTTTATTAATGTATGTATGTATTTATGTATTTACTTATTTATTTATGACTCTATACATTTTTTATATACTTTTTTATATTTAAATCTGCTTTTCAATCTTCATACATATGTATTTTTTTTTTTCTATTTTTACCTTCCCATATATTTATTTTATTCTACATTTCCACGTTTATGACTGTAATGTCTGTTTGATTTACAGAAATGATGTCTTGGATGAAGTAACCCTTTAAGCGGCTCTGGGTACCCCAGGACTCTCTGGAGCCCCCATCACTGCTGCAGTGTAACCTCTGAAGAAATGGCACAGCACCAACACTTGTTAACTGATAGAATATATCTTTGAAATGATCTTTAAATATTTTATTGTATTATTTATTGGGACATTTATTAAATGTTAATGGTAATAGTAACATCACGAATCATTCAATTAATTAACACTTAATTGATTCAATTCTATTTGACAGATTAGATGACACATTTTACAAAACTGTAGTGTACATGGTGACATTTAAGATTTTACGAAACATTTTTACTATTTGTCCCCAGTTTTTGTAAAAGTTTATAAAGTTACTTCCTGGTTGGACATGGGCAGTAAATGACATCATCAGAAGCAATTCCACAACTGTTTCCTAGCAACCATTTTGAAATAATGGCCACAATCCACATAAATTACACAATAGTTATGATTTGACTAATACCTGATAACACTTTTATTTTGTTTCATGATAGTTTATGTCAGTTGTGTTTAAATTGACCCTGTATTTCAATGACGTGTCGCGTGTTGAGAACACAGCATCACTTCCTGTCATTTTAAACTTTTATATTTCAAAATGTCTTCCCAAACTGCAACTAAATGGATGTAAAATCATAATAAATATTTACCGCAGGTGCTATCCCACCAAACTAAGTTATAATTTAAAAAAACAGGAGCACCTATAGTCATTAAAATGTGTATATTTATTTTCAGTTTTATTATTTTCACCACTGCCATTGCTTTAGCTGGACTTTTCCACTGTATGGCATCAAACTTCTTCTTAATTTTTCATTGATTTCTTCATTGATTTCATTAGGTATTGATTTCATTAAGCATTTTATTGCTGGAAAAACAAGTATTCTGTTCTCTTTTTTTAAAAGAATCAGTCACCCGAAAAGTTACATGGTGCACCTTTAAGCTGGAGCCAAATGAAGTAGAGGTCACTGTAAGATTCCATAGGAGATTGCAGTGTTGGAAAAGAAAAGCACCTGGACCAGAGGAATAGATTGCCAAAAATATTCTATAAATTAAGACTGAAAGAGTGATAATAGTATTTATGCCTTTAGGGCTCATCATGTTCAGCTTCGTCTGCTGTTAGGTCACTTCCTGATCCCCTGTGCTCTGCTGCTCAATTATACACAAGGCCTAATGACCCCCTGGAGCAGGAAGACCCTCAACACTCAGAGAGAAGGGTGTGTGTGGAGAAGGAACGATAGGGGGCACAGCTTTCACCGTTTGTCCTGTTTTAGAGCTGAAATCTGCCTGCTCATCGCTCTCCTTTGGTTTGTGCTCATTTCGTCTAGGATTAGCCCTGGTTGAGACTATACATGGATTCTGGACAAATAAGGCCCCATGATGCTGAGAGCCACGGGAGCCATAGCCCTGCTCTCATGAGCATGCGCAGCAGAACCTCAGAAGCACAGCATGGAGAAGGTGTCAGAGTGGTCTGGAGCTTTCTGTCGCTACGTGTTATCATTGACATGAAGTGCGCGTGCGTCTGCGCGTCATCCTCAGAACGAAGTCTGAACACCTTGACCTTTTTCACAGGTGCTTTGACAGCAGCAGGATCTTATGTGAATGTTTGACGTTCAGCGCATGCGCACGGACTCCTGGGCGTCACCATGGAAACTATTGAGCGGAGCTTGGCAGCGCGCGCCTCCTGCATCTCTGCGAGTCAGAGCATCACTGAGCATCACTGAGCATCACTGAGCCGTGACCAGACTGAGCTCGGATCCATCCAGACACAGCGACATCATGAAGTTTATGGTGGTGCTCGTGGGCGCGGGCAGCCTCGCCTTCCTCGGCGCGGTCATCTGCATCATCGCCAGCGTTTATCCGCGGAAACGGATCGCGCCAGACGGGGACAACAGCACGTCTTCGGAGGGCCTGCTGCGACCCCTGGAGCCCGAGGCCGTGGCTCAGGCGGGGCCGCTGGGCGCGCTCCACGGAGGTTCCTCGTATGACGGAGGCAACGCGCTGGGCGGCCTCGGACTGGACCTGCCCAGTCTGAATGAGCTGGGTCAGAACCCCGCGCTGAGCTTCAGCCGCCTGGTGTGCACTCCTCTGCCGCTGGGAGACTGCGGCGGCCGGGTCCAGGCCGACGAACCTGTGCCCGGAGCAGAGGAGGACTGGAGCAGTCTGCGCGCCACCGCGGACGAGCTCCAGCAGGTCATTCTGCAGCAGAACCAACAGATCCTCATGGACCAACGGACCATCCGGGAGCTCACAGGGAAACTGAGCGAATGTGAGAGCGGCCTAGAGGAGCTGCCTGCGCCCGAGCGCAGCGTCGACGTGTGGAGCGGCAATCGCCGCATTATGGCGGGGGATGAGGTGGGCTCCACGGCCGCGCAGCTGCAGACGGCACGGGCAGTGGAGGAGCTGGCCCGGGCCATCATGGACCTGAAGGATCGCATCGAGAAACTGGAGGTAAGCGCGGTTTGTTTGAGAGTGTGAAGGAGGCCTGACAAACCGCGTGTGTTCAGTGTTTTTAACAACACAACCACACTCTATGACGCGTGCGCTGCGTCCATGCGCGTGACACCACCTGCCGCGTGCCCTCTTCAGGATGATCAATAATTCACAAGAGCGGACTGTGCACGCGCTCAGCAGGTCCCGTGCACACTGTGTTTACCTCGTATTCTTCACACAAACAGCTCTGAGCGCTGAGCTGCACACGGAGGAGGCACATGTCTCATTGTTGAGTTTCTTCCTTTTGTTTGTTAAATCAGCTATTTTTATGAAGCCCCCTGAGACAACAGCTCTTGTGATTTTGGTTGTTATTGTGATTTGATGTTAAACCGGATGATTTAGACCTATAACGATTGGAAAGGACCAGCGGTGTTATTAGGTCAAAACAACAGGGTTTGGATTCTATCACCATTGATTCTGCCATACTTCATTTTTTCTTTTTCATCCCCTCTTTAACCTGGTAAACCCCCATCTCTTTCCCCATACACCCCCTGAAGCTACTGTTCTGCTGTGTTCTCTACAGGCGGAGATAGGACCTCCTGCTATGAACCGCTCCGACGCCTTCTCTGGGGCCAGTCCTAAGGGAAGGCCCTCCACCCCACCTCCGGCTGCCGCTGGCTCCCCGGGGCCCCACAGACCCGTTCACCCAGCCAAGCCTTCATCCAAGGGTCCTGCCGCTCGACCCAAGGGCCCATGGAGAGTGGAGGACCTGGAGGGTGAGCTGGAGAGGAAGATCAAAATGCTGGAGAAGGAGCGGCAGGCAATGAAGATGGAGACGCAGGGACCACAGGACAAGATGAGCTCTGGACAGGAGAATGTGACCCCACTACAGCACGGTCAGTCTGCCTTTTTATCTATGCATTATATACCTCTTTCCCCCTTAAGCCTGGCTCCTCCTGCTTTCTCTTCAACTGAGTCTCAAACACGTAACATTTCTCCCTCATGTTCGGTATCAAACTAGAGCTGGGCAATATGGTGATAAAAATGTAATGGTGAGCTCATCCCTGTGACAATCTGCTATTTTTGTGAAATGGTGGTATTGTGAGTCACTGTTTGTCTCTTTAATGCAGCTGTCTGTTCAAACACACTTTTTCTCCTGTTGTTTAGCCTCTGAAGCCTCTGAGCAGATGACTTTATTTACTTCTTAAAGGTCTGGGCTGCACAATTAAACCAAATCAACACAAAATTGCAATTTTAATGGATGCAATTGCAATTAGCAAATCACAAAGGCTGCTATATTTTAAGCACAATCATTTCTTCCATTAACAACAAAATGTCTTGCTTTGATTTGCATAAAACACTAGTTTGGATTTGTACAAACATGTTCTGAAACAAGCGACAAAAGCGCGACCAAAAGCAATAAAAATGCGTTTAAAGCGTCAAAAATGCACCTACAAAAAACACCGCTCAATGCACCAAAACGCAGCTAAAAGCGGCTAAAAAGCTGCTAAAAATTATACAAAGACGCATTTAAATGTGACAAACACAAGTGAACGTGACAAAACGCGACTAAAATGACACAATTCTGTTTAAAGTGTGAATTTGTATTGAATCCTATTATTAAAACATAAATTGTAAACCCAATAACAATTGTGATGGTCAGAAAAATCACAATGAGATATTTTTCCTAAATCATGCAGCTATTATAGGCAATAGAAAACTATAAAGTGAACATGAATTGTGATAAAAAATATCGCCCAGCTCTATGTCAGTTAGTTAGTTAACCATAAGTGCTTATCTGTGCCACTTCTGTTAACTCCATTCTTCCTGTAGCAGCTTTACTCCCAAATATGTTTGTCCAAAAATATTGGCGGGGTTTGAAATTTTGAAACCTGAAGACCATAGCCATGTTTCCACTGGTTCGATTTGGGGCAGATTAGTCTTCCACTGTCTTAAACTGCCCCTCCTTGAACCGCCACCTTAACGTGGTGGAGGGGTTTGAGTACCCGAATGATCCTGGGAGCTATGTTGTCGGGGGCTTCATGCCCCTGGTAGGGTCACCCATGGCAAACAGGTCCTGGGTGACGGGTCAGACGAAGAGCGGTTCAGAAGCCCTTATGAATAGCAAACAATCAAGGCCAGTTACGTCGCCTCGGATTGGCGTCACCGGGGCCCCACCCTGGAGCCAGGCCTGGGGTGGGTGCTCGGCGGCGGCGCCTGGTGGCCGGGCCTTTCCCCACGAGGGCCGGCCGGGCCCAGCCCGAACAGACAGTGGCGATGGGGCCGTCCTCCCGTGGACCCACCACCCGCAGGAGGATCCATAAGGGCGGTGCGGAGGAGATCTGGGAGGCAGTCGAAGGCGGGGACCTCGGCGACCAGATCTCCGGACACAAAAACTAGCTCTGGGGACATGGAATGTCACCTCGCTGGGGGAAGGAGCCTGAGCTTGTGCGGAGGTCGAGCGTTTCCGACTAGATATAGTCGGCCTCACCTCCACGCACAGCCTGGGCTCTGGAACCGTCTCCTCGAGAGGGGCTGGACGCTCCATTTCTCTGGCGTTGCCGCAGGGAGGGCGGCGGGCTGGTGTGGGCTTGCTCATAGCCCACAGCTCAGCCGCCACGTGTTGGAGTTTACCCCAGTGAGCGAGAGGGTCGCGTCCCTCCGCCTTGTGGGGACAGGTCTCTCACCATTGTGTCGGCCTACGGGCCGAACAACAGTGCAGTGCAAGTACCAGACCTTCTTGGAGTCCCTGGGAGGGGTACTGGACAGTGCACCGCCTGGGGACTCCGTTGTTCTACTGGGGACTTCAGCGCCACGTGGGCAGCGACAGTGACACCTGGAGAGTGTCGGGAGGAGCGGCCCCCGATCTGAACCCGAGCGGTGTTCAGTTATTGGACTTCTGTGCTAGTCACAGCTTGTCCATAACGAACACCATGTTCAAGCTAAGAGGTGTCCATCATCAGTGGCACCCAGGACACCCTAGGCCGGAGGTCGATGATCGACTTTGTTGTCGTGTCATCTGACCGGCCGTGTCTTCCGACACTTCGGGTGAAGAAGAGAGGCGAGCTGTCAACCGATCACCACCTGGTGGTGAGTTGGATCCGCTGGCGGGGAGGAAGCCGGACAGACTCGGCAGGCCCAAGCGTATCGTGAGGTCTGCTGGGAACGGCTGGCAGAGCCCTCTGTCGGGCAGGGTCTTCAACTCACACCTCCGGGAGAACTTCTCCCAGATCCCGGGGAGGTTGGAGACATTGAGTCCAGTGGACCATGTTCTCCACTTCCATTGTCGATCTTGCGGCGGCTCGTAGCTGTGGTCGCAAGGTCTCTGGTGCCTGTCGCGGGCAATCCCGAACCCGGTGGTGGACACCGGAGTAAGGGATGCCGTCAGGCTGAAGAAGAGTCCTATCGGGCCTTGCTGGCTCGTGGGACTCCTGAAGCAGCTGACAGGTACCCGCAGGCCAAGCGTACTGCAGCCGGGCTGTCGCAGAGGCAAAAACTCGGGATTGGGAGGAGTTCGGGAGGCCATGGAGGAGGACTATCGGTCGGCCTCAAAGAAATTCTGGCAAACCCTCCGACGCCTCAGGAGTGGGGAAGCAGTGCTTCACCAACACCGTTTGCGGTCGGGTGGAGAGCTGTTGAACTCGACAAGGGATGTTTTCGGACGGTGGAAGGAAGACTTTGAGGAAATCCTAAATACCACTGTCACTTCTTCCGAAGAGGAAGCAGAGGCTGAGATCTTGGAGGCCGGACTCGTCCATCACCCTGGCTGAAGTCACTGAGGTGGTTGGCAAGCTCCTTGGTGGCAAGGCTCCGAGGGTGGATGAGATCCGCCCTGAGTATCTTAAGTCTCTGGATGTTGTGGGACTGTCTTGGTTGACACGTCTCTGCAACATCGCTCAGCGTGGCGTCGAGGGCGGTACCTCTGGACTGGCAGACCGGGTGGTGGTCCCTCTGTATAAGAAGGGGATCGGAGGGTGTGTTCCAACCACAGGGGATCACACTCCTCAGCCTCCCGTAAGGTCTATTCAGGGTACTGGAGAGGAGAATCCGACCGATAGTCGAACCTCGGATTCAGGAGGAGCAGTGTGGTTTTTCGTCCTGGTCGTGGAACACTGGACCAGCTCTATACTCTCCATCGGGTGCTCGAGGTTCATGGGAGTTTGCCCAACCAGTCCACATGTGCTTTGTGGATCTGGAGAAGGCGATTCGACCGTGTGCCCCGGGCGCCTTGTGAAATTGCTCCGGGAGTATGGGGTCCGGGGCCCTTTGCTAGAGGCTGTCCGGTCCTTGTATGCGACCGAGCAGGAGCTGCGTTCGCATTGCCGGCAGTAAGTCAGACCTGTTCCCAGTGCATGTTGGACTCCGCCAGGGCTGCCCTTTGTCACGGTTCTGTTCATAATTTTTATGGACAGAATTTCTAGGCGCAGTCAGGCGTGGAGGGTGTCTGGTTTGGGGACCACAGGATCTCATCTCTGCTGTTTGCAGATGATGTCGTCCTGATGGCTTCCTCAAATCAGGACCTGCAACACATGCACTGGGGCGGTTTGCAGCCAGTGTGAAGCGGCTGGGATGAGGATCAGCACCTCCAAATCCGAGGCCATGGTTCTCGACCGGAAAAAGGTGGCTTGCCCTCTCCGGGTGGGTGGGGAGTCCTTGCCTCAAGTGGAGGAGTTTAAGTATCTCGGAGGTCTTGTTCACGAGTGAGGGAAGGATGGAGCGTGAAAAAGATTGACAGGGGATCGATTGCAGCGTCTGCAGTGATGCGAGCTGTATCGAACCGTTGTGGTGAAGAAAGAGCTGAGTCGAAAGACGAAGCTCTCAATTTACCGGTCAATCTACGTTCCTACCCTCACCTATGGTCATGAGCTTTGGGTATTGACCGAAAGGACAAGATCGCGGATACAAGCGGTCGAAATGAGCTTCCTCCGCCGGGTGGCTGGGCGCTCCCTTAGAGATAGGGTGAGGAGCTCAGTCACACGGGGGGAGCTCGGAGTAGCGCCGCGGCTCCTCCACGCGTCGAGAGGAGCCAGCTGAGGTGGCTCGGGCATCTGTTCGGATGCCTCCTGGGCGCCTCCCTCGGGAGGTGTTCTGGGCATGTCCCACCGAGGCGGCCTCGGGTAGACCCAGGACACGCTGGAGGGACTATGTCTCGGCTGGCCTGGGGCATGGGATCCCCCGGAGGAGCTGGAGGAAGTGTCTGGGGTGAAGGAAGTCTGGGAGTCCCTGCTTAGACTGCTGCCCCCGCGACCCGGCCCCGGATAAGCGGAAGAAGATGGATGGATGGATGGATGGATGTCTTAAACTGAACCGAAACAGCATCTTAAGGACCCTAAATGGGCCCTGACAAATCACTGTAATTCCAGTGACAGTAACTTCATACTGTATGCTGAGCCCACATGCTTAATCAAAACTAAAGTCATGTTTATATTAGCACGGTGCGGCGCAGAGCGGGACAGTCCGAGGTGTTTCCACTGAAAAAAAGTGAACAGTACCGCCCCGTTTGAGGGTCCGAAGGGGGCCGCAAGAGGTACTAGCTCACAGAGGGTGCCGGCTCGCTTTAGCGTGGACCGGTTTATGATTGGACACACGAGAACGAAAGAGAACAGAGAAAAGAGAACGTCTTCTTCCGCTTATCCGGGGCCGGATTGCAGGGTCAGCAGTCTAAACAGGGACTCCCAGCCTCCCCTCACCCCAGACACTTCCTCCAGCTCCTCCGGGGGGATCCCGAGGCATTCCCAGGCCAGCCGAGAGACATAGTCCCTCCAGCGTTTCCTGGTCTACCCCGGGGCCACCTCCCGGTGGGACATGCCCAGAACACCTCCCAAGGGAGGCATCCAGGAGCCACCTCAGCTGCTCCTCTCGACGTGGAGGAGCAGCGGCTCTACTCCAAGCTCCTCCTGTGTGACTGAGCTCCTCATCCTATCTCTTGTATCTCTATCGCTTGTATTCGCGATCTCGTCCTTTCGGTCATTACCCAGAGCTCATGACCATAGGTGAGGATAGGAACGTAGATTGACTGGTACATCGAGAGCTTTGTCTTTCGACTCAGCTTTTTCTTTACCACAACGGTCCGATACAGCGCCCGCATCACTGCAGACGCTGCACTGATCGGCCTGTCAATCTCACACTCCATCCTTTCCTCACTACTTGAACTCCTCCACTTGAGGCAAGGACTCTCCACCCACCCAGAGAGGGCAATCCACCTTTTTCCAGTCGAGAACCATGGCCTCGGATTTGGAGGAGCTGATCTTCATCCCAGCTGCTTCACACTCGGCGGCAGTATAGAGGAGAGTATAGAGCTGGTCCAGTGTTCCACGACCGGGACGAAAACCACACTGCTCCTCCTGAATCTGAGGTTCGACTATCGGTTGGATTCTCCTCTCCAGTACCCTGGAATAGAACTTACCGGGGAGGCTGAGAAGTGTGATCCCCCTGTGGTTGGAACACACCCTCCGGACACCCTTCTTATACAGAGGGACCACCACCCCGGTCTGCCAGTCCAGAGGTACCATCCCAGACCGCCACGCGATGTTGCAGAGACGTGTCAGCCAAGACAGTCCCACAACATCCTGAGATTTAAGATACTCAGGACGGATCTCATCCACCCCCGGAGCCTTGCCACCAAGTAGCTTGCCAACAACCTCGGTGACTTCGACCGACTAGATATAGTCGGCCTCACCTCCTTGCACAGCCTGGACTCTGGAACCCGTCTCCTCGAGAGGGGCTGGACGCTCCATTTCTCTGGCGTTGCCCGCGGGGAGAGGCGGCGGGCTGGTGTGGGCTCATAGCCCCACAGCTCAGCCATCACGTATTGGAGTTTACCCGCGTCCCTCCGCCTTCGGGTGGGGGGCAGGTCTCTCACTGTTGTGGCGGCCTACGGGCCGAACAGCAGTGTAGAGTACTAGGCCTTCTTGGACTCCCTGGGAGGGGTACTGGACAGTGCACCGACTGGGGATTCTGTTGTTCTACTGGGGGACTTCAGTGCCTACATGGGCAATGACAGTGACACCTGGAGAGGGGTAATCGGGAGGAACGGCCCCCCCGATCTGAACCCGAGTGGTGTTCAGTTATTGGACTTCTGTGCTCGTTACAACTTGTCCATAACTAACACCATGTTCGAGTACAAGGGTGTCCATCAGGAGGTCATCAGGTGCACGTGGCACCAGGACACCCTAGGCCGGAGGTCGATGATCGACTTTTTTGTCGTGTCATCTGACCTTTGGCTGCATGTCTTGGACACTCGGGTGAAGAGAGGGGCGGAGCTGTCAACCAATCACCACCTGGTGGTGACTTGGATCCGCTGGCAGAGGAGGAAGCTGGACAGACTTGGCAGGCCCAAGCTTATCATGCGGGTCTGCTGGGAACGTCTGGCAGAGCCCTCTGACAGCAGGGTCTTCAACTCACACCTCCGGGAGAACTTCTCCCAGATCCGGGGGAGGCTGGGGACATGGAGTCCGAGTGGACCATGTTCTCCACCTCCATTGTCAATGCAGCAGCTCGTAGCTGTGGTCGCAAGGTCTCTGGTGCTTGTCGCGGTGGCAATCCCTGAACCCGGTGGTGGACGTCGGAAGTAAGGGATGCCGTCAAGCTGAAGAAGGAGTCCTATCAGGCCTGGTTGGCTTGTGGGACTCCTGAAGCAGCTGACATGTACCGCCAGGCCAAGTGCACTGCAGCCCGGGCTGTCGCAGAGGCAAAAACTCGGGATTGGGAGGAGTTCGGGGAGGCCATGGAGGAGGACTATCAGTCGGCCTCGAAGAAATTCTGGCAAACCGTCCAATGCCTCAAGAGGGGGAAGCAGAAAGAATATATAAAAACAAAATAATAATTTCTCACCAACCGATGACTTGATCTTACCTGCATATGTCCAGAGACGATAACTTTGTTGAGCCAACAGAGTTAACCAAACAAAGCGAGCACACGTTAGCATCAGCTGTTTCCTGTTTATGATGCACGGCACTCGCATTTAGATCCAAAGTAATAATTTTTCAGTGCATACGGCAGCCAGCTCCATCCAACCCTAATGCATTTCATATTGACATGCTAAAACATGGCGCAGAAGCACAGAAAAATGAAATAAATGCAGAAGCTGTGTCTTGTTTACTCAAGCTTTGTTGACTTACGGCCACAAACATTAAGTAATTAAGTAATTACTAAACGTCTTTTTATGAATCGGGAGATTGGCTGCATAAAGAAAAAGTGTAATTCAGGTACAATTTATATTTTATTTATGAAGAAAACATAGTCACTGTTTGGTGACCTCAGCTGCTCACGTAGCGGACCCCTGCGAGCTGGACCTCTGAACGGAAACGTGGTCCGCTATTAACAGAGGTGGCCTGAGCCAGCCCCAAGTGAACCGGCCTAGGGGACCAGGTTTAGTGGAAACACGACTAAAGTTAGCATGTTAGCATCAACAGCAGTTTCCTGTTTGCTGACGCACACCACTGGCGTCAAGACCAAAATATTATATTTTCCAGTGCATAATGCATTTTACATCAGACAAACCCAATGCATTAAGTAAAGAGAAGCTAAAACAGGGTGCAAAGGTGCAGGGAATTGAAATGAATGCAGAAAAGGTTTAGGATAATTTAGCTCCGATTTAGGTTATATTATCAAGAAAACATGTTTAGGTGATATCAGTTGCCAGGCCCTGAAAGTCTGCCATAAAAAGAACCTTCCAAAGCCTTCAAAGAGGTGCTGTCTGGGGGGCCAGGGCCATTGGAAATGTGGGTTAAATCTTTGTGCTGCAGCCCTATATGAACAGCATGTTGTTTTGGGCCCCTGTGCGTTCTGTTGTCCAGGTCTGGGCGAGCCGTCTTTCCCGGAGGGTTTCGTGCTGTCCTTCCCCATGCGCACTAACTACATGTATGGCGTGGTTCGGCGGGAGGTGACGGAGATGTATGCCTTTACAGCCTGCCTGTGGCTCCGTCCTACAGAGGGGGGCATCGGGACTCCCTTCTCCTACTCTGTCCCGGGACAGCCCAATGAGCTGGTGCTCCTGCAGGGGGCGCACAACCCTGTGGAGCTGCTCATCAACGACAAGGTGAAGGCTGTAAACTGCTGTTGCAGAACTCAACCAGGTCTAAAGCAGGACTATACTTTATAACCTGTGTGGTGGACTAGAAATAGCCATAACATAAAACACTTTTACACAAACAGTTGCAGAGATGTACAAACTAAACTAAAATTGCTTACTAAACAATTAGTGTACTACATTTACCCACCCTAACTTCAGAGTGTGTTCAGTTCCTTCCACATTTTCCAAATGAGTCGGGCACAAAGGAGGCACTTGTCCCTTGTCCCCTCTGGGTGACTTATGGTAACTAACTCAATCCAATGCTTTCTTTCATATGGAGGGATCAGAAAGCATGTATCGAAGTACCTGTGGCATTTTGACACTTTCCACCGGGACTGACCCGTGGCATAAACGATCTAAGCAAATGTTTAGGGCCACTACCAGTAGGGGGGCCAGATGCTCTGTTGGGCTGTATCCAGACCAGAAAGAGACAACTTAAATGGAAAATCTTTTAAAAATATATATTTTGTATGTCCCATTTAAATGGTTAATTACATAAAATAAAATGATACATTCATTCATGAATGAATGAATGAAAAAATAATACATCTTAATTTAACTGAATATGGGACATCCCATGTGATTTCTACTGATTTATATTATTATTATATTACAGTGTGTGTTTGGTGGGCCACAACCGAGAACAAGAACTCAGTCCCACGTGTCATTGTCAAATGTTTAATTGAGCTCTATCTCCCAAATGTACTAATGTTTGACCCATGGGTACTATATATATATATATATATATATATATATATATATATATATATATATATATATATATATATATATATATATATATATATATATATATATATATATATATATATATATATTTTTTTTTTTTTTTTTTATGTATATGTTGAGAAATCTGTAAGTTGGTGACAAATGGAGCCTTGTTGTGTGTACAGGTAGCCCAGCTGCCCTTGGACCTGCTCAGGGGCCAGTGGCAGCATGTGTGTGTGAGCTGGACACTGCGGGACGGGGTGTGGAAGGCCTACCAGAGCGGCCGGCTGAAGGGCCGCGGGGAAGGGCTGGCTGCCTGGCACCCAATCAAGCCGGGAGGAGTGCTCATCCTGGGCCAGGAGCAGGTCAGTGTGGACCTGGTGGACTGCAGAGGCACAAGCACAAAAAGTCTTTTACAATAAGTCATTGAGTAATGCACTTTTTTTTTTTTTATTATACAAGTGCTAAGATTCATCATTAGCCTCATCAACTGTTTATTGATAAATATCGGTGAATAATAATGATTTGTCTTTAGATGCAGTTCAAAGTCCCATTTTAATAAGAAGACATAACATTTGTTTAGCAGAACTACCACTCAATAGAATAAAATAGTATTGTCCTCCTGAGGCAATTTGTCTTGGACAAAGTGCTACATATTTGGGGTAGAAAAACATTAAAAGACATAAACTAGACATAGTGATAGTAATTAAAAACACATGCATCCTTAAAAAGTGAGTAAAAAGTTAGCATGTTGCGGGAGCGGCGCTGTTTTTGGAGTTTAGCAGTTTGATTGAAGCTGGAACAAATGACAGCTTCAGTCTGTTGTTCCTGCACTGAGGCATTCTCAGCCTCCTCCCTGATGGCAGCAGATCATTGTAGAGCGGCTGCTCGGGGTCAGTGGAGATGTTTCAGGCCCGTCTTACTTCTGCCTCTTCATATCCTTTATGGATTTGTTTTCTTTGAGTCTGATTATGTTCACAGCTGTTTTGTGGATGTGGGAGAGTTTGACTGATAGATTTCCAAACCAGGCTGTAAAGATGTATCTGATAAGGCTCAGTGTGGTCTGGTAAAACCCAAGCAGGATGAGTGAAACTTACTGCAGAATCTCCTCCTCTCAGTCAGCTCTGGTGGTTCTCTCCTTTGAGTTTCCCTGGAGACTTTACACAATGTAAAAGAACTGGTTCTATTGCCAAAGTCTGCACTTTGACTATTGTCTCTGTGCACAGAACGTCAGTTGGGTTGTTTACTTAAATACTTTGTACTGCATTAGCGTTAGCACTGAGGCACAAACATGTCCCTTTATAAACACACGTGTCCTTTGGTGAAGTACTCGCTTGTTTTGTAAAGTCTTTAACATGTTCATGAGACATCCAGCACATCTCACTGTTCACAGCTGTCAGGATTTACTCATTTTAGACTGACTGGACCAAAACCTCATGGAAATGAGTTAGACAGGAAGTACTGAGCTAGCCATTTTAAAAATAAACAGACCAACTGCCACCTAGTGCACAGGGAAATTCTGGTTGTTGGAGAAACTGTGGTGGTCAAGTGGTTCATGACTATCATGTGTTTTGGCACTGATGTTCCATCTTACTTTAAAACATTGTATCTCGGATGGAGGGCTCTGGCGATGGAGATGATTTGATTGCAGCAAAAAGCCAATAACAGCCTATCAAGGTCTGGACTAAAATAACTCTGGAAATTTACAAAATAGAAAAAATTACTTTTACTTACTCACCTGTCTGATAATTTTAAACATGGACAAATGTATCAGACAGGTGAGACCAATACATAGGGGAACAAATGCCTGACTGATGTTTTAAATTCCATTTCCTTTTGATTTTGTCTGTTCACTCTCTGTTCTTGTTTTGTGCATTAAAGGTCCCATAACATGCAAAGTCGACTTTTCAGAGGTTTTAACCTTCCTACAGTGCTATTTGGGCCTCGTATGTTGTGCCCAAAGTGGTTTTTTGATTGATTCCCGCATGTTTTCGCTAGAGAACTGTCTTTTCCGTCCCCCTCGGGTGAGCAGCAGACGGGGGCTCCTCACAAGGATGATGCGGTGTTTAAGCCACGCCTCCGGGAAGCGTGCAGCCGCAGAATAAAAACAGCTAATGCTAATGCTACACAGTAATTACACGATGGATACGACAGATAGAAGAGTTAGCTTGTTATTTACCAAACGGCAACGTCCGTCGTTGAGGCCCTGGAGCACGTCAAACTCCAGGTCAGATCCAGGACGTAGGACTCAGCACGACGCACCGTCAGGAGGATAAAATGTTTATTCAGTGTTTGTGTATCGCTGTTTACCGGAGCACACGGCGCATGCGCACCATCTCCGCTCTAGGCTTCGTCACAGGTTGGGCAGGGGAGGCGCGCGGGTTGGGCGGGGGAGGCAGTCTGCTCTCTGTTCGGGGGGGTCAGATCTCAGAGTGAGCCGTTTGCTTTTGCAGGAGGGGGGCCAGTCCAAGAAATGGGTGTTTTTTGGAAACTGTTATGTTATGGATATTACACAACGCAAAAATGTATCAACAAAGCCCTGAGGACAGACTGTGTAAAGGAGAAAAGAGCAGAACATGGGACCTTTAAATTGATGCTTAAAAAGCATAAAATATAAATAAATATAATCAGGTGAGTAATTGAACCCAAACCCCGCTTAGTCTCCTAAGGGTTTTAAATGTTCTTTCTTTTCTGGTGTGAAGGACACTGTGGGGGGGCGCTTCGATGCATCCCAGGCCCTGGTGGGGGAGCTGTCCCAGTTCAACCTGTGGGACCGTGTGCTGAAGCCTGCTGAGGTGTCTGCTCTGGCCGACTGCAGCTCCTCCGCTCTGGGGAACATCGCACCCTGGACAGACCTGGATGTGGACGTGTACGGAGGGGCCACCAAAGAGTCCACCGAGCCCTGCCATGGGGCCCACAAGACCCTGAGTCCCAACCAGTGAAGGATTCACCCACCAGGCTCTGTTTATGTACTTGTGTTGTGTCTTGTATTGGCAGGTTTCAGGTGACATCACAACATTCTGTAGACCTGTAATGTTTAATGAGATGAGACACAAAAAGCTATAATATTGTTAATGTTCAGTTTTTGTGGTGTGGTTGGATACATATAGCAGAATGATAACCTTTTGTGGATTTTGATGTTTCTTGAAAATATCATACACTGGATACAGCAATTCTGGCTCTTGCCTCATCATGAACTGTACTGTGAGAGTTTTCATGTGCGCCATAAACCGGGTGGATAAACCACGCAAGTTCATCTGGATCGATAATAATGAGGTCCTAGATTTATTTTTATTTAACATAATAAGGATAACTGAAGACAGCTTGTGTCTAGCCTTTAAACTCATAATGCACAGAGAAGACGTGAGGAGGCCAGAGGTAGAACGCACTGAAGTGGCTTCATGGACACTGCTAACACTGTGACTGTCTGCCACCCGCTTTGTCATGTGTGTAATCCAAAGACAATAAAGTACATACTATCAAATAACAAGTAGCACACTTTTTCTCTTCATTTACTTTAGTTAAGTGTGTATGACAGCAGGTTAGGTATTTTAAAATTGTAGTCAAGTTGGAAAAACAATTAGCAGTATATTACAGTAACGACTCAAGTCAAATAATAAAAAGTAGTAAAGTGCAAAAATGCAGATCCATTTAAGTACATTCAGTCATTGTTATTAGATTTCCAGTGTAGTGCAGTATTTATACACCACATTTACAACTGCAGAGGCTCAACGGCTGCACAGGTTCAAAGACAGAGGATGGACAGAGAGCAACTAAAGAGAAAATACTAAGTACTGTCACAAATGAAGCTGGCCTAGAGTGCAGTATACTCAGTGAACTTTTCTCTGAATTTTGAGTTGAAAGGGTGTTTCAGTTTAAATGTACATGTAATCACACCTGCTTTGTTGCCTGGCCAGCCATTCCCAGTCTTTCAATTTCTGAAATGATAAATATAAGGAGATTAGAATGGCGGCCAGGCATCCTCCTTGGTGCCACACCTGATTGTCAATGTCTGATCTCATCAAATCTCAGAAGCTAAGCAAGTTGGGACCTGATCAGTACTTGAACTGGAGACCGCTGGAGCACCAGGTGACTGGAGGAAATGTATTCACCCATGTTACCTCGTGTGAAAGAAGTGTGTGCTTGAATGGACATGGTGGTCCGAATGGTGGTGGTCAGAGGGACCGGTGACACACATTGGCAGCCTCTCTTCCATCGCTCTGTCCCAAGCCAGCTGTGGCTACATAAATGATTTGCCATCACCAAGTGTGGAGTGAAATAATGACAGCAATGTAGCACTTTGAGAGACATATAAACCTTGTTAACCTACATTTTGAAATCTTGTTTGTTTCATTGTGGTATTGTGCCGTACTTTACAACTCACAACAAAACATTTTTATTTAGTAAACTTTTTATTTTTTATTTGAAAATCAAATACAAGACATTATGGTGTCATGTATTTCTTAAGAGCTTTAAAATGAAAGCCACAGGGAGCACACACACACAGCACACACAGAGCACTGCAGTTTGTACAATACACGCTTCATCATCTGATGCATATTCATAATTTATCAATCATGGATAAGTCATCAGGGCTTGACATTAACTATGCCACTCACTGGTGACTGGTCAAAATGGTAACCGATTATTGTAGCTCTGATGTTACGGTTTGTTGTGTACGTTGTAATAGGGTGGCTTGGGTCTGAATATGTTAGTAACCAATTTTGTTAATGTCAAGCCCTCGATATTCATAATTAATATGAGCCAACACACGTCTGTAAACAGTATGCGTGCACCCTCAGCTGCACATTCATATTACAGAAAAGCCTCAAAACATAAAAAAACATTACTGAAACGTCAGTGCATCACATCTCAGAGTCGTTGTGGCCCAAAACAACCTTCTTAATGACAACACAGGCCGACTTCAACAGCAAAGACGCAACATGACAATATCCATTCAGTTCAAAATCTAGGCACCAAAAATAGTCTTTTGAGTTGGATTAATTCAATTGTAAAATTTGGAGATTATATATTCCAACATTATTACAATGATGTTGATGTAAATAACCTTCCTGTCTGTAACAGCTTAGCTTCAGACCTACAATATATTGTCAGACAACAACTGAACCTCTTCGAGACACGGAGTTGTCCTGGTGATAATGTTATGTTTTAGGCAAAAATAGATTTTCTCATCATATTGTGCTGCCTTAAGGCATATTTTAGGTTTATATCTTACTTTCTGTTCTTGTTTCATACTATCTGAGCCCAGACACAACACCTGCTGTTATTTAACAGCATATCTATGAACTACATTAACATTAAGTTCAATGACTTCATTAAGATGACTCCCTGCAGGTGCCATATTGGAGTGAGTAATACTTCAGTTCTATTTCTTGGGGTGATCCGGGTCAGCGCTGCTGTCAGGGCTGTCGGAGGGGGAGGGGAATTCTTTGATGGTAACTGTGACTAAGTTAGTGGTCACATCTGTTACTACTACGTTTTTGCAGCTTGGAGCCAACTGAGGGTGCCATCCAGGAGCCCCCTTAGGAGGACCCTCAACCCCCTGCTCTGACAACGCTCCCTCGGCTGGGACAAGTCCTGCTGATGAGGGAACATGGTCTACCTGGTCCTCAGAGCCCTGCTGTGGGGACACCTGGTTTTCAGAGCCCCCCGGTAAAGTGGCCTGACTCTGTGCAGCCTGGCTCTTTGTGGCCTGGCTCGGAGAAGTGGAGCTGGAGAAGGGCCCAGGCTGAGAATGAAAAGGACCTCCACACTGCAGCCCAAAAGGTTTCCCATACATGGGGAACCCAAGCATCTTAAAGGGCGACTGGAAAGGTTTGTAGGGAGCTTCTCCTTTTTTGATGATGCGGTTGCGGGACGGGATGTTTTGGCGTCCAGTGGAGAGGCCCCTGCAGCCTGGGGCCCCGCCTCCCCGACCAGCCTTGTCGATGACCTTCAGGTTGAGAATAATGCGGCTCCTCTTGACCTCACGGGGCTTGACTCTTCGGTTGAGGATGCGAACAGTCTCAGAGAAGGGAGACACATGAGGCCGTGAATGGACACCTCCAGCTGAAGACAGGGCTGGAGACATGGAGGGCAGCGGGCGGCGGGACATGCGGTGGCAGCGGTGGATGTCCTTCTTCAGCTTGTGAGTGGCAGCCAGTGAGTGCAGTTTAGGGGAGGGTGTGGCCACAGAAGGTCCAGAGGGTCCAGAGGGAGGAGTAGAGCGCCCGCTCACCTCTCCTCTCTGAGCACGTGTCTAACAAGACAAACTAAGTCAGTACACCCCATGCAATAACAACATTATTTTTCTTAAAGAGTAATAATAATTACCTTCAAAAGTAATTTCTTGGGTTTTGGGCCACGTTTCTTTGGTCCATTCACATCCCGCTCCCGTTCCCTAGAGGCAGCACAGGACAAAGAAAGGTAGGTGATTTATACACAGTATGTGTGTGTATATATATAGTAACCCACATGTTAATAGGTGGTAACGCTAACAACTACTAAACTGCAGCCATGCTTAACAGACCACTTTGTGACTTACTTCTGCTCAAAGCCCAAGATGAGTCTGTCATCCAGGATGTTCTCCTCTGGCTCCCATGTGCTGTGTCTGAATACAAGCACAGCACATTTATTTCACAGAGTAAATGCACAATCAATACTGCTGCAACAACAAATTGGTTATTTGGTAAAGGAAGTCAATAATGTATTGTTTTGCGAGTAGTAACAAACTTCAAATCACCACTTACTTCATTGCCCAGCCCTTCCATTTGACCAGGTACTCCAGTCTGCCCTGTAGAAGAAGAACAACTTTTACCACCTGTCACCGTGTAGTTAGTATTATTGTTATGTAGTTACTATATCTGAGGGTTAGGTTTAGGTGTTTGAACGTTTTACTCCACAACTGAAAAGTATGTGGACTGAGGGTTAATGTTTAGTCCGTTAATAGTGACATCCCCCTCAAGGTTTTGAGTCCAAGTCCCAGCTTTGAGCAAAATAAAATAATAATATACAATTTACCAATGAATTAAATTAAAAAAACAAAAAAGTTACCACATATAATAGTTTTCAAAATCTATATGAATATAACAGTAATTTTTTTAATCTTTTGCTTCTGAGGTACAGTATGTAAGTGTTTCCATAATTCCATGGAAACAAAAGATTAAAACCATACTTTTGAACATTCTACCTTCAGATAGATACGTTTTAGACTATAACGTGTAATGTAAAGGAACAGCACTACCATGGAAACAGGCCCAGTTTTGGTCGAACAGGCCAAGCACGAGTCAGGTTCGTGGAGATGCGTGCCTTTTTAATGTTTCTTTATTTAATGTTTGTGTTCTTTTACTTAAGCAACAACATCTGATTTGTACTTCTCCCACCCCTGGTAGAATAGACCAACACCTGTTAAAGCAAAGCACCTCACCAGCCCCAGCTCAGACCGTTCTTACAGTGTAAAACCAGGGGCCCCTACCACTTTCTACCGGTAAGGGTTACCATTTACCGGCAAACTTGTGCCAGTGCTGTGTAGAAGTATTTGATTGCTGAATTAGATCATCATTTGTTTCCTGTTGCAGCCGACCACACGAGTCTCTGCCGTGGAGCTAACACCGTGGGCCTCTGTGCGCTCAGCTCGTCTCTGTGCCTGTTTTATTACCGTCTCTAGCCTGTAGCTAACTGCGGTTAGCCGAGCAGAGCTAGGCCGTGGAGCAGCCTGTGTGCTCCTCCTGCAGACTGACCACCACCAGCAGAAGCAGCATCAGCCGCGGGGGCAGCGCTCACCACCGGGTCTAACCTCCGGACAATGGCCCGCTCCGGAGCTCACCTTGCGGACGCGCCGTTTGAGGATTGCCTCCGCGGCGAAAATACGATCCCCCGCCGCAGAGAGCTCCATCTTACGCGCCACAACAACTGGACTTTATATGTCTGTTGTTGTGGCTCTGTCCAGGCGAAGATTACAGGCAGCAGAGTGCGGGAAGAGTGTGTGTGCGCGCGGAGAGGGCATCCACAGGCATCTGACGTCAAGTCCGCGGTGCGCCACTCAACATTATGAACCTGCACTCTAGAGACCGCACTGAGAGGACCGCACTCTGATCACACTTTCGCTTCTTGGTTAGTATTGTCAGTGGCGGACTTACCATTAGGCAATGGGACACAAATGAACGGCCCCCCAATAAGATGCCCTTCATCTGAAAAAGTTGCGATTCTCTCAATATCACAGTAACATAGTTCAGTGCTACAGTGACTTTTTGAGCTTTTAACCCTGCTCTAACAATGTTCCGTCATCAAAAACATACCTGGAGTTGCATTCAGCTGCATTAACGCTGTTCTGAGGAATATTCATTCGAAAATCCTCTCCCTCTGATTTCGTACGTCCCTTCTCAGATTTCATACGTCACGTATCCGAGTCTTTTGCTGTTTTAAAGTGCCTCTGTCAAGTTGGACCACTGATTCAACTAAAGTGCAGTTAAGATAAATCTATTTCAAATTCTGCTACATTTACCCTAGTATAGCTATTTTCTAGGTTTATAAATTTACTTTCTGGTTGTAAATGATGACATCACACTTGAAAATGACCAACAAACCATCGTGTACAGTGCACCAAAACTCCTCACTCCTAATATCACAGATTCTTTTTATTTAAAAATACATGTGAAGACCTTTATTTTGCTGAATCAATGTTTAAAGGATCAAAAAACTGGTTTCTTTTGTGTAAATTATGCATAACCTTTGTCTCCCCAGTGTGATGTCATCAATGATTAGTTTACTTAATTTAAGTAATTTAACAGATTTTTCAACTTTTCTCCACAAACAGCGCCCTGATTACTGTAAAACTATAATTTATATTTACAAGTGGTATTAATACACTGAATAAAGTGAACATAAAAACCTTTAAATCTTTAAATCATTGCCAGACTGGTTTTGAGCTTTTCTGCCGTCTAAACACGATAACTGCTACAGATTGGCTGGTGCTTTTATGTCTTAAAAGCGCTAACATAAGTAAAGTGCATACATGTTATGCGCCATATACTTGCTGGATGCTCTCATTGCATACAGCAGACAAATCCTTTTATAAGGCCATAATAATAATAATAATAAAAAATAAAAAATAAAAACATGAAATGGCAAATTTAAGGTACTTAAGAACATGTTTAAAGGATAATAACAATATGAAAAATGCATCATATTTTTCCTTTAAACAAGAAAAAGACGACAAAATAGTCAATAGCACTTGGATGAGCACTTTGTAGGAACTGCTACAGGATGAATTTTATTAACATACACAAATATATGACTGCACAGTGTATCGATAAAACAATACTGTCCTAAGCAATAATCGATAGTGCAACAAACTAAATATATCACATTAACAATGTCGTCCACCTGACAGCAATAGTTTTTTAAATATTCAGTCTAAATCAGGCATGTCCAAACAATGGCCCGGGGGCCAAATGTGGTCAAATTTTCTACAATTGTAACCTGACCTGATATTAAGGCATTAAAACTGAATCCAGGTGTGGTGACACTTAAAACACCAAATCAATGCAACTCTGAACATTTGAAGATTGATATGTGACCCTCCACTTGGACTATACTTCAATACGCAGCCCTTGATGGAAAAAGTTTGGACACCCCTGGTCTAAATTATTGACTTAGTCTTAGTTTTGTATCAGTTAAGTGTTTATTTTGTTTGACTAATATTTGGGCATGAACATATTTGTATTAATAAACTGCAATGATGCAATGTGTCAAAGTACCTCAATATCGTATAACTTTACAGTAATGTCAAAGTAGTGGGACTGGAACTAAACTGACCACATTTATGAATTATGACAACGTTTATTGCCTTTACTTTTTTAATGAGAACTTTGACTATAGGGATTTTGGAGAATTCTTCACATTTTTTTCTCCGCGAGTCATTGAATATTGATACTGATAAATCTGCATGAATCAACATAAAAACATAATTACCAAAGGCCAAAAAAGTAAAGGTTGTAATAAGTAATGCCATTGATGTGAACAGAAATTTGGGGGTCTGGGACGAGAAGCCTCACATGGGCCCCCTTCTAATACAAATTATTAGGAGGAGG